>JARHVA010000210.1:222500-730000 GCA_037957365.1 Torreya grandis | reverse complement strand
TTCTTTTTATTTTTTATTCTATTTTAGACCTTTTCTATTTATTTATTTATTTATTTTCTTTTTCTTTTTTTTCCCACTTAATTGGAATTATAAGACTTTCTACTCTTTTTCTATTATATTTACTAGTTAATAACATTACCATGATTTACTAATAAATCCATTAATCAATAAATTAAACCTTATTTTAATTATACAAATTACAAAACATTAATTCTTATAAATATGACTAGTATGAAACCACACAAAAATATTAGTAAATAACTATTAATCTATACTAACCATGTGTAAGAAAATCTAGATTTAACAAAATTAAACACACCATGCTAACCATTTAGACTATGTATCTAACATGAATTATTTATGCTGTGTGTGCAGGGTTCTTATCTAT
This sequence comes from Torreya grandis, assembly GCA_037957365.1. Classification (NCBI taxonomy): domain Eukaryota; kingdom Viridiplantae; phylum Streptophyta; class Pinopsida; order Cupressales; family Taxaceae; genus Torreya; species Torreya grandis. The sequence continues at coordinate 729,612 of JARHVA010000210.1, read as the reverse complement.
TCATTGTCATCCTTTGACATCTCCATATATGTAACCCTCTATGATGATGTTCTCCCTCCATCACACTCTGAGGGATGGGTTCTCTTGCATCAACCTCACAATAAATAAGTAGTTAGACCATAACAACCATGATATACATACATCATCAAATATAGTTGAAATGACAAATCAACATGATCATAAGGTAAACATATACTTAAATCACACTCATAATAGTGTGATGATGTAACCTAAAAAATATCTTATTTTCTCATAATAGTATATATCTCACAGCTTAGTTAAAAATATCCAAATCTATATTTATCAACTATAGATATCCATGCATAATCTAGCAAGTTTGTTTGATGAGAAATTGGGATGTAAGATCACTAATATTCAATATCCTTACCAATTGAGTGCTTCTATGCTTGCATCACAATTGGAGTTACTTTGGAAGGTGCTACATTATGGATGTAAAGAAGAGGAGATATAAAGGAGTTAGAAGAAGTTGAATTTTTTAGGTCTGTGCTTTATTGATTGTGTTGGTGGAAAAAAGATATTACATGTACTTTGAAAGACAAATAAAACATCCCTAAATAAAAAATAATATTAATCCACCATTTATAATCTAAAAAACAACCTGTTATTCCATTTTTTTCTTTTATAAGTTATATTTCTGACTCAAGAAGAAGTACAGTTTGCTTATGCAAAGCATAGGGATCACCCAACAGATATTTTTTACTTTGGTTGATTTTGATAAGTTATTAATTTAATTTTAGTTACAATGAATGGTTTTAATCCTCCCTTCAATTCATTTTGGTTTCTAAAATCACTTTTTAGTGTAATTTTTATTATTTTTTACCCATTTACGAGTATTTGTAAAGCCTATAACTTTTAAACTGTAACTCAGAATTGAGTTCCATTTTTTTCAAATGTGAATGGTTTTAAATTATCTATCCATTGATGTCATCAATTTGTAAAAATGGACTACTTTTATAAAGTTCCAAATTCTAAGGGGGACTTAGACTTTTTGGGGGTACTCATTAATTTTGTCAGCAGACATTAATTATCACGGAGGGTTTTTTTTTAGATGATTATTCTTCTTAACTTTCTCATTATTTTTTAACAATAGATTTATATTCCTTTGATCCCCTAAACATGTCTAACTACATTATTTAGAAGATCAAAATGTGAATACATTTATAGTGAAAAGGTGTGTGGAGATTTATGCTTGGTGGCATTCCCAATTTTATAGATGAGGAAGTTCTTTCCTTTATTACATATATGTAAGATGAGGCTCTATGTTTGATTTGCCTCCATATTTCAGATAGTTTTCAATGCTATGTCACATGTCCCATATCACCAAAGGAAGCTTGGGATACTATTGTAGTCTTATTTGAGAATTTATGTTTTGTGGGTCTTTTACACCCTCTTTTACTCTACATCCTTTTGTTTTACTTCCATCTTATCCTTTTAACAAGGATTTATCTTCTGATGATGTACTCTCTCCTCCTACTAGAGTTTGTTGTGATGATACATCCCTAATAGACATTATTCTTATTTTTGTTGAGCCACCTCTATAGGTTGAGTTTTTGTCAAACTTGAGACATCTATTTGTATAACCTTCCTTTATTCCTATAAAATATGTTGAGACACCACATATTATCACGTTAGAGGAATCTACTAGTTCTAGTGAGAGTATACTTGTTGATAATTATGAGCCACTTTCCATGACATTCTTTTAATGAATATTCTATGTATTATTTTTAATCAGTTCATTTTCATGGCATTACGTTTAGTTCTTGTGCATGATCTTACAAGACCTACACCACACTTCATATTTAGACGTGGTTTAGAGATCTTTGTATTTTTGTCTCCTTCATCTTATATTATGGAATAGGAAAACTTTGAGTACACAATTTGTGTTCTTCATTTGGCAAAAGGAAGAAATATTGTTCAATGTATATGAAGCTGCTAAATTCTTTTAGTTTAGGATCTTGACATCAAAATTGGTCATCTTGTGATCATGAATTGAAGTATCGATAGGTTTAGTATCAACAATAGTTGTAGTTGTGGGGATTCTATATGAAGTCCTTCCTTCCTTCTTTTACATCATTTTTGGGGGAGAGTCTTATTCCTATGGATTTTCTCTCTTTCTCGACTTCATGGATATATATTGTAAATAAGTACTTTATCAGGCCTAATTTTTTGGACTCATATTTTGGATATGCCACTATATCTTTTTTTATCTATTTTTATCCCCTAGCTTTACTTGATGTGGGATGTTATAGTAGGTATTTCTCATGTTTGCTAGGTTCTAGCTAGGTTTTTTGGCTTTTCCTAATTTTTTCCTATATGAAGATTTATCTCACTTTGGATAGTTATGATTGAGTCTTGTTTTTCCTTACCTACTTAAGCAAGGGATCTTCATTGTATTAGATAAGTCTTATTATAGATATTATATAAAATATTTCTTATTTGTATATCATACAAGACATATTTTATATAATATCTAGCATAAGATCTATTTAATATAATTGAGAACCCTTGCTTAAGTAGGAAAGGAGGAAAAAAACTCAAGCCTAACTATCCAATGTGGGATAAATCCTCACATAAGACAAAACTAGGAAAAGATAAACAACGTAGCTAGAATGTAGCAAGCCTGAGAAATACATACTCTAACATTACTACATAAAAATTATTTTTCACACTTCATTTTTTTCAATGGTTCAAGGAATCTATTTGGCATAGAGGGAAATAATTTTATTTTAAATATCAATTAATGCAAAACCTCCAACATCTCTCAATCTAAAACATATATCCCATGCCACTCTATATAATTATTTATTTCCTTCAAAGTTGGCCCATAAAAAGTCTATAAGTAACATATCTAGCTTCTTTTTGGTAGCTTTAGAGGGGCCCAAACAGGTGGAATAGTACAAATGAGTTAATGATAGTACTTTTGAGAATATCTATAATTTTTTTGAAGGGAGAGGGGATTTGTAATATAGTAGGAGATATTTTCCTTAATCCATTGAATATCATAGTTCCACAACTCCAGTTTATATTCTTAGAAATAAAAGGATGTCTACAAGAACATAAACATCTATTCTTATAAAATACACTTTCAGTTGTATCCCTAAAATTATCTAGGTTATGGCCAAATGATTGTCTAAAGTAGTGAGTGTTACCCCATTGAATGATATAACCAAAGTTAAGGAAAAAATCTCCAAAAATTACGTAGTTTTATTAATCACCTCATCTTCATCTAGAATGATGTGAAAAGAGTCATAAGAAAAGTGTCTATTTAGGATTTGGTCTTGTGGGGAATGAAGAAGGTAAATTCATTTCACAAGGCCTCTAGATGAATAATCAATGAGTAAGTACCAAAAGTTTCCAATAGTTACCATATATAGAGGTTGGGCTAGAATACTATCTTGCCTAATACATCTAAATAAAAGAAAATTATTACATTTCTTCCTAATATTAGTTAAATAGGTGGAGGAATTTATATAAAGGGTTTGTATTTACTACACAAATATTGGTCCAAAACCAAGGGCTTAAGATTTCTTGAAATCAAATTTTAAAATATTCTTATTTTTTGGAAGTGATAGACATTCCATCCAATCTCTAACCAAAATGATTTTATAAAATATATATGCCTTGAATAATTTTTTTTATTCAAGTCTAACAACTTGAGGAAAATGACACTTGATATGTAAATTCAAATATTTGGCCATGATATTATAAGAGACATTAAGGAGGAAGATATGTCTCTCATTAGTGATAATATTAAGATATTATTTTTTGGGGATAATACTTATGTTCCCATTTTTAATGGGGTTGATAATATATTCATAGCCAATGGATTTAATATAAACATTATGAAAGTATGTCCGAATATAGTCCAAAAGGAATTGATTTAACTCATAATAGAAATAAACAATTCTTGGGGCTTTGACATGATAAATACAATTTAAAAAATTATGAAGCTCATAAATATAGAGACACCCATCATAAGCCATTATTTTATATGGAAGAGATTATAATCTATATGCAATTATATAAAGTAGCATCCCACTCTTCATTAGAGGTTTGGGATTGGTAATGTGTAAAGATTAAAGTATGCCTAGTAGACTATTAATTCAATTTCCATCCTCCTCAAGCATCTATATCTAAATATGAATGTGCATAGTTCTCAAATTATGAAATATTTTAGTTTTAGATTATAAATTATCATTCACATTGTTGGTTTAAGATATTTATTATTCTATTTATTTATTAAATGGATAATCCCTACACATATAGATTTAGCTTGCTTAGGTGATTATTTAGTCTACGATAGTTAACTTTCACTTGTCTTAGCTAAGTGGTTGTTACACATTTTTTCTCCACTAGTCTACTTTCAGTTAACTCCATGATTCTAGGTGAAATTTGCATGTTCCTTCTCCTATATAAGACACCTATTGTAAATCTATTTATCAATAAATTAAATTATTGCATATCCTCTTGCATATTTCTTAATACAATCATAATCTTTGTCATTAGAATTCTTGTGTTTTCATTCAATCAAAAGATCACCTATTTTTCAATTTTGTCATGATATCAGAGATCTAGGTTTTGGTAATGAGTATCAGTTTATTTCTTTGATTTCTATTTTGTACTCTTTTGAATTAATTAAGAGAAATTTACATTATATTTATCTTTTATTAGCATATGCATTTACATGTATTTTTTGGTGTATTGGCATATAATTTTGTTATAAATATATTAGAGGGTCTAGCCTAAACTTATTGGCACCTTAGATAAACTCCAAACAACTCACCAATTTACCAAATCTTTGCACAATACAATCTTCCTATTCCTATTATACCTTGTCAATGACTGGTCAACCTAGAGTATGGAAAGATTTATAGATTTCTCAAACTACTTTCAACAATCAAATGATAACCAAGATGTGTGGTTGTGGTTCAATTAATTTTGGAGGGTTATTACATTCATATTTGGGGTTGAGTTTGCATTGATTGAGGCTTGGGTTCAATTTATGAAGCATGGGTTGCATTTATGCTAATATTTTGCATTTATGTGGATATATGATAAATGTTGACCTTTGGGTAATTTTAATCAACTTTAATCAATCACTTGTTAGGTGATTTCATAATGTGAAGTATAATTAGATTTTATAGAGTTATTTGAATGTGGATATTCCAAAAAATATTTGATTTTTTTTGCTTAAGGATAGATTAGTCATTTGATTTGATTTATCAACTAATCAATCTTGGATTTAATTGTGTGATTTTTATAATGTTGAATTTTGAATAATTATTCCATTTTATTAATCTAGAAGGTCACTTGAAAAGTATTAATGTGACTCAAGATGAATTACATGAAATTGATGATTTTATATGGTGTATTTCCTCAATTAGGGATGCACCAATGTGTTTTATAATGTGCATATAGAATCTATAAACAAATTTGAATGTTTTTGATTTCTAGCCTAATTTATATATTATTATGGGAAATCATTTTATCTTCAATTTTGACATGAAGGTGATGAAAATAGAGTGTCTACACATAGATGACTTAAGATACTCCATAAGTGAGGTGTATTATTGTTATTGCATAAATTTCTTACCCCTTTCAAAAAAATTATTTTTGAAAAATAAATATATGAATTCAGTTATACCTTGTGATTTGATATTATTTTATGACAAAGGCCAAATTTTTATTTTTAAATTACACTTATTATTATCTAAACTCATCTTGATTGTTTGTCATACTTGCACTTTTTGCCTTGAAATTAATGGTTAACATTGTACAGAAGGATAAAAACAAAATAATTGGTTTCATTACAAAAATTTTAAATTTGTGAATATTTGGTGATTATAACTCTAGTTCATGCATTTTTATTGAAAATGAGAGAAACAATGCATTAATATTTTTACCTTGATGATTTTTTAAAATTTGAATATAAACCATTCTAAACTCATAATTTCTCTCTATGAATTTTTTTGACAATGATAACAAGTTATCACATCTGATTTTTCTCTCTTGGAAATAATATTCAGTATGTAGTTCAACATAAAGATATAACTTCTTAAACTCATAAAAATTTGGATGTCAGAGTTTGATAATATACAATGTTTGATTTGAGGAATTTATTATTTAATGTCATAAATGAAATTTCAACTCTGTCATTGATGAAAATTTAATCAAAACTATAATAAATCCAAAAATATTTTTATCCATAATATAACACGTGAGTGGTCATAATAAGGTGTAGACTTGAAAAGAACTAATTCTTGTTTATAAAATTTTAAATCAAACTTACAATAGTAAAAAGGGTTTTAGTAGATAATGGTTCAAGATATAATACTTTTAATCTCACATTATTATAGACAATGGGTACTAATATGGATTCTATTCAAAAAATATATTAAAGCATAAAATTCTTTGATGAATTGCCTTACCAAGCTTTGAGTTCAATCACTTTGGATGTCAAGCTAGGGTCCAAAATATTATATACTTAGACAAAAATCCAAAAGGTCCCTGGGTCAAAATCTCTAAAAAATATACAAGTTAGGCATGATCTGATGGTGTGGATCAATCAGACAGAAATCTAATGGTGCACATTCACTACTAAAAGGTGGGTATAATCCTATATAAATGGACCACATTTATTCTTACCAATGATATGATGGTGCACAGGGACTGACAAGAAAGTGGGTCCAGGTAAATCAATTATCAATGTTACTTCATACATTATGATCTAATGGTACATGATCAAGTCAACATGTCAAAGGATATTCAGTGGTAGAAAATCAAGGGCATGGATTAATTTACATAGATTGATCCTATGGTGTGTAGGAGGTCAATAAGGTTAAGATATAATAGTGAGGATCTATGAAGCCAATGGGAATGAAGATAGTTGGGTACAATGAAATGGTCCAAATTGGCAATTGATGACCAGTGAACAAATAGCAAATACAAAGAGCTTCCATTGAAGGTCGATGAACTAGTTTTTCAACTAATGAGAATAAAATATTAAGCATCCAACCACCATTAGAGATTAGTAAATAGTAAACACTATCATATAAGCATGATGGTTAAGGACAAGGCTCTATCCCATTTAAAGTTTAAAGAGGACCTCTAGTTAATAACTTGGAGCTTCTCAACTCTATTGTAGTCATTCCATTAACATGTTCATTATTTTTAGATGGAGGATCCTCATACATAATATCTCCTTATCTCTTGAAGGTTTATAAATTTAAAATAGGTCAAGTTGGACCAAATACAAAGATCAAAGATGGACTAGTGATTGTGAACCAAGGTCAAGTAGTTTGCAGGTTTCCATGGATATTGTGACTATGTGAAAATAATTAATTAGACTAGTTTTCACCTATAAATAGACATATATTTAATATTAGATCAAATACAGACCATGGAGAGGTGTGTCACCTATCATCATGGTCACATTTATGATAAGCAAGTAATGACGACAACTAAATGCAGATGTGGCATAATTATATCAATTCCAAGACATGGTCCTCATCAATAGATCAGATAGATAATGACATGAAGTTCCAAAAAGGAGACCTGGTGGTTGGATAAGGGAAATGGAAATTTAATTATTTTATAGAATTTTTTCCTTGTTGATAAGGTCATGAGTTAACATCCTCAAAATTGTTCTAATACATCACAATTCCCTCTCTCTCTTCCTTTTTATATATATGTTCCAACATGTACCACAAGTAGAATTCTCTAAAAAAATTTAAAAATAAATCTTTGGAAATTTTTAGAGAAATATACTCTTATGCTTTGGCTTTCTTAAACTATGCCAAAATTTGTATTGTGACACCTTTTAATGCAATAAAGATTGAATTTCATCATTTATGAAGTTAGATTGAAGTGTGTTCCATGAACTCATGTATTGTAGTTAAGTGATTGTATGTTCCCTATCTATGTCTGAGTTTTCTCACTTTTATGAAGTATTTGGTAGTTCTCACAGGTCATTATAAGTGCAATTTACAATTTGTTATTTAGCTTGAAAGTGGATTCTACCCTCTCATGCTTGTTTAATAACTGATTCATGCCTTAATGTGAACTATTCATGTGGACCTAATTTTATTTGGTCTTGAATGTGTCTCATAGTTTATCTCGTGTAAAGTATAAGTATTCTAATTACTGGTGCATCACCCCATTTTATGTGTTCTCTTTTATTGTTTTATCTCTCTATCTCTTTTCTAAGGGTTAGATTAGGTCTAGTTTAGTAGTTAGATCCAGAAGGGAGTTGGCCTTTTTTGAGGGTCTGATCCATTATTAAGAAACCCACATCCTAGGATCAGTCTCATGTTGGACTTAATTTGAGTAGGAAGATCTAAACAATCCCCTTATTTAGTTAGGGTGAAAATCTATAACATCAACATTAACTCACTTTGAAAAACTTAGGTTGACCATTACGATACATTATATTTACAAAATAGATGAATTTAGATAACTAGACACTTACATCAGGTCAAAACATTAGCGTTAATACAGTGTATGTCCTAGATTTTAGTTTTCAGTGTGCAAGAAAGTAGGTACAAGATCAAAACTTTTAGAAGTGGAAGGTAAGTACATTTTAATCATTCTTGGAAAGATAGAATGCCAAAGACATCAACATAAGATAGGATGGACTAAAAGATAAGCCAAGGGGCACAAGATAGAGTAGATGTGAGACTTGTAAAAGTGGGAAAGGTCCAAAACTAGGAGGAAAAACCAAGGTATGAGTTTGAAAAGTGTATTAGACTAGGATGCTATATAATCCATAAATATCATATACATTTCCTAACTCTCCTCATTTAATCTAGTAATGAAATTTCTAGTTTAAAAGAAAGAAATGTGTGTCCAGGTGTGTATAACACACCTTGTCTTTGTGTGTGCCCAATTTGAGTGCTTTGTTGGTGACTAACCTACAACCAAGAACATGTTATAGTATATAATCAATGTATATAATCTGTAATTGAAATAAATTTAAATTTATTGAAATTAAAAGATCAAGGTTGACGAGAACACCTTTGTGTGAATGTAACTGTCTTTCCTATTTATCAAGTTGATTTGGAAAAGATGTATAATTGTAAGACTCTAAAATTGAGATTAGGAGAAATGCAAATAAATCTAGAAAGTGTATATATCCAAAGATATAGATAGAGAGAGAGAAAGAGAGAGATTGAAAGGAACATGACCCCAATCATTGGAGCAAAGGTGAGTTGCCACCTGGAAGTTGAGATTAGCTTAATCATGCAACCCAACTTAGTTAGGCTAGATGATACAATCAATTCTAACCTAAATTTTTTGAAATATTGAGTAATTTAATCACATCAACCATATTAAAAGTTTAACCAACTATTGTAGTAGATTGGATCAATAAAGTCCATAACATTTTGATTGGGGTATCAGTACATAAATGTCTATGATGTGGTAATAGTCCTTAAAATATTTTTGTAATATGAAACTAATTTTTATTTTGCATCATTAGACACAAATTGCATAGCATATACACGTTAGATATGTCTCATGTTGAAACTATGTATAAAAATAGTACCTATTATAACAAAATTTTGCACCCTAGAAGAGGGTGTTCAAGCCTCCTCCAAATTTTGGCAACATGTGAATGCTTATAGGTATGTGTATTTACCTATATAGAAGTAGACCTCTAGATTTAAGTGTTAGCTCCTAAATATGCCTTGAAGTGCTTATCACCTATACTATTGATTATTTCTAGGAAAGGGATATAATTATGCATGAAATAAAGATACTCTAAGGGGGTGATACACCAAAAATATTTCCACAATAAAATAATACTTATTTCACTAAGCAACAAGTCCTACAAACCATTTTCAAAGTCCTAATAGATTCTAACAATAGTGTTTCAACATAAACGTGATATGCATGACCAAACATAAGGTAAGTGAATCAGAGGGTAGATTTCACACTATAAAAATAATTTTATACTTTATAGGATCCTAAAACATTATATAAAATCTATATGACCTATTATAATATGAAATCTTTCATAAACATGAGAGGATAAGGAGAAGCAAGGATATAAGACTATCACTTAACATCACCATACATCACTTTTCACACTTAGACAAATTTTCATGTAAACAAAACCAGATTTTAATTTATTATTAAAATTCAAATTACACCATCAATCCATTATGGATTCAACATACATAGAGTGGAATTAGTCTACAACAACCAAAATAGCTAGTACTTATAAAATTAGAGAGAGAGGAGAAGAGAATGAAACATGTGTCAAGCTGAGAGGAGGAATTACATATGCATTATAATAGAGTATGTAATAGACCATACAAGGTATCATAGGGTAAATTTACCTCAAAGGCATGAAGCACCTGAAATGTGGCATAGGACTCTTCATTTGCATGTTTGGAAATTGTCTTCATCATTTGGCCTTCCTTGAACATCCCAAAATAGACTAAGAATAGTTGAGATGATTGAAATAATAGGGATGGATTATAAACAAGCTCCAATATGCATTTAATGTTTCCCTAATTATTAGGATTCTTCTCAACATGAGTTATCACTACCTGTAGTCTTAATCACTCGTCTTCCACTCACCCTTCATACTTGGCACTAAAATGGTTTTAAATTTTCCACTTTGATCCATATAGAGGAATTTATGACACCTTTAATGACCTCTCATGCCCTTATATTCCTTACTAAGACCATAAAAGGTCTCCTACTTGGAGTTTTCACCTTCTCACTTGCTTGTTCACTATGCCAATTTAGACTTACTAAGATAAAGGTGAAAACAGAGGCTCTTGTGATCTTATATGAAGTATTAAATTGATATTATTAGTTATTATATGTCCCAATATATCTCTAAAAATTAATTTAATCTCTTTAAATCCTTTTGAACTTGCAAGACACCAAAAATTGTCAAGAAAATCCAATTTCCACCCTAGCAATAAAATTAGGCTAAAATTCAAATGGGTAAGAAGGAGACTTGGAGATTCCTCTTCAAGATAATATCACTTTAATTGTCATTATATCCCATCTATACTCTTCTTATTCTTCATTTTCCTAAGCAGGTCCTTAGCAAGTGTTTTAGAGGGTTTTAGGTGGTTTTGCCTTATAAGGATTGTTCATATAGGTCTGACATTGTAAACTTGAAAAAAAATCCATAATTTATTTATTAAATACATCCTTAAACAATACACAAATCCTTAGGTTCCCATGCTAATCCTCCATGTTGATGTGAGCTTCTCAAGTTAACCTCTAGAGCTTTGCTCTCCAATATACATAGGCTTAAGTTGGTTAAAGTCAAAATGTGACTTCCCTATTGTCTCTTTTACATTACAATAGCTTAAAACACCTTATAACTCCCCATATATGTGTTACAATGCTTTTTAAATTCCAATCTAGATTTAAAAATGGTATTGACCCTCCAATTGGGCTTTAGGCCTAAACTAGACATAAAGGACTTGATCGTATACCTATAGGTTTGGACTACTTCGACATGTTTCAAACCCCTATGAAGGCTTATACATTTTGGTTTATTTCCAAATAATCTCTCAACATATTCTTTAAAGGTCTCATCAACCTCTAGCTTAGCTTCTCGTCTTCTTTCCTCTAAACTTATAGATTTGCACCCTTAAGGAGTGCCCTCTATCTAAGATAAAATAGAGGGAACTTATCCTATTAACTCAGACCAAAATATGGTATGAGGAGATTATCTAAGTCATAGGGATGATTTTTGTAAATTTTCAAGGTTTTTTGATACTCTTAACAATCTCAAACACTCTAAAATCCAAGATATACTATTGAGAATGTTGATTGTGCAGGATTGACTATGATTACATGTAAACATTAGAGATTAGACCCTTCCATGTTCTATTATCCTACCTTTATAATTTCATATGATGGAAAACATTTTCAATGAGATATATAACATGTCAACACTTTTTGTTCTTTGCCAACTCCTCAAGGTATATTTCCTACTTGACAAGTCTAGTTAGCAAATCACTATGACTATGTTTTCTTGCTCAAAAGGTGACATATGCAGGTGTATATTGAATGATTAAACCTTTAATATAATTCCTAAAGGCCTTATTTTATTCATAAATCTCATTTAAAAATCATTTGGATCTATTCACATCATGTTCATGCTAAGCTAATCACCAAGACATTCAACCTTAGAGCACTGTTAGCTACAGTCAACTGTAGTTGACCCTATGGGAGCAACAAAAGGGCTTGTAGGTGAATTACCAATCTTATAAATTTGTGTTAAGCCTCTTAGTATTCAATTAATGTCCTTGAACCAACTTCAACTAGATAATGCTCATGTATGTAGGTGTAATCTCCAAGGTTTGAATTATGGTATTTTAGGTACCTACAATCAACTATAGTTGATCTCCTTAAGAGAAATGATGCACCCCTTGGTGGTGCTTAAGACCAACACATTGTATTTCATCTCACCTTGATGTTATTTGAAACACTATTATCTTCCTAACCTTCATAAGATCACCTTTCATGTATATATATCCTCCATGATTCTTTTTATTGTGAGGGTCATTTGAAAGTTCAAATACTATAGAAAAAACTAAAAAAATTTAGTGAACAAATGCCAATAATGGAGGTCTCTAAACACGATGTTCCTCTAGTCAAACACCCTTTCTATTTTGTAATATAATACCCCTAGGATAGGGATAAAAGATAGGATTCATTTGGATTCATATATACATGTCTCACATCATCATTTGGTAACAATAAAAGTGGCTAGGGCCTTATTTTGATGTTTTTAGGGAACTTGTTCCTAAACTCAACTCTTCAACTATGCATATGACTCTTCAAGTCTACCTATTTGCCAATGACCTTTAACATGGTTCTCATGGAATCTCCATCTTCCTCAAACTTAATGAATATATTAAAACATATTTTGACATCCTTACGAAACAATCCCAAGTCTCTGTCAGTGCCACCTATAGGTGGACGTTTCAATATATAGGGTAGTGGGGTTGAGATAATCAATTTTCATGGTGTATAGGCCTGTAACTAGTTCAAAACTTTCTCAAATTTTTAAAAATTAATGTTTATGACCTTGGAATGCTTCAAAAAATATCAAGTGTCCTTACTCCAACTTGGTTGACCTCCTATAGGTGCTCATTCATGGTGTATGACTATGTGTGCAGTTTGTATTGGTCATCACACTCCCTTGTGTGTTATTTGGAGGTCTTGGCTTGCTATATCATGTTCTAATAATATTTAAAACATATTTAAACCTTCCATTATACCTCCATTAACATTATTATGACCTTTATATACCATGATTGTAAGTGAAAGTGAGTAGAGAGTTGATTGTGCCTCACTTTTTTACTACAACCTTCATAATATTAGTTTGTGAGATTGGTTTTGGAAGGGGAGGGTATAAAGAGACATTGGATACATGAAACATAACACATCACATTAATTTAAAACACTATAGAGAAATAAACCTTTTATAAGTGTTGAAACTTATCTACTAGTCTCTTAATGACATTAACCTACAACTTGGATTGTTTGGCTCATGAAATCAACTACAAATATGCAAAAAAAGATGGAAAACATGAAAAGAAGAATTCTACATCCTATAAAATCAATTTAAATAATTTGATTATACATACTTTATCACACAAGAGGAAAACCTATAAGGTGTGGGAAATAAAAAGAAAAAATAGACAGTCAACTTATTAAGCATGGTTCATAAAAGTGTAGGCAACAAATATCTAAAATCCTACCATGAATGTGAAGAAAACCAAGTGCACTATCTACCACCAAGATAGTTTTAGTTGTAATTCCTCCTACTGGTATTACCATCAAAAGACATGTTGACCAATTTTGCTTACCTAGTGAAGTGGTGGAGAAGAAAAACCATTTTCACCCATTTTTGGCACTTACAAATCAGATCAAGTATGGATATGGAGCTAGGGAACCTAAAAGGTCACTATATAAGCTTTTCCCGCATGTCACTCTTCCTCATAGGCTATAAAAATTCCAAAACCTTCTTTTTCACTTGTTTTATTTATTTTAGTTAACACCTACAAGTTTTTTAGTTAGATATTGACATATTTGATAGGGAATAACATGAAGGACATTGAGAAGGAGTTTAGAACACTTGGCCACCTTGAAAACCATACATTTAGTCACTGGTCATGTAGAGAATCACTAATCATTTCACCCCAATCTTAGAACTTCTTCTAAAGTAAAATGATTTTAATTCTTCAAAATATCCAATGGTGAAAACTTTTGTTATGTTCATTCCCTACTATCTAGTTTAATAGGGTGATCATGTCCAAAAGTTCTTCATTTAAATCTACCCTAAACATATTTTTGGGGACCTTGGAGGCTCTTTCTCTATTTTCATTCAACCATGAGTTGTCGATCATGGTTAAGCATTTAGTAGGGTTTTTATCCCAATGCTCCTTTGCCTTCTTAACATTAATTCTAACACATTTATCATGAAGTGGATTTCTCATTCTCATTCCAATATATACTCCATCTATATTTACCATGGGATCTCTAAACCTCATCCTAATTTCTCTTTTTTGAGGATCATAATCTTTTGTACAAGAAAATACCAACTCTAAGCATTGTAATGAGGTGGAGAAGGTACTTTCTTATAGTAGGCAACTCTCTGAGAGGCATTCAATGAGCAACATCAGGATCTCTATTTTTAATCTTTAGTGGAAATCTTCCAAATCCACATGCTCAACCTGGAAATCAAATATCATTGGGATGTCACAATCTAGAACCAAAAGTGATTCATACCCCATGTTTTTATACTTAATACCACTAGCTTTTATGTTTTTGAAGGTTGTTTGACAAGTAAGGGAAAGGATTTCCATCATGTCTATGGGTTAGAAATGTTGAATTAGTTAGAGGTATACGATGGTGGTCTCTACATCCTTGTGGGATGCATAGGTGCAAAGGTGTATCCACCTAGGTATTCACATCTTTACATATTCATGTTCATGGAGGATATGTTAGCTGGCTATTTTCAGTGTGAATGCCTAGATGTGGTTAAGCAATTTCCTTAAAAAAAATTTCTAGGTAAAACATTTTATTTACAATTTTTATTTAGTTTTTGGCATGTAAACCAATGTGTTGTTTTTACCTTGGGTAAAATTAGAAATGATGATTTTTAGGAACAATAGTTATGATTATATTTAATACATCCACACACTTTGGAAAGTAGTGCATAGATTTTATGTATCTAAGGTCATCCCAATAAACATATCAAAGACTCTTGTATATGGTATAATTGAAAAGGTAATGACCAGATGTGTTGGACCAACTTGTAAAGATTAATAAATCTCAACAATAATGTGTTGTGATGTCCTATTGAATTTTATGACCATTTTGGTCAAAGGGTATAAATCATCATGTATATATCCCAAATGTTTAAGTAACATCATGGTGCATATATTCTCACTAACATCATTATTAAACATAATATTATGTATAGGTTTTTGATCATGGTATGGTCAAATAAATATTGAATGAAGATTCAAGTCATCATCGACAAATTCACTATCATCAAATGTAATATAAGGTCTCTAAACCATAGGAAGTATTATGTGTGTATAAGTGTCAATAATCTCTTATAATTCATGTCCATAATTTGGTAGATGAGGATGTGACTTATATGCCATTTACATTTCTCTATCTTTCTTAGAATGATCTTGCAATGTATTGTTAAAAACATTCAGGTTTTAATGGTCACAAGGTTGTGAACTTGAATCCTTTAAACTATCTTCAAAGTTAATTTTACAGTTATCAATAAGATCTTAGATCCTTTTTTTAAAGGTATAACATATATTTTTTTATAATTTCTCAGGTCTTAGTGATAGTCATAATATGCATTAGCATCACATCCATTTGGTGTAGGTTGACTCATAACAATCTCTATAGGAGGATAGAGAGATATAATATGACATTTTAGAAGCTTTTTAAGTAATGAAGCTAGAAACTTTGTTAATCATTTAAATTTTATCTTAGGTGTATTGGATAAGATAAGCCTATTTGATTATTGTGAAACTACATTACCCATTGTATTTTCTTCATTTTTACGTTTTCTAGGCTTTACATTGTAGATTGGTTTGATACAAAATTTAGTTAGTAGATGTAGTCAATGTGTTTGCTACATACTTATGATTACTCAAAAAAAATCATTTCATGATCTTGAAAAATATGACATAAGTCTTCAAAAGATTTAAATTTATTAAAGATAATAGACTCATGTAATGGTTCAAGAAAAATTTGCTTTAATATGGCTTGAAGATCTTTATCGTCCATTAGATTTGGCATTTTGTCCAACATTATTTTGTACTTCCAAACATATTCATTAATAGTTTCATTAGTTCTTTGTTTGATATTAGCGATTTTATGCATATGACATCTTTTTTACTGATTGTGATAGAGAAATATGCTAGAAACTAATGCACTAGAGGTTTGAATAATTTTACTAATCTAATTGGCAAATCATAGAACCATCATAGAAAGTATTCATGTAGGTTGATTAGAAATAATTTGGTTAAAATTTTATCCTTTGAAGCATAATCAAGGAATGTTTCATATAAATAATGAAGATGTTGTTTAGGATCACACTAGACGTCATAAAATGTGAAGGATGCAAATATATCTTAGGTTCTATAGGTTGATGTAATACATATTTTGAATCAATAGCCTGAGTTGTTATCAAATCATTTTGTTCAATATTGATAACCTTATCTTACAAAGTTTGAATAAATTGGAGAAGATTTTTTGTAGAATACCCATTTGGATTTAGATTTAATATTTGAGAATCTACCAAAGGGGATGAAAACACCACCTATGTTGATGTGGGCATTGAAATTGATTATTGGTTTGAAGTATTAATTGTTTCCATGGAGAATGTAGCAATAGTTATTTTTTCTCTGGGGAGCAATGGTTTGAAAACATATCTCATATACCTACTAGATGTAGTATGTAATGTTGTGCTCATGGGGAGGAAAACTAGAATGCATGTGTGATATTCATATGTAGTAGCTCTAGTATTTGTATCAGTAGAGAACAAGGGTTGTTCACTAACACCTTTTGACTTTTTAGTTTTAAATATAGTATTTAGGATCTTCTGGAGATCTTAAGTGTTTTCATGAATGCACTCTTGAAATAATGCAATAAATTTAACTTACTCTTGATATACTTGTTCATGTTCATTTTTTTAAATATTTTTCATTATAATTATGATTAAATTCATGTTCTATAATATTTTTTTCATTATTTTTCTCATTTTCATTATTGACACTCATTATTAGTAAAAATTGACATGGTATTAGCTTGAAACATTTTATGTGGCCCAAGAGGTAGCTCAAGATGTTCAATAGGAACACCAACTAATCTAAGACTAGGCCTAGGTTACATACAAGTGAAATAATAAATGTGAATAAGTAAAGTAAGTAGAAACCTTATAAGGCTAAAAAACCTAAAGCAAGCTAGGACTTGTATGTGAAGATTAAAAGTTTGGGTTCACCAAATATTTAACTCTTTTTCAATTATATGGATGAGGGCTAAAATGTAGAATAACATATACAAAATGATGAATAAAACTATTCTAATGTAGGACAATTACTTGAAAGCTTAGATAAATGAATATTCTGAATTAAAATGTTAACTTGTGCTAAATACAAAAGGTACATTCAAAACAGTAATTGAATTGTATAGACACTAGGAAGAGATAATACTTAGCTTATCTAAAAATGCATAAGCAAATCTAAGATATGTAGAGGTTGAAAAAGGTACAAACAAAATCAGGATCCAGTCATGAAATTATATAAATATCATTTCTAGAGGCCTAGACACTTGTGTAAGTCTTGGGACACTTATATCGGTGTAGGTTTCATGTTGTTAATGAAATAATTTGGTACTAAATACTAATTATATTGCAGAGTGACAACTTAGAGATTTCTAGGTTTTTTATCACCTTTCTACTGTATACTATATTCATTCACACACGTTATAGATGATTGTTTATGGATCAAATTCTAGATCTTTGCCTTAGTTCTTTGTACCATGACAAAAATGGGTTAGTGGGCTCAGTAAGTTGAGTTGACCCCAATGACTCTCTTAATGAGCATTTCCTACATATCCAATACCCTAATCATGTATGTAGGCTTGTGTGTGTACAAAGGTTCAATATACTACATGCAAGGGCATGAAATGATATAGCGTGTGACTTGACAAATATTATTCACGGGTTACCCTTTGAATTCTTTAAACTTGTAATATGATTATTGATATGACTGATAAATAAATAAGGAAGAATATGCATGTTTTAAATAATTTAAAGGTGATTTTCTAGATGTGTGTTTGGTATGTTTTTTTATATGACTTGGTGATATGAATGGTCTTTATTTTTTATTTATACCACACATTTTGAAAATATCTCATAGAAGGGTTAATTAAAAAATTGGGCCGACCCATAGAATTTAAAAGATTTGAAATTTAGATGAATTTTGAGGTCCAAACACTAGATAATAATTTGGACACTTGTGTTGATGAAAGTGTACTTATGTGGGCCACAAGTGTTTACTATGCTAGGAAGCTAATGAGCATCTAAAACTTCTAATGAAGTATATCTTAGGTTTTATTTATTTTTACTATACATGAGATCTAAGTCATCAGAAATGATATGGTCAGAACAAAATATATGGAATTAGTAACATTTAGATTGTGAATATGATCCTTTAGGTAGAAAGAATGTCCAAAACTGAAGGGTAGATCCCTCATAGGTATTTTCCAAGTACATAATACCAAGATGTTATATAAACAAGATTTTAATATCTACAAGTGCCTCTATTCTAAACATTATTTTAGTTTCAATATATTTGATAAAAAGGCTAAACTATGATTGTTCTATGATATCGCATAGCGGTACAGCTAAATTATAAAGTTTACTATGTTGTCTTTGTTACATTGGTATCAAATAAAAAATATAACATGTGTGGAGAAGAAAGGAATAATTTGTTATTCATTTAACATCTTCAAAATCATAGTGATCTTTTCCTATTATTGCTTATCTTTTAGAAATAAAATATTCATAAATAGTATTACGATTAACACATTAATTAATTGAATTTAAATTGATGCTTCTAATCACTCTTGATGTTTGCCCTATATGCTCAATGTAATGGACTCACAATCCTTGTGAAATTATATATATATATATATATATATATATATATATATATATATATATATATATATATATATATATATATATATATCCACAACAACCTACACAAATGTATGACACTACATTTGAGAAACTATTGTGTTACTATATTTTCCATTAATAAATTAGGTTTTTGATGTTCTACACAAGCTATATAAGTATATCCCTAGATTTTGTGAAACTAATATTTTTCTGTATGTTATTATTGAATAAGTAAGACTCTATATATTGAGTGATTTAAAGTATAGTGATCACATTGAATCCCCCTTAAGTCGAGGACATATATATTTGTAATGAGTCTTAATGTGAAACATTTTCCTCTTCTTAGATAATATCATTTTGAGCTTCCCATTGTTCATCCATGCCCTGTCTATGTAAACCTTATTGCTTGTTTACCCTTGGTTGAGACATGAATATTACATTGTGAAGCTTCTTATTCCATTCACACAGAAATTATGAATTACTACTTTAACTTAATGCCTTGGAATATTATTTATCCATTATCAATTATTCTAATCGTTATTTGTGTTTTCCCCTGTGATACACAATGTTGTGCCCAGTGGCACAATCACACTACACTGAATGAATCTTTCAAATCATAGACCATCCCATGACTCTAATTCTCAGGAGCATATGATTTTCTGTTGGATTTTAGCATGATATCAAATCAAAAAATAAGAATTATTAAGAAATCTTTAATTGAAAATATTATTCATTTTTTAAATAAAATGACATTCTGATGTTATAAATAAAAAATGGCATTGTATAATATATATACTATTGATTGATAGTGTTATTTATAATAAAAAAAATCATATCATCTCATTTTTCTATTTATAATATTTGCTAATATTATGGTGAGTCTCTATGATGAGTGTAGATGGATTATGGGCTTAAGATTGTTTTAAACAAGGAACTTGTGTTAGATTTTATCATGGTACCAAATCAAAACAAAAATGTGGCATGAGGGCGATGTAAGAATAAATCTACATTATAAACCATGTATAGAAGGGTTAGTATTGGAAGTCATATGCTTGAGTATTAGCTAGTCCATATAAATTAGCATGACAGGGGAACGAATTAATACACCAAAGCCTAAAATTGGTGTTCAAGTTGGGTATAGGATCAATCCACATTTTGTATCATATATAGAATTAGTAGTTTAGGGTTAACAACACTCATGGTGCACATGAGAGGTATTATGTTTGATTTCTAGCATTTTCTTGTAAAATTCAACAATTAAAATACTAAAAAAATGTATCGACCATTTAAATTATTTTTCTCAAATTTGATATTAATTTAAGTTTTTGTGATTTTACTCATGTATGGTTATAATCTTTACCTAAATTACCTCCCTAAGTAATGATAATCTAAATAAAATTATATTATTGGAGCACATCAATATTACTATTAATAATCAAATAATCATAAGATACATTGATAGTTACAACAATAAAGAGGCCAGTTGGTATTAACTGCCCATACTTAAAAATAAAAAATAATTGGTAAAGCATGACAGACAGATAACCAAAATCCTAAATCAACTAGAACAACATCATTAAAACTTACATTACATTCGGGACAAGCTCCATCCTCTGAAGGAGGAGGTGGTAGACCATTTTTGGGAGGCTAGGCACTCCAAGTAGAAGTGTCATTTAAAGGAAGATCTGGGACCAACTAACCATCCTAAGTAGGGTTTGAGGGAGATAAAATTATGAATACCCTAACTAGAGGGTTGCTGAACAACACTGCTAACTAGACCACTTCTCTATATAAAATAATGAAACCCACTTTAATACATAGCCACCATAAACATTTGTCAATAAAGGGAGGAATACTGAATATAATCTCCACTTTAAACTTCTCACCCTCTAACCTCTTATTCTATTAACTTAATTATAATCAAATTGATAATAAATGCCATTTTTTAAAAAATATCTTTTTAACCTTAATAATACAAACGATAAATTTACACAATTTTATAAATAAAAAAATCTTCGTAACCTAAAAGATGTAACAAGGATTACATTTTAAAATATGATACTTTATAAACGGAATATTTTGAAAAATTAAAAGAATTGAAAACTAACAAAAATTGAAATAAAAATAACAATTATAATTATTTCCACAAATTATAATAGAGGGTATTTGTTGTTCATGACTGCATGTTTTTATCATTTAGACGCCGACGACAGAGGGCTTCGTTGCTGATTGTTTGCTGAAGGCGTTGGGCTGTAAGTTAGTAGTTTGTTTGAAGGTTTACAGGTCGTTTGGTGACTGTTTGTAATTTTGTTCCTTTGTTTATTGCAGGCAAAGGCGTCTCAAGTGAGCTTGAATGTTTTTCTTTTTTTCCTTTGTTCGAAGTTCTGGAAATTTTTTAATCCGTATATTTATTTATAACTAGACAAATATTTTTTTCAACAATATTTTTAAAAATTACAATATGTATTTAAATGATACACTTATAAAAATATCCTACACCAAATTTTATTTTAAAATATCTATAAAAAAATCCTTTGTTATTATTTTTCTGACTTTTTATTCAGACTTTACAGAATCATCTATATAATAGATATTTTCCACTCTAATACAAAGACTAGCCACAGTTTTGTAATTGTTGGTATAAGCAACGCAGTTGAAGTCAAAGAATGCGTCGATTCTAATTGCAGTCAAAATCAATGGCGCAAATCTAGATTTGATAAGCAAAAATAAGTTAGAGTAAATAGTAAATAGTAAACGGCCAGCGATTATTTATGGTTGAAAATTAGGTTTTACGTAATGATACCACAGGGAATTCAGACTGCAAAGGAGATGCAAGTCAAGTCAACAATTTGGCATCGAGGATAGCTACGGTATCAGTTCTCTCTGTCTTTGAATTATTTGCATGTTTACTTGGACCGATGAAATACGTATGAAGGAAATAAACATTCAGAGACGATGCCTAATAGTTTTGGAGTTTCATTTTGAATGAAATTTCACAAATTAAAAAATATCATAAAAGTCTCTGACTACTCTATGAAATGATAGAATTAAACTTCATATTGATGATAGAAGTCTTTAATTATTGGATATTAAAAAAATAATTATATTTAAATCATTTTAAAGCATGTAATATGTTAGTTTAGATTTTAAAAATTAAATATTGAAGATCAAAAAGATGGGTGATATAAACATGCATCTCAAGTAGAAATTAAATCGAGATCAATAGTCCCAACAGAAAAGTATCGAGTATAAAAAATTAAAGCTAAAACAATATGAAAAATACATGAATATATAATCACATGCCACATGCATCCCCAAAAAAATGAGAAATAGTTATGATAGTATTAACATAAGACAATTTTTAAATAAAATCGTGTAATCAACTCTATAAGGGAAGAGGAGGTGGCAGTGGATAATTAGGTTTGTCTCCGAACCACTACTAAGACTTATGTTTGTCTCACCAACCACCACCATATGGGTGCATAGTATTATATATTCAATCTCATTTATTATATTATGTATTATTTTCTTCATTTTTTTATTTTACATAACATTAAGTGTGTAAAATAGTCAATGAAGAATGATAAATTTTTTTCTTATTGTTATACCATTTCTTTTCTTGTATTTCAAACATTATTTTGTATAATAACTTATTCATGTCTAAATAATGAATTAATACAAAATTTTTATTTTGAATAATAGTATATATGTTTGTCCAAGTATCATAAGATAAAATGTTTATACTTTCACTCTTAGTTCATGTGTCAAGAAATGTTACTGAATTCTCTCAACTTTTTTTAATTTATTTTTTGAAAGGCTTAGATTTCAATTGGAATAACCATATTAAACTATTGTTTGTATTAGTATTTTTACCAAATTTTAAGTCCATATTTGATTTTTTCCTTATTTATATTGAATGATAAAAAGATTTTAAAATTCTTATTGTCAACTTCTCCATACAAGAATTCCAATTATAATTAAAATCAAATTCAAAATTTAAATATTTATAAGATGAAATCATCTCCAATTTCTCACCATTGTATTTTATAGTTATATTTTTATTTCAAAAATTTATTACAATTACATTTATTTTATTAATATTATTTTTATTTTATTAATATTAAATTTGATTTCAGAATGTATAATAAATTTAAGAAGCTTCAATAAATCAAATTGTCAAACATCTTCAATCATATTATCAAAATTCATAAATTTTTATTTATATATATCAATAAATATTTTGACAATTTTCATATGAATAAAAGAAAGAGAGATTATTGTGAATTCTGATGTCTTTAATCTTTCTCCAGACTTTATATGTACATGATTTGTGTGTTTTTGTTTTTGATAGTTCAGAATTTATAACATAAAAATAATTTGAAAAATTTTCAAATGACATTTTTAGAACACATCTTATAATCTAAAATGGAAATATGAATTATTATTATTTATATTCTTTTAGAATATAGAGGAGATTATTTATATATATTTATATATATATATATATATTTATATATATATATATATATATATATATATATATATATATATATATATATATATTTGCATTTTAACTATCTTTTTGTCTGAATATTATTAATTTGTGGGAGGTTGATTAACTAATTAAATGAGGTAAAATTTAGTTATTTACTTGATTAGAAAGTTGTCATTGAAAATTTTATTTTTATATAAAAGCTCGTGTTAAGCACTTTAGTTATTTTGAATGTAATTGTGAAATGATCAAATACAGTTTCCTTTCTAATTTATTTTAGTTTTTTTTAATGAATAGAAGAAGCAACTTCCCATATTTGATGAAAGTTTCTATATTAAATTAAGATTAATTATTATAATAATAAAAAATGTACTGAAAAAGAATATAGTAAAATGAAAATATTAACTTATCGAATACTATATATTAAAATGTTTGATAGTATTACCAGAAATTATTACTACCATATAAATCCTGAATCCTGGATTTATGTATTAATTTTAATCGCATCCCTTATACTTCATTAAGAAAATCAATTTGTACAATACTAATAGCAATAGGAACATCCAATTAGCCAATACGAACATATACATTACAATTAGCCAATTCGGAAAAGATGTAACATCTACTCATTATTTTTCCCTAGCTTAGCTGCCATTTATCTCAGAGTATGGGAGGCAAATTATCCAATAATTTCCTTAGCTTGCCTGCTAGTCCAATTCATTTCAAGGATGTGGCAGGTTAATTATTTAATTTTAAAAGTACTATTTTCACACAAGTCAAAAAGGTAAACATAAAACCTCGGGGGAAGACGTAGTGTGGTCGGCCAACTCTTTACCTTAAAAAGACTGCTTTGCAATTTGCAATAGACTTTTCGAAAAATGCAGCGTCAAATTGATGTGGGGCTGTGAATGGAAGAACAAAGGCGTTCATGTTGTGGATATAATCTAATGCATGCCTTTGGAATTTTCCACCATCAGTTTCAAAATTGCAGTCGGTGGAAACAATAACGGCAAACAGCAGTCATTTTCTATTTCAATAATAAGTTTTATGGAAGCGTATTCGCCATGGCAATGGTTGACATTGTAAACGACAATAAAAAGTCTGAATTAATGTGCTACTATAGATTAAAGCTGAGGCCAAGACTCAACGTATTACCATGTTATCCTGAAGCAGTAACACAGAACCTTGATACTTCATCAAGTGTTTTGTCCTAAAATAGTACGAGAGAACAAAACATATGGATACAGATGTGGAAGTGCCTTCTTACTTTAGGTGCCCCATATCCATGGAGCTGATGAGAGATGCTATGACCGTTTCTACAGGGATGACATACTTGTTCGTGTTCATTTTTTTCAAGTTTCTCATTACCCTCATGATTAGATTAATCTTCTATAAGATTTTTTTGCATTATTTTAATCATTTATATAATTGGCACTCTCATTATTAATAAAATTTGACATGGTATTAAATTGAGACATTTTATGTGGCCCAAGAGGTAGCTCAATATGTTCAATAGGAACACCACCTAATCTAAGACTATGCCTAGGTTGTATATAAGTGATAGAACAAATGTGAATAAGTAAAACAAACAAAAACTTTGTAAGGCTAGAAACCCTGAAGTAAGTTAGGATTAGGGTAAACTAGGAGTTGTATGAGAAGACTTAGAGTTTTGGTTCACCAAATATTTAACCTTTTTTAGTGGTTTGGATGAGGCTTAAAAGGTAGAATAGTCTATACACAATGATGAATAAAACTATTTTAATGTAGGCCAACTAATTGAAAGCTTAAATAAATGAATATTTTGAATTAAAATGTTGAATTGTGCTAGATAAAAAAAGTACATTCAAAAAAGTAATTGGATTTCATTAACACTAGAAATAAATAATACTTATCGTATCTCAAAATGTATAAGTAGATTTGAGATATGCAGATAAGGAAAAATACAGAAAAAAATTAGGATCTAGTTGTAAGATTCTATAAATATTTTTAATGGAGGCCTGAAAACTAGTGTAATCTTTGGAACACTTGCATTAGTGCAAGTTTCATGTTGTTAATGGAATTTTTTATTACTTAATACTCACTGTATTATACAGTGACCACTTAGAGATTTATAGGTTTTCTATCACCTTTATATTGATATACTTTATTTGTGCACACATGCTATAGATGATTGTTTATGGATCAATCTTTAGATCTTCACCTTAAGTCTTTGTACCATGCCAAAAATGGGTCAGTGGCTTCATTAAGTCAAGTCAACTTCAATGACCCATATTTTAATGAGTGTTATCTACATATACAATACCCTGAAGAGGGATTTAGACATATATATTTTCTCCTATGTGTAGGCTTGTGTGTGTACAAGGATTCAATATGCTACATACAAGAGAATGCAATGATATAGCTTGTAACTTGACAAATATTTTTTCATAGGTTTCTCTTTGAATACTTATTACTTGTAATATGATTGTCGATATGACTGATACATAAATAAGGAATAATGGAGAAGTTTTGAATAATTTAAAGACAATTTTTTAGATGTATGTTTAGAATATTTTTTGGATATGACTTGGTGATAATGAATGGTATTTATTTTTTATTTATACCACACCTTCTAAAAATATCTCACGTAATGTTTAAATAAAATAAATAGGTTGACCCATAGGATTCAAAAGATTTTAAATTTAGATGACTTTTGAGGTCCAAACACTAGATAATAATTTAGACAATTGTGTTGATGCAAGTGTCTCTATGTAGGGAGCAAGTGTTTAGTAGGCTAAGATGTTGATGAGGATTTGAAACTATTAATTAAGGATATATTAAGTTTTCTATTTTTTTACAATACATGAGATCTGATACATCATAAATAATAGGGTCAAACCAAAATATAAACAATTAGTAACATTGAGATTTTGAATGTGAGCCTTTTGGTAGAAGTAAGGTCTATAACTAAAGGGTAGATCCCTCATAAATATTTGCCAAGTATATATGATTGAGACGATAAATAAGCAAGATTTTAATAGCTACATGTGTTTATATTATGACTTTTATTTTAGTTTTAATATATTTGATAAAAATACTAAACTATGATTGTTCTATGATATCACATGATAGTAGAGTTAAATTCTAAAGTTTACTATGTTGTCTTTGTTACATTGGTATCATATAATAAATATGGAATGTTAAGAAAAGAAAGAAAAAAAAAATTATTCATTTAACATCTTGAAATTTGGATCAATTAGAAGCTTTATTGGCAATTTTATTCCTATCCTTTTTAATGATAGGGGGAGTGGACTATTGTGAATAACAAAATGAATGATCAATCGAAGAAAGATTTAACACCTCTTAACATGACCCTCAGATCGTAAAAAGAGAAAAAATTTGAAGGATCATAAATATTTTTTTATTTTACGTAGCTCTTACGAATTTTACTACTTGTCTACTATTGTTATAATGTTGGTTTATTGTTGATTGTTTTTTTTTTAAATTTTTGGTCTAACTTGTTTTAAAGAACATGTCTGTAGGTTATCTTAGGCATGGTAGGGTCCCTATTTCCAAAACCCACTTTTACCATTTAATAAAACCATCTTCAAAATCATAATGAGCGTTTCCTGTTATTTCTTCTCTTTTAGAAATAAAATATGCATAAGAAGGATTATGATTAATATATTAATTAACTGAATCTAATGTGATGGTTTGTAAAAAGTCCTTCATTATCATCACTTCCGACTTTACAGAATCAACTATAGAATAGATATTTTCTACTTCTAATACAAAGACTACCCACAGTTTTATATTTGTTCGTATAAGCAACGCAGTTGCAGTAAAAGAATGCGTCAAATCTAATTGCAGTCAAAATCAATGGCTTAAATCTAGAGTAAATAATAAAAAGTAAACGGCCAGCAAATATTTATGGTTGAAAATTAGGTTTTACGTAATGATACCACGGGGAATTCAGACTGCAAAGGAGATGCAAGTCAATGTTAATTTTATCCATTAATCTCTTCTAGGTTCAATTTTTGCTTTCTAGACCTAGTCACCAATTTGGCATCGATGATAGCTATGGTATCAGTTCTCTATGGCTTTGAGTTATTTGCGTGTTTACTTGCACCAATGAAATACGTATGAAGGAAATAAACATTCAGAGACAACGCCTAAAAATTTTAGAGTTTCATTTTGAATGAAATTTCAAAAATTAAAAAATATTATAAATGTCTCTTGACTACTCTATGAAATGATAGAATTAAACCTCATAATAATTACATAAGTCTTTAAATATTGGATATTAAAAAGAATAATTATATTTAAATCATTTTAAAGCATGTAGTATAAATTTATTAGTTTAATTTTTTATTTTTTATTTTTTTTTAAACATCTAAGATTAGAAAGATGAGTGATATAAACGCACATCCCAAGTATAAATTATTATAGAAATTGAATCAATTTCAATAGTCCTAAGAGAAAAGTATCAAGTCTAAAGAATTAAAGTCAAAAAATATGAAAAATACATGAATATATAATCATGTGCCACATGCATTGAAAAATAAATGATAAATAATATTAATATAAGACAAATTTTAAATAAAATGGTATAAACAACTTTGTGAAAGAGGAAAGGTGATAATAGACTATCATGTTTATTTCCCCAACCACCACTAAGACTATTACGTTTCTCTCACCAACTGCCACCATATGGGTGCATAGTATCATATATTAGATCCCAATCATCATGTTATGCATTGTTTTCTTCATTATTTTCATTTACATAATGTCGAGTGGATAAGATAACTAATGAAGAATGAGAATTTTATTTTTTCACCATACTAGTCCTCCTCTTGAATTTCAAGCATTGCTTTATATAATAACCTATTCATGTCCATATGTCTTATTATGACTAAGTAATATATTAGTACAAAACTTCTCCTTTAAATGGTAAAATACATGTTTCTCCAAATACTATAGGATAAGATGTTTAGATTTCTATTCCTAATTCATCTGTCAAGAATTTTTTTAAAATTATCTTAACTTTTTTTAATTTCTTTTTGAAATACCTAAACTTCAAATGTAAGAGTCATATTAAGCTATTATTTGTACTAGTATATTTCTCAAATTGTAGGTCCATAATTAATTTTTCCTTTATTGGTCCCGAAGGGAGACTATTTATTGGATTCACATAGCTTTAAACAATTATTATTCTATGTTTTTTCCCCATTCAAATTACTTTGTTTTTTGTGTTGAAAAATATGTTAAGACTTTTGTGAAAGCAAAGTGTAAGTATTTTAACCAATTGGTTAAAATATTGTTTTTGTTGAGTATAGATTGGAAGAATTTGTTTCATGTTATTAACGGCATCACTTGGTTTTAGGTTAGATTGAATGGATTTAATTCTAATAATTTAAATGTTATCAAGCAGCCTTCAAATTCAAGTATTTTTATTTTCATGGATAGGTAGTACGCCTCCTCCCAGGAAGTCATGATCACTTGCTAGAGTGGAAAACATTTTAAAATTATTTCTATGCTCGTCTCTACTCCTAACCTAGGTGCTTATATTGCAATATATATTAATGTGGCTCTATCTATGCTACCGCTACTGCTTCCTATACTTCTTAGGATATAATGATCATGGAAAATGATTTCAAGGCATTGATCTTTAGTTGTGGAGAGACACCTCTCCACTAGGGTGATGACAATGTTGAGGTTGAGGTTTTCACCATGTTTGATGGCTCATCACTACTAATATGGCCTTTGGGGAGATTAGATATGTCCAATTAAAATTCTTCCATGGATCCTTTGGCACTAATTGTGGGCTAGGATACGGCCATATATAAGGTCAGAAAGTTAAAGTCCAAAATGAGCTATCAGGTGATTGTCAACACTTAGTTTTGTTTGTTAACCTAGAGCCTTTAAAAAATACCACAGATGATCCATGAATTAGGCTCTTGAATAAGGTATTGTTCTTATGTTGAATGTCACTAAAAGCATGCTTCTTGTAAGTTCTATTCAATGTGTTAAGTCCTTTCTTTGGCTACAAATTGTTGATGGTTTAATTCAAGAGTTTCAAAAAAAATTATTGGATCATTGTTTTAGCACAAATATGATGCCGAATAGTCATGGTTCTCTTTCTTTAGCTAAAAGTGTCTTGCATGTTATTCCTCATGACAACTACAGTGATAAAAAGTTGAGTTACCATAAATATGTAAATATTATTCCTAGACATTCATATATACAAAGAGCCTTACAAACAATACCCATCCTCCATTAGGTCATGTGGGTGCATCATTTTTTTACCTCATGAAAAATTTGATTGTGTTGATCTGAGAATTGCATATTTGTTTTGGATTTTTGTAATGTTTTAGTGTGAGAATAATAGGCAAGAGAGGAATATTTGTAAATTTATAATATATTTATTTTTATTTATTTTATCTACATTTGATATCTTAAAAAGGTCGTTGGTTAATTTTCTAGTGACAACTCTCTCCATGTAAAATTTATTGGTTTATCTTTTTAAAGGAACATATTTGAAATCATGGCATTTCTTTAGGTGATCATTGATTGTGAAATACTTTTTTGTGTGGACTTCATGAAAAATAAATTAGATATTGTATGGGTGTTACACATAAATTTATGCTTTTAGATAACAACTAAGTCACAAAATGTTTTAGAACTTACAATGTTATGCCCATTGATCTGTCGATAGATTTTACAAAATGAATTAGGTTCTTCAAAATGTTTTGTAATTATATTTCCACCCTAGCTTAATTCAAACAATTTGAGACTAATTTTAGAATACTGCCACTTTCATCAAGTACCAAGTCATTCAAACAAGGTATAAGTGGTAATTATTTTTCAAATCTTATGGTTATCTTATATCTTGGAATTTATTTGCTACTTGTAAATGCTCCTATCCTCCTAATAGCATATTTAAATATTAAATTTCATTATTTTGAAGGAACATAAGATATTTTATTAAAATTTTATTTGTCTAGATACAAAGACGTCTTGTGAAATGACTTTTATATATGACAGCCAAGAAATGAAACCCTTGGTTGATTTGACAAGTTAAACACTTACTCAGATGATTAAAGGTAAAACACCTAAGCAAAATTGAGAAACATTTAATTTTCTAGATGATCTCATTTTCTTAGCATTTAGGAGGACAAGCTAGATCCTTTAAAAAATATCATAGATGATCCTCAAATTAGACTCTTGAATCAATTGTATGCATGGAAAAATAAAGCGTTGAAAGAAAAAGCAAAATTAAAGGTCAAAATCATTGATACTTCTGTTGTTGCAATGTTGAATATGTTCATGTTCTCTATTATCAAGTGATCATTTTGACCTTTTTCTAATTAAATGGATAATCACATTCCATGTTTTGAGACATATCATGTCTTGTTCATATTTCCTTTGATGTTTTGGTTAGTGGATCTTCCACTGCACAATAATTGATAGTGAAGCCTATATTAGTTTAGCTTTGCATATAGTATTATTTTCATATCTATTAACGTTAATAAATTACAAACATATGTTGTCATGCATGCCACTAGTTAAAAAATAATTACTATAAACTAGTTTTTAATCTCAGTTGAAATCCATCACACATTTCTATTTAAATCTGCCATTACAAGATCTCAGATTTTTATTCCTTGTAGTGACAATGAGATGAGTGGGTTTATTCAACTGGTTTCATGCTACCTTGGGATCCAGTAGGTATATATGTGGCATCAACAAGTTCTGACAAAACATGTAGCATCTACATTATCAAGCCTCAAGTTCTGACATGCCATAGTCTATCCCACTATTTATGATAATTCAATTTTTAGCATAATCTAATTAGCATCAGTGTTGATAAAATTTCCAATCTCTTTTGCAAGTGTGTATGGTGGTAGACTGATGAACCTGCTCATTTTCTTCAAGCTTGTTTTTCGTGTGCCCTCACCTTGGGCATGGTAATGCATCTAAATGTATAGGTATTGTACATGATTATCTAATTCTACAATCTTCTCCACCCTGCAAAGTGCATCAATAAGTGTCTTGTAAATAATTAAATCATCAACATAATATATATATCTCTAATACACACCTTGTTGATGCAAAGGCAAAGCAAATTAGATTAGTATTTAATTTAAATCTACTTGTGCTAGGGAAATAGAGAAAACTAAATTAAAGATATAAATATAAATATTTCATTTAAGTGTTTTCTTTAAGAAAATTAACTCAGAGTGCCACATATTATTTTTGCTTAGTTTCAATATCAAAACAACTATGCTTTCCAAGAGCAATTTAATACAAAGGCTCGCAAAGCTGAGTATATGTTTTAAATATTATTTTAATGCAATAATCCATTCTAGATGTGGTTTCTTTTTCATCTAATGTAACAAAGTTCCTTACCTTGGTTTATTTAGGTCTATGTAATATGATCTATTTGTGCTTTACCTATTTCTCAAATCCTTATGGGTACAACAAGACATTTCATCCATATTTCAGCATGGCATTGTAAGTAAATAATCTCTCTTCTCAAATGTGGATGTTTGACAAATATATGTATTATTTTCATCATATTTTAATTTAATTTATTTCATCAAATTATTGTAAATTAAATCATAATTATCTTTTTTTTTTAAAAATAGGTAGATGCAATTTTCAAGAATCAAGAAAAGAACTTGATGAAATACTTAGAGATTACACGGTATTTGTAACATGTCCTACAAGACACATGTTTAATTCACAATTTATGCACATCGGCTTTGCAAATCTGAGATTAGAAATGTCATGTCAAAAATCTACTTAAAATTCAATATTGTATAGACCTTCTAAGCTCAAAGCAATATGTTCAATGCTCTTGCCCCGTAGGGACTTGGCACTTCACGCCCCTTTTTTATATTTTATTGCATATAAATCTTTCAAAATTCCTATTTCCAACTTCCCCTAACAATAATTCTAGTTAAAATTAAAATCAAATTCAAAATATAAATATTTATAAAATAAAATCACCTCCAATTTCTCACCATTATATTTGATAATTATGTTTTTATTTCAAATATATATTATAATTACCTTTATTTTATTGATATTAGATTTGATTTCAGAAGGTATAATAAATTTAAAATGCTTCAATAATTTTTTTAAATTATAAAAGAAATTGTCAAACATTCTCAATCATATTATCAAAATTTATCATTTTATGTTATATATATATATATATATATATATATATATATATAAACATTTTTCTAGTTTTCTATAAATAAATGAGAGATATATTTTCAATTTTCATATAAAGAAAAGAGAGATATTATTGTGAGTTCTCATGTATTTAATCTTTTCCCATAATTTATATGTTCAATTCTTCTTAGAGTTTTCGTTTTTGATGGTTTGGGCTTTATAATATAAATATAGTTAAAAAACTATTAGATGACTTTTTAAAACACATTCTATAATTTAAAATGTAAATATGAAATATTTGTATTATTGTAGAATATAAAGATGATTAGAAAGTTATATATTTATAAATTGTTTATTAGAGTTTAACTATTTTACTATTTAAATATTATTAATTTGTGGGAGGTTGATTAATTAACTAAATGAAAAATAATGTAGTTTTTCATTGAATTAGAAAGTTGTGATTGAGAAATTTATTTTTATGTGAAGGTTTATGTTAAACACTTTAATCATTTTGAATGTAATTGTGAAGTGATTAAATATAGTTTCTTCTGTGATTTATTTTTAGTTTTTATATAATAAATAAAAGAAGAAACATTTAATTATTTAATAAAAATTTATGTGATAGATTAGTATTAATTACTACTATAGTAGTAAATAGTGTATTGGAATAGTTTTTCACTCAATTTGAAAATTGTTATTGAGATATTTATTTTGGTGTAAAGATTTATATTAAACACTTTAATCATTTTGAATGCAATTGTGAAATGATAAAATATAATTTTCTCTGCGTTTTATTTTTAGTTTTTCTATAATGAATAGAAAAAACATCTAATTATTTGATTAAAAAATTTATGATAAATTAAAATTAATTACTACTTTAATTATATATTTATAAATAATATATTATAAAAAAAGAGTAAAATGAAAATACTAGCTTGTTGAATAATATATATTGAAATGCTTCATAATATTGCCACGTGTTATTACTACCATATAATCTCAAACCCTTAATTTATGTATTAATTTTGATTGCAAAAATCAACATGGTCATTACTAATAACAGAGGATGACATCAAGATTATTTAATAGAAAACACGTGTAACTATTCAATTGGAACATATTTATATACATTAAATTAGCCAATTGGAAAAACATGTAACATCTACTCCTTATTTTTCTATAGCTTAGTTGCCATTTATCTCAACATATGGGAGGTCAATAATCCAATGGGTTCCTTAGCTTGCCTGCCATTCCAATTCAATTCTAGGATGTGGGAGGTCGATTATTTAATTTTAATTTTCAGACCAAGACAAAAAGGTAAACATAAAACCTGATGGGAGGACGTAATGTGGTCGGCCAGGTCTTTACCTTAAAAAGACTGCATTGCAATTTGCAATAGACTTTTTCTAAAATTGCTGTGAATGGAAGAATAAAGGCGTTCATGTTGTTGATATGATTTAATGCATGCCTTTGGAATTTTTCACTCTGTTTCAAAATTGGAGTCGGTAGAAATAGTAAGGGCGAACAGCAGTCATTTTTTATTTCAATAATAAGTTTTACGGAAGCGTTTTCGCCATCGCAATGGTTGACATTGTAAACGACAATAAAAAGTCAAAATTAATTTATTTCAATAAAAAGTTTTACGGAAACGTTTTCGCCATCGCAATGGTTGACATTGTAAACGACAATAAAAAGTCAAAATTAATGTGCCACTAAAGTGCGTTGAACTGTAGATTAAAGCTGAGGCCAAGATTTAATTGCAGAGTCAAATTCATGTGGCGCTGTGAATGGAAGAACAAAGGCGTTCATATTGTGGATATGATTTACTGCATGCCTCTGGAATTTTCCACTCCTTTGCAAAACTGCAGTCGGTGGAAACAATAACAACAAAAAGCAGCTGTCATTTTCTTTAATAATAAGTTTTACTAATGGCAATGTTTGACATTGTAAACGATAATGAAAAGTCAGAATTAATGTCGACACTGTAGATAAAAGCTGAGGCCAAGATTCAATGTATGTGATATAAATTTACAGGGTTTGCCTTATCACATTCTTAAAAAGAAAAGTATTGCCTTTTTCTCACCCTGAAGTGGTAACATAGAACCTTGATACTTTCTCAAGTGTTTTATCCTAAAATAGTAAGAGAGAACAAAATATATGGATACAGATGTGGAAGTGCCTTCTTACTTTAGGTGCCCCATATCCATGGAGCTGATGAGAGATCCTGTAATTGTTTGTACAGGGATGACTTATGACAGAGAAAGCATAGAGCACTGGGTCTATACATGCAACAAGAAAACTTGCCCTGCTACCATGCAAGACCTGCACAATTTGGAGATGACACCAAATCATACACTGCGCCGCCTTATTCAGGGCTGGTGTGTGATTAATAGATCCAAAGGGGTGGATCAAATCCCGACCCCCAAGCCGCCTGTAGATCCGGTGCAGGTCGCCAACCTACTCCAACAGGTGACTGGATCTAAGCCTTTGGAGGCCATCAATGCGCTGAAAAAGCTCAGGTTTCTGGCAAAGGAGAGCGAGAGGAGTCTGAGATGCATTGAAGCTTCGGGACCTGGTCCAGTGTTGATATCTCTTCTGGGTTCTTTCTACCAAGAAGAGATAGAGTGTTCTCAATCACAATCTCTTCTCAGGTCTTGTTTTCAAGAAGAGATCGACAACGAGAATTCTAAAATCTGTGAAGAAGCTTTGGGAATTCTCGTCCTGCTTCCTGTGACGCTGGAGACTGCGAAGCTTCTGTCCCAACCCGCAGCCATGAGGTCCCTGGCGTTGATTTTGCAGAGAGGCAGCAGCGAGGCCAGGCTCCATGCAGTCACACTGTTACAGAATATTGCAAGCAGGATCCCTAATTGGGAACTCATTGTTAGACAAAATATTGATGTTTTGCATCTGCTGGTCGAGATGTTAAGTGACGAATTCTGCCACCAGGCTACTGTAGCAGCGTTGGATGTTGTGAAGGCAATGTGTAAGGACTCGAGAAGAAATAAATTGAAGGCTGTAGAAGCGGGTGTAGTGTTTGTTTTGATAGAGCTGCTTCCAGAGGCTGAGGGGCCAAAAGGTGAGAAGATCTTGGACCTGTTGGATAAGGTCTTGAACTGTGCAGAAGGAAGGGCTGCCATGGCCGACCACGCAATGGGTGTTGCTTCTGTGTCGAAGAAGCTCATGAGGGTATCTGAATTTGGAACAAGGAAAGCTGTTCGGATACTCTGGTCGCTCTGTATATTTTCTCCCAGTGCTTCTGTTCTTCAAGACATGATTCAGTTTGGAGCTGTGTCGAATCTGTGCACGATTCTCCAGGTTGAGCGCACGCGCAAAACGAAGCAGAAGGCCAAAGAGATACTGAATTTGCATGCAAAGAGGTGGTCCAATTCCCCTTGTTTTCCGTCGCCAATAAGAAAATGCTTTTCAGGTGATGATTGATGTTGTTCAATCCAGTCGTTTTGAATGCAGTTCTGAAATGAAAAACTGTTTCCCTCTGCGTTTTTTTGCATGTTTTTATGTAATGAATAGCTAATTTATGTGATGACGATTTCTGCCATAACTTACTAATTATTTGATAACTAATTTATGATACATGGAATATGACAGAATGTAAATACTAGCCCAAAACAAAACACATATATGAAAATGTTTAATAACTTTGAAAATAACGTGTGTGTACAAGATAGATTACATAATGATCAATATTCCGGGACTATCATGTGGAGTATTGCCAGATGTTAATACCATTTTAAAAACTTGAGTTTGTTAATTATAAGCCAAACATTTATAATAGCAGTAATACGAAAAAACTATATTCATCCACGAAATCTTGTTGGATTTATGGGATAAAGTAGGATGTTACATTAGAATTATCCAAAGGTTTTTTCAGTTTAGCTATTATTTATATTTGAGAGTTTTTATTACAAATCAATTTTATCCCATCTATATATATATAGTTAAAGAATTTTTCTTTTATTAGGAATTCCAATCCTTACAAGGAGTACAATAGAATAGCAGAATCAAGAAGACTTACAAAGCACAAATTATAATTTAGACTCGTATAATCAAAAACATACCAAAAAAATTTAAAATATTGTTGAACTATCATCAAAAACCCATTATTTCCTTGAGCTCCCTTCCACATTTTCCCAACAACTTTTCATACGTTTAAGGTTTGTATTTCTTTGTTGAAGCACTTGATCCTTGTTAAAGTTTTTGAAAAATAATTACAAATTGGATTTTTGCCCAAAGAAGGATTTTCAAGAGTTATAAGGGTCTCCTAATGTGACCTTAAATTGTTCATATTCTGAATGCTCACATTCATAACTACTTTGTTTTAGTCTACTAGATACTTGATGTTGTCCTTAAGCTTGTCATTTTCACATTCAAGAGCCCCCACTTTGTCTCTGATTCTTTTGATGTGAATTTCCTAGTCCCTTTCTACTATTTTTTAAATTAGCATCTCCTTGTCTTTTTCAAGACTTATTACCTTCTTTTTTATCCCTGCCAACTCCCTTATAAACCATCTCATGAGAGATTTATGTAAAACTAACTCCTCCTCAAACTTAACCATCTTTTGTTGTTCCTTCAAAGAATCCTCCACATTGTTGAAAATTTCATTTTAGTTTCTTTATGAGGTCTCAAATACTCATTAGGATTCTCCTTGTTCTCATCATCTACCTTCCTCTTTCCCTTTTCAACCTCCGCAAGATTCTATTTTTGATTATCAACTGGCTTTTTGTTTTCCCTTTTAGTCTTATCGACAACAGGGTCATTGTTGGTCCATATCATTTACGATAGACCATCTTAATCCCAACTTCCATATCAATCTTATTTGCATTTCTCAACATACTCTTATTGTCTTGGTCAAAGTGAAGATTAGTTTTGTTACAATTTGCTTTGGGGGGGTAGGTTACTAGTTCTGTATTTGATCCAAATCTTTTGGGTTTTATGGTTATCCTCTAAACCCTTGGGTTATTGTCTTGGCCCACCCAGTGGCACCTAGTTCACACCTTTAAATTATTTATTTATCAAGAAAATGATTCCTTGATGTCTCGGGATAGAATATTTACCCATTTTGATCTTGTTTATAGACTTTTCCAAGGCTTGCAGGACAAAGAAAGGTATACTAATGGGAATGAAATACCTAAATTAGTTTAGAAAAATAAATTAAAACCAACACACAATGTTAATGAACCCGAAAACTATCAAGAACAAGAAAATTACCTATAGACCAAGATCTTGAAACAATACTCAAAATTGATTCGTATTGATTGATCGTGGGTTTATTAAATGTTGTACCTACCCTCTAGCATGATATATTGCATAATGCAATTGTCCACTTCCCCAAAAGTTCTAGGCAAAGAATCCCTATCAAAACAATTATGAAGCTCCTTTAGCACTTCCCCTTCTAACAAAAAATTGTTCATTTTTACTTATATATATTTTTATATTCTTAATCAATAGACTTAATAAATTATGAAAATTATTTAAATCTTTATATTGTAATGATTAGTTTTATCTTAATTATTCATACACAAAAAACTATGGCACTACATGCTTCTCATCTTCCAAATCTACTTCCTTGTACGGCAAGTATTTATATTCTTCCCATTTTATAGATGTTCGTGATCTCCTTGTTTCAACTATTAAGTGATGATATCTTATCATTATAAACTAAAAAAATATAATATTTTTCTTGGAGGTAATTTCTTAATATAGGTGATCATTACATTGTTGGAATTTTTTTTTCATTTAAATTTTCTCAAAATTTTCTTTTTTACCTTATTTTTTACCAAATCTCATATAACTATTGTTTCCCAATCATTTTAACTAATTCATCCCATCATAATATCATCTCTTCTCTTGAATTTCAAACATTACTTTGTATGGTAACATGTTCATATATATAAAAAATCAACAAAGGACCTCTCCTTTTAATAGTAACATACATATTTTCCCTAACATTATAGGATAAGGGGATTAAAATTTTATTTCTAATGTATTTATTATTATTATTTTTTTAATTCTATTTTTTTTTTAAATATTTTTGAAAGATCTAAATTCTAAATAGAACAATCATATCTTGTCATATATATATATATATATATATATATATATATATATATATATATATATATATATATATATATATATATATATATTTATACTAGCTTTTTTATTTTAATGTCCATGATTGAGCTCTCCTTAATTTATCTTCCATTATGTAAAATGTTTTGAAGTCT
Source organism: Torreya grandis (assembly GCA_037957365.1). Taxonomy (NCBI): domain Eukaryota; kingdom Viridiplantae; phylum Streptophyta; class Pinopsida; order Cupressales; family Taxaceae; genus Torreya; species Torreya grandis. The sequence goes on along the minus strand of JARHVA010000210.1, from coordinate 690,497 downwards.
TCTGCTACCTACATCTCCACACACAAAAAAAATGTTTGTACTTAAAATAAAATTTAAAGACCAAATATTTATAAGATTGAATCACCTCCAATTTCTCACCATTGTATGTGATAATTATGCTTTTATCCTAAAAATCTATTACTATTACATTTATTTTGTTGAAATTAATTTTGATTTCACAAGGTATAATAAGTTTAAGAAGTTCGAATATTTATTTCTTATTGTAAAATAAATTGTCAAACATCCTTAATCAGAATGTTAAAATTTATCAATTTCTTTGTATCAATAAACCTTTTACCAATTTTTTATATAAATAAAAAAGATTATTTTGATTTCTTATGTATTGAATATATATTTCATATGTACATGGTTCATATGTTTTTATATTTTATAATTAATACTTTATAACTAAAAATAAAATGCAAACTTTTAGATTGACATTTTAGAACACATTCATAAATTATTACGAATTATCTTCTAGAATGCAGAGGAGATGAAAAAGATAATTAACTGGAATTGATATCAAAGTCTTTGAAGATTAACTATTTTCTTCTCAGAATTATGTTTGCTTGTTAAGTCTTTGGAGATTAACTATTTTCTTGCCTCAATTATATTTGCTTATGGGAGGTTGATTCGCTAACTCCTTCAACATAGAAGAAATGAAAATTATTATTAACTGCCATTGATACCAAGCTCTTAGGAGATTAACTATTTTCTTCTCTGAATTATATTTGCTTGTTGGAGGTTGATTCACTAACTCTCTTAGCGTTATTTGGATGGCGCACAGGTCAAAAAGCTATATGATTTATATGATATTGTTTTCCCTGTCTTAGTTGGATATTTTTATTTAAGGCTATTAGTGGAAGCCATGATTTGTTTTGTTTTCTTCATTTCCAAAATATCTTTGATATATGTTATATAAATAGTTTAAATTTTCTCAATTTAATAACTGTTTACCGCGTTGTTGCTCATCCATAGATCAATGTTTAACAGACTGCTGCAAGGTAACAAATTTAACAAATTTTATTCCCTCTTCAACTTGTGCCTAAAGAAAAAAAAGTTGCTTTAGCTTGATTTGGCTGATTAAATCCCTCTATGCATTGAGATCTACTCTTGCAGGCGATTTTTTTTTTAAATATGACCATTAAATTAATCTAAGATTTGTAGAATCTAATTTTCTCTCCAGAATCTACCAAAAACCTTTATTTGTTTTATTCTGTACCATTCCTTCTCGTAAGTTGTTACTATCTACAAATTTCAGTTAAAGAATGAAGATGTGTCTGTTGTACATTATCTTTGACGATTAGTACAACATCATCTGTATATATCTCAATTATAACTAACTCAATTATGTGGATGAGGGAACATCCTACTGACTATGCTACTTCCATTTTATTATTTATTGCCACTGCCAATTCTGTTATAACTTATTCAATCTTAATATGGACCATTAAAGGTGGTCCAAAACGTTAATTTTCGAAATTTCGTTGTAATTTTTTTAATGATTTTGTTTATAACATTATGAATTTCCTAAACCTGAAGTCTATAGGCACGATCTAGTTTGTCTTCACTCAATTAGAAATTCTTTTTCGTGTAAAGGCTGGTGTTGAGCAGTCCAGTTGTTTCAAACGCAGTTTTGAAATGATAAAAAACCATTTCCTCTGCGATTTGTTTTTAGTTTTTCAATAATGAATAAAAAGAAGCGGCCTCCAACTGTTTGATGAATATTTTTGTGAGAAATTACTATTAATTACTACTGTGGTGGTAAATACTGTATTGAAAGGATTATGGCAGACTGTAAAAACTAGAAAAGCATATGCTTGTTTTGATTTAAAAAAACTCATTTAAATGTTTGATAGTGTTAGCAGATGTTAACAGTTCCATATAACCTGAAACCTATATTAATGTATTAATTTTGATTGCATATCTTATACTTGATCAGGAAATTTCACCTATATATTACTAATAGCACAGGTTGAGCTCTAAGGCTAGGATGTAACAGTTATTCAAGGCTTAGTTGTCATTTATCTGAGGATGTGAGAGGTTAATTATGCAATGTTTTCATCAGCAATGGACATAAGAAGGTTGGAGTCAAGCAAGTCACAGAGGAATATGGTACCAAATCTTTATCAACTATCTCAACCTGACCTACCCTTGTAGTGTAGTTACAACAGATCACCACTTCTTGAGCTGGGAAAAAATACCCTATTTTGCGGTCGTGATTTCAATAAACGTGTAGATGGATAAGCTATCAGATGTATTGACCAAATTGTATGATCAGGATAGCTATTCACCACTTTTACTTTAATTTGGTCGCCCACTTGCTTCTCTTTATTTTTCTCACTTCTAATTGGTAAAAGTTGTATTTTATATTAATATTGTAAAATATAAATTAAAGATTTTTTATAAAATTGATAAATGTTGTACTAATTTAAATTGGATATGCCTTTTAAATATATTATAAAATTGGTTTTACAGTTTTAAAATCTTTATTTTTAATTTAGACATATACAAATATTTGTTTTGAAAGTTTTGTTGATGCATAAAAAAATATTTTAAAATATTCAATTAATGCAATTTATTATTTTTTTAACATCTTTATTCCTAATTTATTGGTGTGATAAATTATCACCATCTCATTCAAGACATCCCTAAATCCATTTTGTTTTTGTTAACATTCTAGGATAAAAATAATAAAATATTTTAAGACATGAGTCACAATGCAAGATCTACAGATAGGAAGGAAGGGTGAAAACAAGTGAAAAAATCTAAAAGTTATATTTCACTTAACAAATTTCATCTATATTTTGAAATTCATTTGAAACACCCATTTATAGTGAAGTATATATTCTTGGTAAGTAGTCTTCAATCGAGACCTTTTTTTTCTATTGTGTTTGTTTTGGATTCGATTGTATGTTTCAAGGTTCATATTTTTGTGATAGATCTACAACATTGTAGATATAAATATGCCACTCTTTATCTATTTGTATTTAACTTATCATGTTTTATTTATTAATAAAACTTTATTGTTGTATGATACGTATAATGTAATTCTTACTTCAATTGTAATTCATGAGTATAATAACTTTTTGTGAACTTACATTAACTTATATGTCCTAAGTTTAAATCTTACCTCATACTGTTAAATCCTAATCATCTCATATTTGATATAGTTTCAGAAAAAGTGGTGGGGTAAGATGGAGAAACTGATAGTTCTATAAGAATATACAACAATAGACCATCATTTATATAAGTAGGTCAAAGCAAAGATGAAAATGCATACATGATTATTAGAAAGCTTCAGTAGTGACATAGAGGTTAAATAGGTATGTCTATTATTAGCCCTCTTTATTTGGCCTTTAAATTGATAAATTGAAAGAATAAATATGCAAACTAGGGGAAATGAAGTCCAGTTGACTAATTATATGATAAAACTCCTAAATACAAATGATCTTATTCTAATTTCAATAACAACCCAAAATCTATGAGATCATCTAAAAGCCTTAAAAAACTTCTACAAAGAGTTCATGATGCATATCAACATTAGCAAAATTAATATTATGATATTCTCATACCTAAAATATAACAAGCACAAAAACTTCATATTTGAGAGAAACCCACTCAAGATAGCCTCAGAATACAAGTACATAGGACTTAATTTTACTAACATTTTTAATTGAGAAACATGGATATTGAAGAGAATCCAAGGAGGGTGGAGATAATTATAATCTATTCAAATTAGTTATAAAGATGTTGATTTATGCGATTGAAAGATAACCATTGTTTTCTTTGGTATACTAGTAGTTCCAATGGTATTTTATAGGTGTTAAGTTTGGGTGAGTCGTATCACAAATCTAAAGAGGATATCAATTGATAGAATTCAAAAATATTTAATCATAAACATTTTCAAGAGAAAATTTGTGTCTAACACAAGATGATCCTAGTATAACCATGCATGTTTCTAATAGAATCAGTAATCATAAAGACCTTCTTCACCAAAACTTAGGATTGGGTCACACTTATAGCACCCTAAAACCTTCAAACTTCCTCAAGATAGCTTGTGTAATGTTGAGTGTGTGTAGGATTTAAGACTTTTGGTCAAATTTGGATATACTTCACTTCCATCTTAGTGCTATGTGGAGGGCGATATAATCACTCCAAGAGTGACCTCAACATTATGAAACCTTCATGAGAAGGAGAGGTTTAATTAGTGTTTATGAGAACACACTGGTTTAGATGACTGCTTGAATGCCACTCCATGAATGCAACCTTATGAATGATTATGGTGTATTAACACCTCTTTGGTATGATTTTCACCCTCAAATCAATCAATTAATATCTCATAATTTCCAAACACTACTATCCATCTCATTCTATCCATATTTCCCTCATTGCACAAGTTGATAATCAAGACCTTTGACCGTACAGACTGTAACTCTAGGTTTGGGCTCAATGAGAGATTGATCCAACACTCTTGACACTTTGAATGGACAAGATACTCATCTAAAACATCTTATATCCTCCAAGTTAGTCTATAAAGATCACTTGTCCACTCTAGGACTCTTACAACCTTAACTCACTTCAAATACTAATGCATAGATGTAGGTGCTTTTTTGAGAATTGAGGGTATTATAGGTTGTATTTATGCCTAATACATTTGTGTTTCCTAATATTTTTTTATTTCACCAAGGTCATTAAGACCATCTCTACTCCTAATAATACCATTTCTTCATCTAAGGCTAGGCAATCTCTTCTTTAGTCACCATAGCTAGTTTCCAAGAAACTCAGTATGGCTATACGTGGTCTTCTAGCCTAGAGACCCATGTACATGGCTCTATGAATCAAACCCCTGCATCTCAATTCCTTTAAATTATTCTTTGGCAATAGTGTCATTCCACTTGCATAAAAAAATTATGCTTTCAAGGTTTGCTTTTACATGTCACATTGCATTGAAAAGACTATTTAGGCTTTAAGACTATTTTAGATAATTGAGTGTCTATAGTGAAAGATTGCATAAATTGGGAAACCTATCTAGACAAATTCCTCATGGCCAATCAACCAATTTATCATGTCAATGCATTGTCATCTATTTGGGCTACATGATGGAAGCATTTAGACTTGTATAGAACTCATGTCACCTTAATGTGGAGGGATCAAAAGTGAGATAAAATCCTTGTTTGAAAAAGCTTAAGGTAACATGTCTCTAAAGTAATTTTATCAACTTATGAGCATGGCTCTCAAGTCTACCTACCACCCTAGGACTCCACCATTGATGCTATGGTGATCTCCATGTTCTTAGAATTTATGAGGCTCTCAAACAAGCTCAAACATCCTCTTTCAACTCTACTTAGCCTTTGTTTGAGTTACAGTCAAACCACTATATGAGGTAATCTGGAGGATACAAGGAAGTATGTATTAGATTATTTTTCCAAGTCAATTTCTCACCTTTTTAAATGTTCAATATTATTTCTCAACCTCATAACCATCTCAACACTTTGCAAACCTCTATATCTGATCCTCATGATTGTGCAAGGTTCTCTATCACCTGACTATATATGACATGAATGAAGGAAGGTGACTATGTTAGTGTTTTAGACTTTAAACCTCATACAGAACACTCTTGACATCTAAAGCCTTCAAAGGGCTGTTAACCATCATGAAATATAAAATTAAATACATTATATCCCCATTTTTTTTAAGGCAATTACATGAGAATGACCCTATAATAGGTGAAATTTGGTCTACAACATCAATGGAGTTCTCAACTAACAAACTAAGATGTTTTGCTCATTAACTCACCTCTACACATGAAATCAAGGATAGAAACCATGAGATAATAAAGCCACACTCTCTAACATAAGGTACAATAGTTGTTTTTAATGGACCAACTCAAACAAAGAGGAAACCATGAGGTGATGGGGATGAGTATACAAAAATGAGTGGCAGACATCCTCAACAGTGGTTCATAAAGCCTAATACACCAATATTGGAACTCTTGCCATGAACTCAAAGTATAAAAAGAGTAATATCTCCCACCAAGTGCATTTTAATTGATTCAAATCTTGTCGGCCATACCATTAGAAAACTAGTTGACCAATTATGCCTTCCTAAGAGAGTGATGGAAGAACGAAATGGTTTTTTGCCATTTTTGAGATTTTTAAGAGTGATAAAATGTAGAAATGAGTTTAGGGGACCTAAAGAATCACTATATAAGTATTCCCAATTTGTCAAATATGATCTATAGTCTGTACAACTTCCCAAACTCTCTCTAACTAGTTGATTTTACTGTTCTAATGCTACTACTACATTTTGTCAGTTATGAAATAGTATTTTTTGACATTCACTAACACATGGACATTAAAAGCCACTTGTATTTAATTCTAAACTATACAATATTCATAAATATCTCAAATATGATCCCTAGAATGACATAAGACTATTTAGGACAAAAGTGAGCATGACCAAAGTTAGAGACATTAGAGATGACCTCATTAGGATCATGGGAGACATTTCACACTCTAGGGGGGCCTATATAAGTTTTCAACTATAAGAGGTTTGACCTATTTTTACTTGTGTTCAAAATAGTAAACATGGATTGCTATATATATAATTATCACCCTTGTGTATTGCCATTTCTATATTCTTAACCCTATCTGCCCAAATTAGGATTCCTCAATCCATTTTAGGGTTAAACAGAACCATCAAGCTACATAGATGCATTTTATGGCTAAGTGATAGTTACAAAAACTAAAATAAATTTGTCTCCACTTATCCAATTGAGCTAAAATTTTGAACAGACCTTCTAGGATACACTTTATTTCATATCTCAAAATTTAATAACCCAAATTATAATGTAGTTATTATGTTAGATAATGAACCATTTGTAGACTAGATAGGCTCATTTCCTACGTAGATAATAGTTTATAAAATTATCATAAATTTTATTTCACTTACAAAAATGAGTTAAAATTTATAACACGCATTATTGGATACATTTTATACCAGCTCTCCAGATTTTATAGCTTAATTATTATTTGATCTATTCATCGATGTCAATAACCATCTACCAATTGTTCTAAAAAAAATAGTCATTGCACCTATGTTGTGACTCCAAATGATCTTAAAGTTTTTACATACATTTTAAATGATATATTATATTATTCCACCAAGTTTTATCATCAAATTCTTAACACATAATTACCACAAGCAGTGAAAACTCCTTTTAAGCGTATCAGTCAATACATTTCCTTGTTAACTCCAAATGGTCTAAAAATTGACCTACATATGTTTTAAGTGTCATGATATTACCTATAAATATTTAATCATATAATTCATACCATAATTAAGGAACCATTTTCAAAATATTTATATGACTTAAGAATCCCAATAAACTGACATAAATAAGAACAAAACGTCTCTATGGTTTCTATAGTAAAAGAATAATTTTACAACATCATTATAAGAGTTAAATAAGCTTACACAAATAAGGCTACAACCTAAAAATAAAATAAAACACACTATATTCTATTTTTGGTTGATGTGATATTACAAAATCCCTTGGATTCTCCTACATTAGCTTATGAATACAAAGTGATAGTGAAGTATATATTGAATATGGATGAATGTAAGTAAAATATGGAAGTCTAGGAGATATGTAATGTAATTTTGATACTTCAAAGGATTTACTGGATATTGTGGGTTATCAAAATGGTGAATTGACCAAGCAAGATAAATATGTTATGGTTAAGCATTGTCAAAAATTTATTGATTAAATTATAGTAACTACACTTCAACCTCCCACCCTCCCCCAGCACCCCCTACCCCTCCACTTACTTTACCAATGAATAAAATTAATAGAGTAAAGGAAATGTGATTCTTGAGTGTGTGTACATAGTTTTTCTTTGTCATGGAGATGTCCATGCCCCCTTATTGAGGCATGTGGAAAAGTGTTAACCTTGTGGTGAATTGAGAGTGATCAAGTCTTAATTTGAAGAATCAATGATGTTTTTTTATTAGAAATATTATATTATTCAACCCTCATAGAGTAATCTATAATTTTTTTAAATAGGTGTGAACTAAAAAAGTGGTCCACTAAAGTGTAACCAAGATGTGGAACATCACTAAGCTCAAATGTGTCTCACTTGATGAATTGAAAAGAAGATATGGGAACTAGTACATGGGTTCTAAAGTGAAACCAAGATGTGGAGCATAAATAAGATAAAACATGGTTCACTTGAAAAAGATGAATCACATTATTGCAAACATATCTAGATTTTACCCATAAATTCTTAAAACTTTGATACTTTTAAAACATAAATCTAAATATGTAGATTAGTAACTTAGACATGAATGCATATATCACCCTTTGTATTTTATAGAGTACTAATTTGATCTTTTGACATTTGTTTGAAATCATGTAACTATATTCACACAAGTGTATCTATGATTTATTAGATGTAAGAGTGGAAATTATAAGTAAGCTTAATATCCCCAAAAATATGAAAACTCTAATTTTGCATATTTTAAACTATTAAATCTGAAATGCATTGCTCTTGTGAAATATTGGAGATAAACCCATTATGGTGTCCCATTTTGGTATGAGTTAAATTACATGAAAATCACTTGTCTCAAAATAAAAAGTGAGTGTATTTGTAAAATATGAATCATGTAATATCATATGAATATTTAAATTGCATTAGAATATAAAAAATGTAACATTAAAGAATATGATTTTTTATTTTCAATTGCATCATTATAATTTAATGTAGCATTGAATTATTGTATGAAGCATTTGAATAAATTATAATTTTTGCATTGTATTTAAGCTTAGTATTAAGTGTATTAAGCATTTAAATCACATAAGTAGTATTTTCATGGTGGAGATCATGGCACCATATAATATGTAATAGGTACATAATAGTGCATGAAAGGATTCATGGCACCATAATAGTTATACATACGAGAAAGCACAATGTCACATAAGAAAGCACAAATTATACATACAAGAGACATGTAATATGTCACATAAAGTTAGAAAGCTTACATAAATGTCATACATAAGGAAAAAATTATAAATGAAATGTGAATGTGAATGTCTCACAAACATATAAGGCCAAGGGCCACATACACAAGGCAAGATGATTTGTCATACAATTAAAAGGGTGAATTTTGAACATACATAAGACAAATGGTTTCACAAAAGAATTAAAAAAGTTGAATAATTTTATATAAGGAAGTAATATTCTAAAAGAAGCATAGAAAAACTGAAATTGATGTCTTTTGTTCATGTGTATCTATGTTCATGTTAGTGAATAACATATTCATTGTGGTACATGTGAATTATGAATGAGAAATAGACATATATTTTCATTATGTCTCTAAATGGAAAAGAGATTTTGGATGAATAAAACACGTGTAAGAGTGTTCAAATAATATAAATAGATGTCCCCAACTAAGTAAGGTTGTTGGGTAGAAAGCTAGCCCAATATCAAAATCATGGAAAATTATGTCTTTAGCTTGAAATATGAGTATATTCATTTATATATGATCAAAATATGTAGAATAATTAATTTTGACCATGTTTCAATTGAAATCAAAGATGTAATATGCATAGGGACATAACTCCAATATAGGACAAGTGAGTTATGTGATTTTGTCTGACTAGCATGGCTCTGTCTTGATTGACTATATGCATTATTATTTTATAAGAATAACTTCTTTTGTGTATGAATGTTTTCTATTTATGTATAAATGTGTCATGTTTCACACCCAGATAAATTTTAAAAGCATTATGTATTTGAAATGTAATGAAGTATGTGTTGGCGTAAATCTAATATTACATTATTTGATTAGCATTAGCGCTTAATACCGTGATTTGTATTATGTTATAAAAGACTATTTTAGCATCAGTTAGGTTGGTTTTAAGTTAATTAATAGAGTGGTTATAGGATAACTTAATATCTCCTTGTATATATATCATGTTATTGATCAATAAACAATATTGAAGCTTTCTACTATGCCTTTTTCATCATTGGTATCAGAGCAGTATGATGGAGGATTAAAGAAAATAAAGGAGCTATTGTTTTTATGCATTTCTCTTATAGATGGTAGAGCCTCATTATTTTTTACATTAGGCATTGGTGTAAGTCAATTAGTTACAGGTGAGCATATAGCATAGCAAGCAAGTTTTTAGAAGACACTTGGAAGAACCTTGCATAGCCAAGTGTAAAAAGAAGGTGAAGCCAAAGAAGATAATGCAAAACCTCTTGTACCATAGATAGAAGCTTTCATAGGAGGAATAAAATCAAAATAAAAACCATACCTGTCACCACTAGGAGGAATTGTTCTCAAGTTCATGGTGGTGGTGGTAGATTTGTAAGAATCACCTAAAGCACCTAGATATGGCAGATCTGTGAAAAATGAAGGCTAGTGTGGATAAGGAAAAGGTGAGTTTTGGAGGACATATCCTTTGATAAGATTATAGGGAATGGAAAGTCACCAAAAAATTGTTTAATGCCTTGTTTTATGTGGATCAGCGATTCACCTTCATGGACACTTCTACTTTTTCCAAATCTAGAATTATGGTCTTCACAGGGTAGTTCATTGAACTAAAATTCTTTGGAATCTATGTCCTTCAGTCAGTTTTTTAGCTATTTATTTAATTTTTTAGTTAATGATATTTTATTGTTTAAAGTTTTTAGTTTAGGATTATGTGTCAATTTAGTTAATTTTTTTGGTATTTAGGTGAGAGTCATTCTTTTAAATAGTCATTTATTATAGAGTTTAAAATTTAAAGTGTCCTTTTAGTAAGTCATTAGTTTAGTAGTAGGATTATAATTATTTGATTCATAATAATAAATATGGTATGTCATATAAGTTATGATTAAATAAATTTTGAGCCACATTTTTTTTAATAGTATGTCTTTAAAAATGTCAAAAATAATAATTAATTAATTAAAAAAATTGAGTCAATACAGTTTATCAATATTTTAAAATTTAGAGTTGTCTATCGTAAATGTCGTCAAAAGAATCAAGCTGTAAAAAGTATCAAAATTTTATTTTAGGTCCATTATCAATGTTGTCAAAGTCAAAAATATCTTTTACAAATGTGTTATCACTTGTACGTGATGTCTTGAGTCTAAGTCAAATATCATCAAATGTCAAATGGGTCCAAACTATGGGGGAGATTTCTCCTCAATAAAATCATGTAGCTGAGCTTCACTAACACATTCATTAAATAGGTAAATTCATTTACTAGAGGCTAGAGGATACATAAAGGCTAGAGGACATTTGGCATCCTCTCATGAGTCACCTATGATGAGGTCACACCATTTCTATGGTGACAAATTTTGGTGTACCTATTTTATGTTATGTAGTTTATTTTTTAATAAATTATTGAGAATTATTTTCCAGTTTGGTACCTCCTAAAAAAAGAATGTTGTGGGAAGAAAAATTACTAGAGTAGTGCTTGGTTCTTGGAAAAGGGTTTGTGGTAATTTAATAAACCACTAAAGTGTAGTATAAACCTCATGCAACCCTCCAAGTTCATGGTCAACCTACAACAAAAAACCATATGGGTTTGTGGTAATCCTTGTAATATGAGAAACCACCAAAGGTGTTAGCAAAGAGAAGTGTTCCTATCACTTCTAGGTTTTTGGTAATCCTGCAAGGAAAAACCAAGGTGATACCAAGACATTGAATCCACAAAGATGGCATGCCACTAGAGAAAGTGAGTAGGCTACGTGGAGAGTCTAAATATTTTTACAGTGTTTGTAATAAAGGGGGGGACCACTATTTGGAAATATGATGTTTGTAGAAACAATGTAATAAAGGTGGGAATTTTGACATAAATCTAATATTACATTGTTTGATTAGTATTAGCGCTTAGTACAATTATTTGTATTTTGTTATAGCATATTGTTTTAGCATCAGTTAGGTTGCTTTTAAGGTGATTAATAGAATAGTTACAGGATAACTGAATATCTCCTTGTATACATATCTTATTATTGATCAATAAACAATATCAAAGCTTTCTGCTCTACATTTTTCATCAGTATGATATGTATTGAACATTGATATAAATGATATATGTAAAGATGTATTTCAGCAGCACAAAAATAATCCTAATGATCATATTTTTTATTATTATTTTTTCAAGTACATTTTTTTAAACCTTTTTACCATATTATATTAATGTTTTAGTATTTTTCCAAATTTATAAATTAAGAAATTCATAGATTAAATTTTAAAATCTTGGGAAAACATAGTATCAAAGAAGTTTTGAAATGGAAGGAGGAGGAGATTCTAAAAACCCTCAACAAAGTTGTGAAGCATAGCATGGTAATAATGAAGGCAAGTAATGTGATTCCAATGTAAGAGTATATGTTATGTAGTGAAGATGATAAGCATAGTCATGTAACCTCATGTGAAAGTAGATAGATGTGAGCATGAAAGTATAAATGGAAGCTAAAACATGTATAGATGTGTAAACAATTATCAAATAACATTCCACAATGATTTCTCATTAAAATATTGGCAAGATAGTTGTCTTGTATTGTTAGAATCAAGTTAAAAAAAGAAAAGGAACGAAGTGCCCCAAAATGAAAATAGAACCAATTGATAAAATAAAAATTTATGAGGTGTATAATAATAAACAAAAAAATTAAAGAGAAAAAGGAGATATGTACAAGTAGGTGTTAGGAAAGGAAGATAATTAAGGTCATTGGCCAAAACAAGAGGTAAAGAATGGATGATATAATGTATCCAACCAATGATCTCATAAATAGAATGCCCATATCCATGTCAAACTTCTTGATAATAAGGAAAAAACTCTTGAGTAAGAGAATAAGTTCCAAGTGTAGAAGATTATGAATCTAAATAATAACCATGCATTGTTAAATAACACTCTGAATTTGAAGAAGAACAATGTGTTATAAATTAATCCTCTAAATCACTATTCATATATCACTTTCATCAAATGTAATATAACATCTCTGAACCATTAGAGGTATTGTGCATGTATAAGGGCCAATAATCCCATATAATGTGTGTCCATAATTTTATGGAAGAGGATGCAAATTATATGACATTTACAATGTTAGATCTTTCATACAATGATTTTTCAATGGATTGTTAAATTTCTTATTGTTTTGACAGTCACTAGGTTGTGAAACTAAATCATTTGGAGGATCATCAAAGGTAAGTTGATGATTATAAATAATATCTTAGATCATATGTTTCAAGGTATAACATAATTTTTTTAGAATGCCTAAGGCCTTAATGATAGTCATAAATGCATTGGCATCACATCCTTTTGGTAGAGGTTGATGCATAACAATCTCTATAGGAGGATAGAGAGATATGAGATGAAAATCCACAAGCTTTGTAAGTAATTAATCCAGAGACTTGTGTAATCATGTAAATTATGTGTTAGGTACATTGGATAAGATAAGCCTATTAAGTTTTTATGACATTGCATTAACAATTTTAGTTGCTTTATTTTTAGGTTTTCTAGGTTTTACATTATATCTTGGTTTGATATGAAAATTTGGTAGTAGATGTAGTCAATGTGTTTGATACATACTTAAGATTTTTAAATAAAATAATATTCATTTCATGATCTCAGACAACATGGCATAATTCTTTGACAAATTTAAATTTGTTGAAGATAATAGACCTATATAACAATGTAAGCAAACTTTTCTTGAATACGTCTTGAAGCTATCTATATTCCATTGGATTTGTCATTTTGGAAAACATTATTTTGTACCTTACAACATATTCATTCATAGGTTAATTAGTTCCTGATTTGATCTTATAAATTTATGCATATGGCATCTTTTTAGTGATGTTGATGTAAAAATATGTTAGAAATTGGTCTGATAGAGGTTTGAATTCTTTCATTGATCGAATAGGTAAATCATAGAACCATCATAAAGCATATTATTATAGTATCCTTGGAACTAGTTTAGTTAAAATTTTATCATTTGAATCATAATCAAGGCACACTGTGCTATAAAGATCAAATATGATGTTTGATATCACCCTTGCATCATAAAATATAAACTTCAATGAAATAAAACTAGTTAGAAAAGGGTGAAAAGATATCTTAGGTGCTATGAGATTATGCAATACATATTTTTAATCAATAACATGAGTTTATTTCAAATCATTTTTTTTAATGTTGGTAACCTTATCTTTGAAATCTTGAATAACTTTGAGAAGATTTTGTAGAGTAGAACCATTGAGATTTAGATTTGAGTTTTGAGAAGCCACCAAAGGGGATGAAAACACAACATATGTTGATGTGGGTATTGAATTTAGTAATTGGTTTGAATTAATAAATTTTTCCATGGAGAATGTAGTAATAGTTTTTTTGTTCTTCAGGGAACAATATTTTGAAAAAATATTACATGCCCCCACTAGATGTAATGTGTAATGTTTTGATCGAGGGGATGAAGACTACAATAGATATGTGATAAGCATAACCAGTATCTCTAATATTTATATCAATAGAGAACAAGGGTTGTTCACTAATACCTTTTTATTTTTTAGTTTCCAATATAGTATTTAGGATATTGTGGATATCTTAAGGATTTTCATGAATTTTCTCTCAAAATAATGCAATAGATTTAACTTGATCTTGATCTAATTATTTATGTTTATTTTTTTCATGTGTTTCATTATCCTTATGATTAGTTTCATCTTATATAAGATTTTTTTCCATTAATTTTCTCACTTTTATTATTGGAACTCTCATTATTAGCAAAATTTGACATGGTATTAGCTAGAAACATTCTAGGTGGTCCAAGAGATAGCTCAATATGTTCAATAGGAACACACCTAATCTAACATTATGCCTAGGTTGCATACAAATCAAGAAGAATCCTTATAAGGTGGAAAACCCTTGAACAAACTAGGAGTTTCATGAGAAGACTCAGAGTTCGGGTTCACCAAATGTTTAACCCTTTTTTATGGTTTGAATGAGGGTTAAAAGGTAGAATATCCTATATACCATGATAAATAAAATTATTCTAATGTAATAAAATTAATTTAAATATTAGATAAATGAATAGTTTGAATTAAAATGTTGATTTATGTTAAATATAAAAGTTACATTTAAAATGATAATTGGATTATATAAACACTAGGAAGAGATAATACTTAGCTTATTTGAAAATACGTAGGTAGATCTGAGATATTTAGAGGTGGAAAAAGGTAGGAACAAGATTATGATCTAGTCATGAGATTATAGAAATATTATTTCTGGAGTCCTGGACACTTTTGTAAGACTTGGGACACTTGCATCAGTGTAGGTGTCATGTTTTCAATGGAACTGTCTAGTATAAAATTTTTACTATACTATAGAGCAATCACCTAGATCTTTCTAGGTTTTATATCACCTTTCTACTCATATATTTTTTTTTAACACACATGTTATAGATTATTGTTAATGGATCAAACCCTAACTCTTCACATTAGGTATTTATACCTTGCCAAAAATGGGTTAGTGAGATCACTAAATTGAGTTGACCTCAAAGACCCCTTTTTATATAAGTGTTGCCAGCCTATCCAATACCTTTAATAGGGCCTCAAACATATGTATTTATCCCCTATGTATTATCTTGTGTATGCACAAGGGTTCAATATGTTACATGAAAGGGCATATAATGATATAACTTGTAACTTGACAAATATTGTTCATGTGGTTCTCTTTGAATACTTCAGGCCTATAATATGACTATTGATATGATTGATATATAAATAAGTAAGAATATGGTAGTTTTGAATAATTTAAATGTACTTTTTTAGATGTGTGATTAGTATTATTTTTGGATATGACTTGGTGATAATGAATGGTATTTATTTTTTATTTATACCACAACTATTGAAAATATCTCACAAAAGGGTTAAATAAAAAAATTGATCAACCCATAGAATTTGAAATATTTTAAACTTAGATGAATTTTGAGGTATAAACAATAGATAATAATTTGGGCAATTGTATCAATGCAAGTGTCCCTATGTGGGGTGTAAGTGTTCAATAAGGTAGGAAGCTGATGAGGATCTGAAACTGATAGTGAAGGATATGTTAGGTTTTATATAAATTTATTGTACATGAGATCTATGTCATCAAAAATGATAGGGTCAAACCAAAATATATGCAATTAGGAATATTGTTATTGTGATTGTTAGCCTTTCATTAGAAGAAAGATATAGAACTGAAGGATAGATCCCTCATAGGTATTTTACAAGTATATAAGATTGAGATGCTATATAAATAAGATTTTAGTATCTAAAATTATATATATATATATATATATATATATATATATATATATATAATTTTATTTCCAAAATATTTTATAAAAAGGCTAAACTATGGCTATTCTATGATATCACATAGTGGTAGAGCTAAATTCTAATATTTATTATGTTGTATTTATTACATTGGTATCACATAAAAAATATGAAATGTTAGGAGAAGAAAGATTTTTTTTTTGTTATTTTACTTGTGTATGTTTTTAGTCAAATACCTAAATGACCTACAAGAGTAATCATAATCCAAATGAGACTATATTATTAGAATACATCAATATTACTAGTATTAATCAAATGATAATAATATACATTCATGGTTACAAAAATAAAGTGGAAAGTTGGTATTAACTACCCATAATCCATGTTGAATAACATAAATTAGATAAAAAATAAAAATAAATACTAAATAATGGTAGAAACAAGAAAACCAAACCAACTAGAACAACATCATAAAAATTTACATTGCATTAGGCACATGCTGCATCCTCTAAAGAAGGAGGTTTTAGACCATCATTGGGAGACTAAGCCCTCCAAATAGAAGTCTCATCTAAAGGAGTATTGGGTGGTACCTAACCAAGCTCTAAAAAATTTAAAAAAACAATAATGTCCCAACTAGCAAGTTGTTGAACAACACTGCCAATTGGACCACTTCCCTGCACAAGACAATGGGACCCACTTTAGTAGTCAAAGACCATAAACATTTTGTAGTAGGGGAAGAATAATGAATATAATTCACCACTTTAAACTTCTCACCCTCTAATCTATTTATATATTAACTTAAATATAATAAAATTGATAATAAATACTATTTCTTTTAAGATGTCTTAACCTTAATAATACAAGTAATAAATTTACACAATTTTATAGCTCAACCAATCTTCTTAACCTTTTCAAATATTTAACAAGGATTAAATTGTAAAATATGATACTTTATAATAGAAATATTTTGAAATATTAAAATATGTGAAGATTCAGAAAACTAAAAAAAAAAAAAAAAAAAAAAAAAAAAAAAAAAAACGTTTAATACAGGGTATTTGTTTTTATTGACTACCTATTTTTGTTATTTAGATGGTGATGATGGAGGGATTCATTGTTGATTATTTTTTGAAGTCATTGGGTTTTAAATTAGTATCTTATTTGAAGTTTTACAAGCTATTTGTTGACTATTTTTAATTTTATTTCTTGTTTACTAGAGGCAGAGGCATCTCAAGTGAGCTTGAAAGTTTTTTTCTCCTTTATTCAAAGTTATGGAACCTTCCAAACCCTTGTATTTATCCATAACTAAAAATATATTTTTTCAATACTATTAAAAAAACTACAATCTATATATATATATATATATATATATATATATATATATATATATATATATATATATATATATATATATGATGCACTTATTAAAATATCATATACGTAAAATTTTATCTTAAAATATTTATAAAAAGTCCTTCGTTATCATTATTTTAGACTTTATATAATCATCTATATAATAGATAGTTTCCCCTTATAATGCAAAGACTAATATAGTTTTAAATCATTCAACTATATTTAAATCATTTTAAAGCATGTAATATTCTATTTTAGATATAAAAAACTAAACATCATAGATCAAAAAGATGGGTGATATGAACGAACATCCCAACCAGAAATTATTTTAAAAATTAAATCGAGTTCAATAGTCCAAAGAAAAAAGTGTCAAGTGTAAATAATTAAGACCAAAAGATGTGAAAAATACATGGATATATAGGCACATGCAACATGCATTAAAAAATGATAAATAGCACTAATATAAGACAAATTTTAAATAAAATGGTGTAATCAACCGTATGAGGGAGTAGGAGGTGACGACAGGGTATAAAATTTATCTCTCTAATAATGCCTGGGACTATTATGTTTTTATATCCAAATTCCACCATATAGGTGCATAATATCATATATTGGATCCCAATCATCATATTATGCATTATTTTCTTCATTCTCTTCCTCTATGTAATGTCGAGAGGGTATGATAGCCAATGAATAAATAGAATTTTTTTTCTTGTCACTATATTATCACTTCTCTTAAATTTAAAACATTTCTTTGAATAATACATTGTTCGTGTCCATATGCCTTGTTATGGCTAAGTAATGAATTGATACAAAACTTTTCCTTTTAATGGTGTATACATGTTTCTCCAAATATTATAAGATAACATGTTTAGACTTTCATTACTAGTTCATTTATCAAGAATTTTTTGTTAATTCTCTTAAATTTTTTTATTTCTTTTTCAAAAGTCTAGACTTCAAATAGAATTCCCATATTAAAATATTGTTTATACTAGTATCCTTTCTCAATTTATAGGTCCACCATTAAGTTTTCACTTATTTATATTTTATTGCATAAAAAGCTTTCAAATTTTCTATTACCAACTTCTCCATGCAATAATTTTAATTATAGTTAAACTCAAATTCAAAAAGCATTTATAAAGCAAAATAATCTCAAATTTCTCACCATTGTATTTGATGGTTATGTTCTTATTTCAACAAATCATTATAATTACCTTTATTTTACTGATATTAGATTTTATTTTAGAAGGTAAATGAATTTTGGAAACTTTAATAAAAAAATTTAAATTATAAAGCAAATTGTCAAACATCCTCAATCATATTGTCAAAAATCATCAATTTTTTTTAGATATGTCAATAAATATTTTGTCAATTTACATAAAATGAAAGAAAGAGATATTGCCAATTTTCATATGAATAAAAGAGATATTATTATGAGTTTTCATGTATTTAATCTATACCATAATTTATATATACATGATTTTTGTGTTTTTATTTCTATGGTTCAATATTTGTAACATAAAAATAATTTGAAAACTTTTAGATGACATTTTAAGAACACATTCTATAATCCAAAATGTAAATATGAACTATTTATATGCTTTTAGAATATAAATGAGATCATAATGTTGGAATTCATAATTTTTCCATAACCATATTTAGTAACTCTATTAGTTGTATCTTCTTAAAATAGTAAGTTTTTTTTATCATAATTTGTCAAAGTCCTCTTTATATTGAGGCTCAATGTCAACATTTCATATTCGAGCAATAGAATCTAGTAGTAGATATTCTTATGCAATCTATTATTTTGTCTAATAGTTTGGTATCAAAGCCCATGATCATTGGACAACACAGTTGAGGATGGAATAGAGAGAAGATATTTGTGTAGCTATTTGGTAGAAGATATCATTGTATTCAGCTAAGTTGAAGGAGATCCAACAAGGAGAAAGTCTTGATAAGAGTGTAGTTAGAATTGAAGAACACTATTGTTAGGAAGATACGAGTAGCATCAAAATTCATGGAGCTATGAGAAAGGAATAGCTAGCTACCAAGTAGTAGATAAAATAAAGTGTAGTCTACTATGGGAGGTTGCAGATCATTAGAGAGCCAAGAGCTTGTAGCAATAACATTGTCAACCTTGAAGAGACTGTAGAAGGAGTTCGCTATTTTTTTCTAGCAAGTCAAAGATAGAACAGATCATTGGAAATTAATGGAGAAGGTAATTACTATGGAATAAAAGATAAAATTCCACAACCTTAGTCAAATAAACTAGTAGAGATAGCTTGGAGGAGTAGTTCTAGGTTAGAAAAAATAAGCAGATCATGGTAAAGGAGAGATCCCATGGTTAGTGAGAAGGCAAATCATAAGAGGCAGAGGCATCCACATAATATATTATGTCCATGTAAAGATAGGGTTTCATTTTCACAAATAATATACCGTCACAGAGGCCATTCATGAATAGTTAGTAGATCATAGAAGGATGACCTAAATCTATAAAAAAAATAGCCAGCAGTGGAGGATATCTAAAGGAGGGTAGATCATAGAAGAGAAGGTACAATGTTCTATCACATCAAATCATGATCAATGTTCTACAAGTAAGTATTTGAGTTATAATCTATTTTTTCAAAAAACATATTTATTTAAGATCAATCAAATAAAATAAAGAAAAGAAGAGAATAGATCAGTAATATAGCCAACATGGAAGGAAAGAGTTGGCAGCATCCACCAAAGTTTGATTGCTAGAAATATGACATCTAGGAAAATAATATGGGATAATTTTGGTGGAAAAATGATCTATGGGAGGGTGTGATCACCAGTTTCATAGATGTGACCGATAAAATAGCATACAACAAATTGATAAATACCCAGAAGACCCAGTTGAAGGAGAATCAAAGGAACGAAGCAAAAGCATTAAATCTAATTGAGATAGTAATGGCAAAAGCCATATATCTAAGAAATTTTAAAAAAATAATGTAAAGGAGGCATGGGAGATCCTCCAAAATTCATACTTAAGTAATGGTAAGGTATGGTTTGTAAAACTCCAAATGCTTAGAAGAAAATTTGAAACATTGAAAATATTTGAAAATAAGTTTATTTTTGAGTTTCAAACTAGAATATCTAGCTTAACAAATCAGTTAAGAGTTAATAGTGAAATAATATATGATCAAAGGATGCTTTAAAATATTTTTAGGAGTTTTACTATGAGATATGATCCAATTGTCATAGCTATTGAGGAGGCCAAAGACCTCTCAAGGATGGCAATAGATGAATTGATGGTTCTCTTCAAACCCATGAGCACCAGTTGAATAGATCCATATCTTCTTCCTTAAATCAAACCTTCAAGACTCAAGCTATTTTCAGATGAATGGGGAGAGCAAGAAAAAATAGAGGTAGAGGCTTCAGAGGTAGATGAAGAGGAAGGAGATACTATGGAAGACCAAGTTTAGATAGTCAAGAAGGAGCAAGCAGCACCCAACTAAATTTCCAAGACAAGAAAAAGATTATTACTTAAACTTAAAGGTATGATAAAAGTAATATTTAGTGTTATTATTGCATAAGTATGGTCACTTTGCTAGTGAATGTAGAAAGAGGAAATATAACCAATCAATAAAAAATTCACATGTAGCAACTGAGAATGTAAGTGAGCCTGAACATTTACCAAACATGTTCATTATATGTAATGTTGCTAAACAGATCAATGTTGAGGTATGGTATTTGGATAGTGCATGTAGTAACCACATGAGTGGTAATGAGAATCTATTTTCTCGTATTGATAATAATATTTAATTAGATATTAAGATGGGAAACAATGAAAGATTTCTTGGTATTGGTAGAGGAACTGTAGTTATATGCACCAAGTAAGGTGAGATGAGAGCAATCTGTGATGTCTATTATGATCCAAATTTGAAACATAATCTATTGAGTATTGGACAGTTGGTGCAAAAGGGATATAAAGTCTTGATGGAAAATAGAGAGTAAAAAATATTTGACAAGGAAGGAAGCAAGAAAATTATAGATATGGTTCATATGACAAGGAACTGAATATTTCAAATCAAGATACAAATTGATCCTATTAGGTGTATAGTATTACTACCTCAAGTAGCCTTCAAGATATTCATGAAAGACACATCTAGACTCTAGCATTTGAAGTATGGCCATTTAAGCTTTTGTGGATTAGATCTTTTATCTAGGAAGAATATGGTTATATGTCTACTAAGGATAGTAGAAATTGAAATAAGATGTAATTAATTCATACTAGGAAAAATTTTGAGCATGGTCTTGAGATGAATTGATTGTCATCGATGTCAAGGTGATCTTAGTACATAATGCATTATTGGCAAAGTGATAGGTTCCATGTAGATTTGAGAGTGCATATCATGTGCATATGCCTTTGAGGTGATTGACCATGTTTGATGGGTCATATGAGTGTCAAGAGTGCTTTGGGAACTTATATAAGTGAAATTAATTCATTAAAGTAGTCTTGTAAAGTTCTAGGTTATCCTAGTCAACTTGGTAGAACTTCTTGAGTAAGCAGATTGATGATATTAAAATTCACACATGTGAAGGTATCTAAAAAACATGATCACATGGGTTTGTTCATATTTGTGTATAGATCATGTGTTTAAAATTTTAGGTATTAATATGGTGTCTATAAAATGTTATGGTGGTTCAAGGTTGGTCTCCAAGCCATATATCACTATTTTCCATACTTAACCAAATTTACAATATCAAATGACCATTATACAAAGGAAAACTAATCATTAATATTTTGTTTATAATTTTTGATATTGGATGAATTTAATGGTAGTGTAAAATTAAAATTGGTATATTATTTCAAGATATATCCATTAAAATTGATTATTAGGTTTTAATGGTTGTATAAGTGTATTTATTGCATGTGAAAGTTGACTATTGTCAACTATGTTTTTCTTGAATAAACCAAGGGGCAAAGAAATGAATGTATAAGAAAAAATATTGATCAAATATTGTTGGTATAAAAATAAAAAATAATTATGCTCTATATATATATCATCTTAAAAGTGATTTGTATTTTTTCATGTTTGTACAAGTGAAGTTAATGTAGGTCAGAGTTGACTTTTATTGATTGTAATTATTGCAAGTCTAAGTAAGCTTCTTGTAGTGGTGTTTACAAGTCATTGGAGGTTGAATGAATATGTCTTATGGATTAGATGATGTTCCTTAATTATTTGTATTTCCATACATATATGGATTGTATATTGAAATTTTATATTTAGTTTGTTTCAACCTCTTTTATGAAGACAACATTTTGGGGCTAATTAAGCCTAATAGGTCTTTAAGACCTAATGGAGGTTTCAGAGTATGAGCGAATGATTTGAAAAATATTTAGAATGATAAGATATATTATAGGTTATCTTCAATATATTTATAATGAGTGAGACATTTTTAATATCTTTGTGAACCATCTTGGTTCATTTTTTGTTCATTGAGTAAACAAGGGTAATTGGAATAGGTCTCCATGAGACCTAATGAAGGCTTGAGACCTATTGGTGTATTCACAAGGTAATCAAGTGGTATGAGGATTAAAATAAATGGATAATATATATAATACCTATTTTTATGTATCTAAAAGTTATCTTATGTTTGGTGAGGTATATTGCATTGTAAAAATGTCTTAATGTAACTTGTTCCCAATAGAGGGCTATTTGTTTAAGCCTAGTAAGGGGGTTAGTGCCATTTGAATCATGGCCAACCTATTGAATAGATATATATTTTATGTAATGTATCCTAGTATATATTTTTATTTTGATCCAAGTATGAGATAATACTTAAGGTTTAAGTAAAGTGTTTTGGTTGACCAAGATTGATTGGAAAAAGAATAATGCATATGTAGAAGGTCATTTGGGTCTCATTGTGCTAGTTATAAAATTGGAGAGTGAAATGAATTATATATTAATTTGTTTAAGGGAAAGATGCTATGAAAACTATAATAAAATCATGTTAAATATGTGACAAGGGTCTAAAATTATTTATTTTAGGTCATGAGCAAGTAAGAATATTTGTTTCAAGGCTAATAGGCCTATTTTGCTTAGTTGTCCTAATTGTGCCAGTTAGACAATTAGAGAGAGAATCAAATGCTATGAGGGTTTTAAGAAGTGTGTGAGGGCATGAAAATCATTATAATAATATTTTTAACATTTCATGAAGATCATAAAATGGTGTTGAAGGTAATCGGTAAGTTTATGTATTAATTCAAGGCATAATTAGGCCTAGTTTGTCTAGATGACCTAGAGTGAAGTAGTACATTAAATATATGTTGAAAGAGTAATGAAAAGTTTGTGTATGAATTATATTCATAATTTTTAAAGATGATATTTGAATAAAATAATATTATAGTTTGAAGGACGAATAGCCTCAAGGTCATGAGCATGTGTATGAGGAGTATAGAAGAGAAAGAGTTGGTGTATGCCTATGTAAGAGGCAAATTTGTTTTTACATGAACTAACATCAGTTGTATGAGGTAGAAAGGAATATTTTTAGGTGTTATAAAAAGATAATACCATAATAATGTGTGTAATATATTATATTAAAGGTGTAAATTAGTTTGTATGTGATTGAGTTGGTGCTTTATCATCTAGGGGGTTGTAGCCTCCTTACTAGTTGGTGCTAGCTAAAGGTCAATTATGTGCTTAACTAAATGAGGGGTGGGTGTTCTTTTATCAGTTGGTGTTGATATAAATTTAATAAATATCTTATAGGATAATATTTCAAAGCTTGTTTCTTGTTTTAATTAGGTTTTCTCTCCCATGAGGGTTTTCCACATAATTCATGTGTTATGTGCTTTTGATCTTGCATTGTTTATTTATTCATTACAATGAATGGTTTATATGCTTCATTCATGTTTATGTTGAATGGTGAAGATCTTGAAGAATTGGAATTGATAAATTTCATCCCTTATTCACCCCCCCCACTTTCATCTCAGTGATTGTGCTTCCAAAAATTGTTATTAGATAAGGTCCTTCAAGAAGGCTTGACATCTAGGAAGGTGGTCCTTGAAGGACAAAATGGCCAAGTAGCTAAGGAAAGAGAATTAGGATTTGATATTGATGGTAAAACCTATTAAAGATAAGATTAGATATTTTGAGATAATGTGTAGTAACTCTAACTCCAAGGAAGATGAATATTAAAAGATTATCAAAAAACTTAGAGAGCAAGTTAAGTCCTCTATGGAATGTGAAGGAAAGGTGAGCAATCTTCAAACCAAGTTTGAGATAATGATGGAAATAGTCAAAGAAGATAATATGAATATTCATGATATTAATAATTATTTGGAGGATTAAAATTCATGTTTTAGGGAAAATAAGGATGAGTTTGATCAATTGAAAATTGAGTTAGGATCCTTGAAGGTTGAGCATGAGAAGATAGTGGACAAAATAAGCAAGGTTGAGCAAAGAAGCTAGTGGTCAAAATGAGCAAGGGTGAGAAAGAGAAATAAAATCAAGTCAAGAAGGATGATACCATGAAAAATAAGGTGAGAATACAATCAATTCATCCCAATGCCATGAGGTTTGTCGATTCATCTCATATTCAATGTTATAGTTGCAATCAGTTTGGTCACATTGCAAGAGATTGCAAAAAGATATGTAACTTGTCAAAAGGTATGACTGATATTGTTTGTTTTAAATATCATATAATTGGTAATATTTTAACAATATTTTTAATAAATTTTCAAGTCGAAACAAGGTTTATGGATCTCCTATTGTGCAAGGAAGAGGTCATACATGGATATGGAGACATAAGATTATTACGAGAGCTCAGATTGAGACCAATGATGAATTATTTGATGAGCATATCAGTCAAAATGGTTTTATTTATGTGTTATTTATTAATTCAAGACAATAATATTATTTATCATGGTGTGTTGACAAGGGATTCAAAGAGAAGATGGATGAGCCAATCAAGCCTATGAGGAGGCTTAGGAAAGACAAGCAAACTAGTAAGAGTATGGAGACTTGGGAATCTCCTAAATTTTAGATGTTATAAGTGCCTTCGTAGGTGAGGTGTCTCGATTATTATTTTTATAGGAATTACTAAATCATTAAAGCATCATTGAATGGTTTTGCAAGGTTGATAAGTGAAAAGACTAGTCAATGGGTTAAGGTATGTACTTTTTATTCATATGCATATAGTTGAGTATGGATTATTTCATTTAATTTCAAGATTTTAAAAGATATATATCACCTTTTTAAATATATGAGAATTTTTTTGAAGTTCTTAAGTTATTTGTGGAAGAATATCTTACTTTGAGTGTCCTCGATTGGCATAAGGGTTATAATGCAAGAAACCCTTGGCATTGTGTATCTTGGGTCGTACAATGAGTTGGGACACCAAACTTGGTAAATAGGTTTTAAATGATAGTATTAAAGTTTTAAATAAGTTTATGGTGTGATATAGATAGTAACTTGGGGTAAATTTATGAAAAAATCAAGTTATATATCTTTGTTTACAATGTACCTCTTTAAAGTGACCTAGGAGAGGAGTATTTTTTATTGTGCAAGAGAGAGGTCCTTAAAGGGCTAAGATTGTGAAGGTAAGTTAATATTTTATTATAAGGAATGAATTAATGTAATCATACTCCATCCATATATGGCCTAATGAGGTAACTTAATCATATTGGTAGCTTGAAGTTCTCTTATAAACATGGATTTAGTTAAATTTAGTTAGCTTTCATATGAGAAGATTTGTTGAGCATGTTATTATTTTTTAGATAAGTTTTGATTGTTTGATTAATATGAGAAGGTTTTTAGACCATTTAAATAGGACATTTGGTCCCAAGAATATCAGCATTTGATTTGGTTGTCTCATAAAATGATGTTGGATGGTTGTGGTAACCTATGCGTGGATGAAGATGGCTCCATTCAAGGTATGTTCTTGTAAGAGAGTTTGCTTGTATATGTTTTCAATATTTTGGTAATGTTCAGATGAAAAATGGAGTTAGGGGGAGATAAATCAGATTTATTAAAGAGTATGTGCAGTTTGGGCATGTTTTATATATATTAAGAATCAAG
The DNA here is from genome assembly GCA_037957365.1 of Torreya grandis. Lineage (NCBI taxonomy): Eukaryota > Viridiplantae > Streptophyta > Pinopsida > Cupressales > Taxaceae > Torreya > Torreya grandis. The sequence continues at coordinate 663,801 of JARHVA010000210.1, read as the reverse complement.
GATAAATTCAGATAGAGGTGTGTTCTCTTAAATTGATAATATGTAAGTTATGTATAGAGTGAGGAGGAGAATTTATGAGATATTTAAATTCTAAAATATTTATGTTTTAGTATGGTTTTATAATAGGTTATATAATATGATAATGATGTTAGGGGGATATTTCTATCTCTATGAGTAGTTTGATAGGTCCAAGGATCAAGTTGGCATGTTGAGGAAGAGACCCTTTATCATTAACGTCAAAGGGGAGAAAAATTCATGATGAAGGAGTTTTTCACTTTGGGAGATAAATTTATGAAAGTTGTTTTCCATCCATGACAAAGGGGGATATTTTTTATCATGGTCTTGAGATGCATTGATTGTCATTGATGTCAAAGTGATAAGCTTCATGTAGATTTGAGAGTGCATATCATGTGTGAAAGCCTTTGAAGTAATTTCCAATGTTTAAGGGGCCATATGAGGTTTAAAGAGTTCTTACGTAAATTATGGAAGTGAAATAAATTAAATGGAGTAGTCCTATGAAGGTCTAAGCTATCCTAGCAAACTTGGCAGAATTTCTTAAGCAGATTGATGACATAAGCATTCAAAAGTGTGAAAGTGGTCACATGGGTTTATAAATATTTTCTTCTAGATTATGTGGTTAAAATTTAAATTATTTATATGATTTATATCAAATTTTATTTTGGTGCAAAGTTGGTCTCCTAGGTAGATTTCACTGTTTCCAATACTTAGCCAAATTTGCAATATCAAGTGACCATTATACAAAGGAAAACCATTCATTAGTATTTTGTTTATAACTTTTGATAATGGATGAATTTTATGGTGGTGTAAAAATAAAATTGGTAGAGTACTTAAATGGATATCCATTAAAATTACATTTATTTCAAGTGAAATTTGATTGTTGTTGATTGTGTTTTCATGAATAAACTAGGGTGTAAAGAAATGATTGTATAATACAAAGTATTGGTCAAATATTATTGGTATAAAAATAAAAAATGAATAAGATTCTATATATATCATCATAAAAGTGATTTGGATTTTTTATTATCCACAGGTGATGTTATTGTAGGTCAAAGTTGACTTTTGTTGACTGTAAATATTGCAGGTCTAAGTAATCTTCTTGTAGTGGTGTTTATGAGCCTTTAAAGGTTAAATGAAGGTGTCTTATAGATTTTATGATGTTCAAAATGTATTGGTATTTCAATAAATATATTTATTGTACATGGAAATTTTATATTCAATTAGTTTGATCCTATTTTGTGAAGATTATATTTTGGGACTAATTAAACCCAATAGGTCTTTAAGACGTAATGGAGGTTTTAGAGTATGATCGAATGATTTGAGGACTCTTGAGAATGGTAAGAGATATTATAGGTTGTATTAAATTCATTTGGAAATAGTGAGTCATTGGTAAGATATTATGGACCATCTTGTTTCATTTGTTGTTCATTGAGTAAACAATGGTAATTGGAATAGGTCTCCATGAGACCTAATGAAGGCTTGAGGCCTATTGGTGTCTTCACAAGGTAAGCATGTGGTATAATCATTAAAATACATGGATAAGTTCTATAAGACCTATATTTTAAGTATATAAAAGTTATCTTATGTCTTTTGAGGTCTATTGCATTGTAAAAATGTCTTAATGTAACTTGTACCTAATGGAGGTTTATTTGCTTAAGCCTAGTAAGGGGGTTAGTGTCATTTGAATCGTGGCTAACATATTGAATTGATATTTATTATATGTAACATATCTTAAGACATATTTTTATTTTGATTAAAGTGGGAGAGAATAATTAAGGGTTAAGGAAAGTGTTTTGTCTGACCAAGATTGATTGGAAAAAGAATAATGCATATGTAGAAGGCCATTTTGGTCTCATTGTGCTAGTTAGAAAATTGGTGATTGAAATGAATTATATATGAATTTTAAGAAATTTAAGAGGATATTAAAAATATAATAAAATGATTTTGTATATGTGACAAGGTTTTAAAATTATTATTTTTAGGTCATGAGCAAGTAAGAAGATTTTTTCAAGGATAAGAGGCCTATTTTACTTAGGCCTGATTGTACTAGTTAGACAATTGGAGAGAGAAGTGAATGGTATGAGGGTTTTTATAAGTGTGTGAGGGAATGAAAATAATTATAATAATATTTTTAAAATTTCATGAATATTATAAAGTGGTGTTGAAGGTAATCAGTATGTTTGTGTATTGATTCAAGGTATAATTAGGCCTAGTTTGTCTAAATGATCTACAGTGAAGTAGTGCATTAAATATATGTTCGAAGAGTAATGAAAAGGTTATGTATGAATAATATTCATGATGTTTAAATAATTTATTTACATATAATATTATCAAAATGTGAAAGAGGAATGGCCTCAAGGTCATGAGCATGTGTATGAGGAGTATAGAAGAGAAAGAGTTGTTGTATGCCTATGTAAGAGGCAGATTTGTGTTTGTATGAGGTAGAGAGGTAGATTTTTAGGTGTTATAAAAAGATAAAACTATCATAATATGTGTAAGACATAAAATTAGAGGTGGATATTAGTTTTGAGGTGATTAATTTGGTGCTTGATCATTTAAGTGGTTGTACCCTCCTTGCTAGTTGGTGCTCACTAAAAGTCAAGTAGGTGCTTGAATAAATTAAGGGGTGGGTGATCCTTGATAAGTTGGTTCTGATATAAATTGAAAAAATATATTAATAGGATAATAGTCCAAATATTATTCCAAGTTAGTTTTCTCCCCCATGAAGGTTTCCCACATAATTCATGTGTTATGTGCTTTTGATCTTGCATTGTTTTCTTTGTTCATTACAATGAATGGTTTATATGCTTCATGAATGTTTATTTTGAATGGTTAAAAGATTGAAGAAATTTAATTTAAGTTTATTTTATTTCATCATTGATTCACCCCTCCTCTCATTGATTGTACTTCTAACAAAAACAACATAGGCAACCTTTTCAATCAAGGATGTCTAGAAGGGCAAAAGCACCTTTGGAATTGGTGCACTTAGATTTGTGTGGCCCAATGAAAACTTTCACCCAATCTAAGAATAAATATTTTATAAATTTTTCAAATGATTATACTACAAGAATTTGGATTTATTTATTAAAGAACAAGTCTAAAACTTTTGATAAGTTTAGATGGTTTAAGGCATTGGTTGAAAAACATAGTGGATATTTCATCAAGGCCTTGAGATTAGATAGAGAATGAGAATATGTTTCTAATGAAGGTTTTGATTAGCAATAATTTTGAATTCATTGAAAATGAATCATGGGATGGAACTATTGACACTGCATCAGGTATCTCAAAATTGATACTCATAGATGATGGAAATGAAGATGCTCAAATTGAAAAAGTCATGGATCAGCAAGGTGAACCATTATCAATACATCCATCACCTTCACATCTTTTTCCCCAATCAAGTAACTCTAGGACCAGTTTAGATCCAACACTTGTTTCTCTTTTGCCTAGAAAGACAAGGAATTTGAGGGAGATATATGATGATGCCTATAAAGACAAGGAAATTGAGGGACATATATGATGACTCAAGGTATGATGATGAAAATTTGAATTTGAATTTATTTTCTCTAGATGAACCTACATGTTTTGAATAAGTAGTAAAAGGATAAAAATGGTGTAAAGCCATGAAACAGGAAATAGTGTAATAGAAAGAAACAAGACGTTGGAGTTATCTAATATACCTAAGGGTAAACAAGTGGTTGGATTGAAGTGGGTATATAAGGCCAAGATCACATTATAAGGAAATATTGATAGGTATAAGGCAATATTGGTTATTAAGGGATAAAAATAACAACCTGGAAGAGATTATGATGAGACTTATGCTCCTATTGTAAGAATGGAAACTATGATGGTTGTCTTAGAAATAGATGCCCATCACAAGTGGAAGGTATATAAAATGGATATGAAATCTACCTCCCTAAATGGAATACTCAAATAAGAAGTTTATGTTGATCAACCACCTAGATATGAAGTACTAGGAAAATAAAACAAGGTGTATATGCTCAAGAAATCACTATATGGGCTTAATCAAGTACCAAGGACATGGTATAGTAGAATTGATTCATATTTCACTACCAATTGTTTCACTAAAAGCAGTAGTGAGCCCACACTTTACATCATGAAGATCCATGGTAAGATTTTGATTGCTATGTTATATGTAGATGATTTAATCTTCATAATAAATGATGATGTTTTTATTGGTGAGTTCAAGAAAGCAATGAAAATGGAATTTGAAATGACAGACTTAGGTTTGTTAAGTTATTTTCATAGTATCAAATTATAGTAGATGAATCATGGCATATTCATCTCTCAGTCAAAATATGCTTCATAAATTTTAAAGAGGTTTAAAATGTTGAACAACAACCCTGTGCCAACACCAACCACTACAGGTCTCAAGTTGAGTAAGGAAGATTACATCAATGAGGTGAAATTAATTTTATATAAAAGTATGGTAGGTAGCCTCATGTATTTGACAACATCAAGATCTGATATAGTGTATGCAGTAAGTTTGATTTATAGATTTATGAAAACATCTAAGGACACACATTGGCAAGTAGGTATGATAATTCTAAAGTATGTAAATGGAGCTAATAACTATGGAATTATTTATACTGCATCTAGTGATTTTGAACTAGTTGGATATATAGATAGTGATTTGGTAGGTAGTGTAGATGACAAAAAAAGAACATCTAGTTATATGTTTCACATAGGTTCAGGAGCCATTTCTTGGGCATCAAAGAAGCAACCCATAGTTTCTCTTTCTATAGCATAAAATGAATACATTGTAGTAAATGTAGTAGAATTTCAATAAATTTGGATAAGAAGAGTCTTAGCATATTTTAATAAGAAATAATCAAGTAGCATAATCATATTTTTTGATAGCATGTCTTCAATAGCATTGATGAAGAATCTAGTGTTTTATACATGAAGAAAGCACATAAATATTCTTTATCACTTCATAAGATAATTGGTTGAAGATGATAAAATTAAATTGGCATTCTGTAGATCTAAATATTAGTTAGTAGACATCTTCATGAAGGCACTAGCAAAGCAAACCTTCAACCATTTTAGATAGAATTTAGGAGTAATGGATGTTATAATAGCTAGTAGAATAAATAAAGGGGGAGTGTTAGAATTTTTAATTTTTACATAGCTATATTTAGTAGCTATGTTAGTTGTATCTTCTTAAAATAATATGTTTGTTTTACCAGAATTTGTCATAGTCCTCTTTAAAATAATATCTTCTTAAAATAATGTGCAATATATTATTTACTCTAACACGTAAAGCTATCTAAACTTATAAAATATTTTTCATGATTTAACTATTTTGTTGTCTGAATATTATTAATTAATAACTAAATGAGGCATAATGTAGTTTTTCACTTAATTAGAAAGTTGTCATTGAGAAATTCATATTCTTATAAAGGCTCATGTTAAGCACTTTAATTTTTTTGAATGTAGTTGTGAATTGATCAAATAAAATTTCCTCTACAATTTATCTTTAATTTTTATATAATGAATAGAAGAAGAAACATCCAACTATTTGATAAATATTTCTATAATAAATTAGTATTAATTACTACTATGGTGATAAATAATAACTGGAAAAAATATGGTAGAATAAAAAATACTAACTTATTGGTTAATATATATTGATACGTTTGATAATATTGATAGATATTATTACTACCATATGAAATCTTATAAACTACATTTATGTATTACTATTGATTGCATCTTTGACACTTCATTAGGAAAATTGAGAGCTAGACTATTAGATCACACAAACAAAACATAATGCTACTGCACCAATTATGGACACCAAAATAGCTATTATTGCATCTTTCAGATTGATTTTGAAATTATTACATTATGCCTCTATATGAAGATGACTTAGATAGATTTTAGAATAACAAATTTACTATTTTAAGAAGATTATACAACTTCTAGGAAGATACAATGTATAAATAAAAAACAATGCAAAACTGAATTACTAAAAATAGATAGAAAAATTTATGAATTCCAACACACCCCCTTAAATTCCTCTAATAGATATTACAACATCCATTACTCATAAATTATATCTCAAATGCTCAAAATTATCCTTCACTTGTGCCTTCTAAAGATGTTTGCTAATTGATCTTCAAATCTACTGAATGCTAATTTGATTTCATCATCTTCAACCAATTCTCTTATGAAGTGATAACGAATCTATATATGCTTGTTTCATCTATGAAACACTAGATTCTTCATCAATGATATTGAAGACATGTTATCACAAAATATGAATTTTCCATCTGATTGTTTCTTCTTCAAATTTTCTAAGACTCTCCTTAGGTAAATTGCTTGACATGTTGTTACATTTGTTGCAATGTATTCAGTGTCTTCTATGGAAAGAGAAACTATAGGTTACTACAAATGGTGTTAGGAATTGGATGTCTATAGTTGTCACCAAATATCACACCCTAGTGGAGTTTTTTAAATTCTACTATAATAATTGGGTAACATTGGAATACCTCTAGGCCTATGAGTTGCCTATAGTAGAGGTAGACCTCTAGGTTTAAGGGCTATCTCCCTAGATTTATCCTTAAGTACTTATGACCTATATTAATTGATTGATTATGTGAAAAGAGATAGAATTAGACATAAAATTAAACTAATATAAGGGGTGATACACCAAAAAAATCTCCATAAGATCATCATACTCCTACACTAAGATACATGACCTACAACAATAGCTTCAAAGTCCTAGAATACTCTAACATTAGTATTTCAAATACGGAGGTGATATGCATGAAAATACTCAAGGTAAGTTAGCTAAATATAATTTATAGATACTAATGATATTTTTACACTTGAAGGGAGCCAAACACACTAGATACACTCCATATGACCTGTTAGAGTGAGAATTTTTGCACTAAATATGAAAGGATAAAGAGGAGTAATGATAGATGCTCATTACTAGACCTCATCATAAATCACTTCACACACTTATAAAATATGTTTATGAACTCAAAAATATTTTATATTTACTACTCAAAGTTAAATTACAACATCAAACCAATAGGGATTCACCATACTAGGTGTGGAATTCACATAAAAGAGCCAAAATGGTTTAAATTTATAGAATGTTTGAAGAGATGAAGAAAATGGAGCTCAAGGGTCACAATGCCACTTGTAAAGGCATGAGGACCAGTTAAATTTTAGATGGATGGAGTGTATAACATAGGTATAGAATGTACTCTTGGATAAATATCTCTCCACATATTGAAACTCTACAAAATTGGTGTAGGGATCTTCAAATGGCTTCTTTAAACTACCTTCATCATGAGGCATATTTTGACTACTTCAGACCAAAATAAGATGAGTTTCCATATGTGCACTATTAATGAGGGGTTAGAAATAAGCTTCAACATACATCAGATGTGTTCCTAACTATTGGTCTTGCTCTGGACACTTGTTCTCATCATCTACTGTCACCATCACTAGCCTTATAGCTCTATCTTTACATTGGTCACCCAAATGATCATCAGTTGTTCAATAAAATCCATGTAAGGTTGGATATTGAAATTTAAATAGTCCACTTGCCTTTGAATTCATGAATCAAATGTTAAAATTCCCCCTAATTAAACTTATCACTTTCTCACTTGACAGTCACCCTTTATTCTCATTATCTTCCACATACTGCTTGAAGTAAATGAGCTAGAAAATATGCTTTTATGATTAAATATGGAAAGAGATAGACATAGGGAGTTATCTTATGTCCCAACTTACCTTCCCCAATGATCTTCATCCTTCAACTCTCCTTTGAACCTACAAAACACATAAAATTTGTTAAGAAAGCCTATTATGTACCCTGTCTATACAAGTAGGATACCAAAAAAATGGATGGGATGGATATTAAGAGAGTATTATTAAATAAAAAAACAATTTATAGGTCATAATATTTCTTCTTGATTCATCTTTATTCACTTCTTTCCAATCAGGTCAAAATCAAGGGTTTTGGATGTTTTCTAGTGTTTCAAATTCTTAAGGATTGTTAATACAATATTAATGTTTGAAAATAATGAAAATTCCACTAAAATAAAGATAAATAAATTCATAAAATATCCATAACTCCTTGGGTTTCCATTTAACATGTTTGTACTAGTGTGAGCATCCAAAGATAGTCTATCGAGCTCCTTAAGTGCATTCTTCATACCCTGGGGTGTCTTTAAGCCCAAAAATGTATTTTATGTGATATCTCATACAAACAAAAGGTTCTATACAAACTTATACCTCCCCATTAAATTCATATAATACATTTTAATTTTCAATTTGTGTTATAAATTAGATTGGACCTCTTTAGGGCTTGAGGCCTAGTCTTGGCCTAATAGGCTTGCACTATGTTCATGAATGATTAGGCCACCCTGTGTAATTTTTTGAGATTATGATGACTCTTATATGTTTTTTAAATCTAAAATAACCATTATACATCATTTTTTAGTGATCCAAGACCTTAACTCTCATCTCCTTAGCTTTCACTCACCCAATCCTATAGTATAGACTGCCTAGGAGCATCTTTTATCTAAGATAGAATAGATGGAATATCCCATATATAATCAAGTAAAATGAATTTATTATAGGATATTATATGTCATAAGGACATTATTAACCATAAATTAGGAGTGGTTCATACTTATAGCACCGTAAAACATTCAAACTTCCTCAAGATAAATTGTGTAACATTGAGTGTGTGCAAGGTTTAAGACTTTTGCTCAACCTTGGCTATACTTAAATTCCATCTTAGTGTTTTTTGGAGGGATATATTCTCACTCAAAGAGTGAATTCATCATTTTCATCTCAATCTCACCATTTTTAGACCTTCATGAGAAGGAGAGGTTTACTTAGTGTTTATGAGAACACACTAGTTCAAAGGATTACTTGAATGTCACTCCATGAATGAAACCTTGTTAATGATTGTGGTGTATTAAAACCTCGTTGGTATTATTCTCAAATAAAATCAATAATTTAATATCTCACAATTTCCAAAAACTATTATCCATCTCATTTTATCCATGATTCCCTCATTCCATAAGTTGATAGTCAAGACCTCTAATCATATACATTGTAACTCTAGGTTTGGTATCAATGAGAGATTGATCCAAAACTCTTGACACTTTAAATGGATAATATATTCATATTAAATATCCTATATCCTCCAAGTTATTCTATCAATATCACTTGTCCACTCTAGGGCTCTTGCAACCTTAACTATTTTCAAGTAATAATGCATAGATGTAGGTGCTCTTTTGGGCATTGAGGGTATTATAGGTTGAATTTATGCCTAATAAATATGTTTTTCATAATATTTTTTAATCTCAAAAAGTTCATTAAGACCATCTCTAATCCAAAGAAGACCATTTCTTCATCTAGGGCTAGGCAATCTCTTCTTTAGTTATCATAGCTAGTTTCCAAGAAACTCAGTATGGTTGTAGGTGGTCTTCCATATTAGAGACCCATGTAGGTGGATATATGAGTCAAAACCTTGCATCTCAATCCATTTCAATTTTTCTTTTTCAATAGTTTCGTTCCACTTACATAAATAACTTATGCTTGTAAGGTTTGCTTTCACATGTCACTGTTAAGCATGAAATATACTGAGAGGGAATTGGATCAGTATATTATATATATTTTACTTAATCTAATTTATTTTATTTAACCACTTAATCACACATTCAATATATTTAATGAAACTTAAACAATAATTTTCACCACACAATAAAAATATAGAGACACTAGATTTTTACGTGGAAACCCAAAGTGGGAAAAAACCACGGAGAACAATCTCAAGTATATGAATGACCACCAACTCAAAATAAAAACCAACCCCTTTGCCGAGCACCAACACAGCAACTATTTGTGAGCACCAACCCACAAGAGAACCAACCCCTCTTGTGTATAAAACACAACTATCTCTCAATGTTGCTTACTCAACAAATGATATAACTCTAAAATATCTCCTACTTTTTTCTCTTAGAAAACAAATACAAACCATGAACTCTCTTGTATTTTACAAATTTATTCTAAAGCCTTTATTTATAGCTTTCCAAATGACTTTGGCATTCACCCTTTGTGACCCTTCAATCCTCATGGAAAATAGTGCCAAACTTGCATGACCCTTTGTATCCTTGCATTTGAAAAGTCATATGGTGACCCTTCATAAGCAAAAGCATCCTTTCCTCTTTTGTATTTATCTTGGTGACTTTTTGTATTCCTCAAGGTGTCCCTTCATGTACAAATACCCCATACCTCTTTTGTCTTCACATGGTGACTCTTGAAATTCCTCAAGATGAATCTTCATGAGAAAATTTGTCTCATTCCTCTTTCATCTTTTACCCCATGACCCTTTGACTTCTCCATGGGCCCTATTTTGACTTATATGCAACCAAAAATATATTCATTAATATTAAATAAATATTAACACACATTATCCAAGATATGAATATTTAAAACACCATTAAATGCAATGGGGACTTTATCACCAATAATTCTAGATCTTTGACATCAATGACAATATTTCCAACAGTCACATTGTATTAAAAAGACTATTTAAGCTTCAAGAATATTGTAGATAACAAAGTGTCTATAGTGAGAGATTGAATAAATTGGGAAACCTATCAACACAACTTCCTCATGGCCAATCAACTAATTTATCATGTCAATGCATTGTCATCTATTCAGGATACATGATGGAAGCATTTAGACTTGTCTAGACCTCATGTAACCTTAATGTGGAGGGATCAAAAGTGAGACAAAATCCTTGTTTCAAAAATCTTAAGGTAACATGTCCCTAAAGTAGTTTTATCAACTTATGAGAATGGATCTCAAGTTTTCCTACCACCCTAAGACTCCATCATTGATTCTATGGTGGTCTCCATGTTTTTTAGACTTGATGAGGCTCTCAAAAAATCTCAAACATACTCCTTCAACTCTGCTTAGCCTCTATTGGAGTCACAGTTAGACCACTGTAGGTGGTAATCTATAGGATAAAAGGCAATATGTGTTAGATTATTTATCCAAGTCAATTTCTCACCTTTTGAAAGGTTCAAAAATTTTGTTTCAACCTCAGAATCATCTCAGCACTTTGAAAACCTCTATATCTAATCCTCATCATTGTGCAAGGTTATCTATCACTTAACTATGTATGACAGACATGAAGGAAGGTGACTATGCTAGTGTGTTATACCTTGAACCTCATATAGAACACTCTTGAGACCTAAAGCCTTCAAAGGGAAGTTAACCATCATGAAATATGAAATTAAATACATTATTACCCTTTTTTATGAATCCAACTGTATGAGAATGACCCTAAAATAGGTGAAACTTGGTCTCCAACATCAATAGAGTTCTCAACCAAAAAACTAAGTTGTTTTTCTCATCGACTCACCTCCAAACATGCAATCAAGGATAAAAACCATGAGATAAGAAAGCCACACTCTCCAACACTAGGTAAAATACTTGGTTTGTATGGACCAACTCAAATAGAGAGGAAACCATGAGGTGATGGGCATGAGTATGTAGAAATGAGTGGTAGACCTCCCTAGCAATGGTTCATAGAGCCTGGTACACCAATCTTGAAACTCTTTCCATGAACCTAAAGTAGACAAAGAGTAATATCTCCCATCAAGTGAATTTTAATTTATTCAAATCCTATTGGCCATACCATCATAAAACTAGTTGACTAATTCTGCCTACCTAAGAGAGTGATGGAAGAATGAAATGTTTTTTGCAATTTTTGAGATTTCAAGAGTGAAAAAATATGTAAATGAGCTTAGGGGACCTGAAGAATCATTGTAGAAGTATTCTCCACATTCCAAAAAAAAATTATAGTTTGTACAACTTCCCAAACTCTCTCTAACTCCTTGATTTTATTATTTTGATGCTACTGCTACATTTTGTCAATTATGAAATAGTATTTTTTGACTTTCACTTACACATGGACATTGAGAGCCACTTTATAAAACTTGTGTTTAATTTTGAACCATACAAGTTTCATAAATACCTCAAATATGACCCCTAGAATGACATAAGACTATCTAGGATAAAAGTGAGCATGACCAAGGCTAGAGACATTAGAGATGACCTCATTAGGATCATGGGAGACATTTCACACTCTAGGGGGCCATATATATGTTTTCAACTATAGGGGGTTGACCTATTTTGACTTGTGATCAAAATATTCAATATGACTTGTTATAGATATAATTATCACCCTCGTGTATTTTCATTTCTATATTATTAACCCTATCTACCCAAGCTAGGATTCCTCAATGCATTTTAGGGTTAAACAGAACCATCAAGATACATAGATGCATATTATGGCTAAGTGATAGTCACAAAAACTAAAATAAATTTATCTTCACTTATCTAATTGAGATAAAATTTGAACACACCTTCTAGGATACACTTTATTTCAAATCTCAAAATTTAATAACACAAATTATAATGCAGTTATTCAATAAGAAAATGAACCCTCTGCATAATACACAGGTTCATTCTCTAGGTAGAAAATAGTTTAAAAAATTATCATAACTTTTTTTCCACTTATAAATTTGAGTTAAAATTTATAACACACATTCTTTAATACATTTTATACTAGATCTCCAAATTTTATAGCCTAATTATTATTGGATCTATTCATCGATGCCAATAGCGATCTACCAAGTGTTCTAAAAAAATAGTCATTACACCTCTGTGGTGACTCCAAATGATCTTAAATTTTTTTCATATATTTTAAATGCTATGATATATTATTCCACCAAGTTTTATCATCAATTTCTTAACACATAATTACCACCAAGAAGAGAAACCTCCTTCTAAGTGTATTAGTCAATATGTTTCCTTGGTAAGTCTAAATGGTCCAAAAAATAACCTACAAATGTTTTAAGTGTCATAGGATATGACCTAGAAATATTTAATCATATAATTCATACCATAATTAAGGAACCATTTCTAAACTATTCATATGACTTAATAGTCCCCACAAACTGACATAAACAAGAACAAAAGGTCTTCATGCTTTCTATAGCAAAAGAATAATTTTGCAACATCATTATAAGAGTTAAATAAGCTTACAAAAATAAGGCCACAACCTAAAAATTAAATAAAACGCATTGTATTCTATTTTTAGAATACGTATAAACCCTAGGATGTTCTTCCATCAGCTTATGAATATAAATTGACAGTGAAATATATATTGAATATGGATGAATATAAATAAAATATGGAAGTCTAAGAGATATGTAAGGTAACTATGATACTTAAAAGGATTTATTGGATACTATGGGTTATTGGAATGGTGAATTGACCAAGCGAGGTAAATAGGTCAAGGGTAAGCATTGTCAAAATTTTATTGATTAAATTATAGTAACTAAACTTCAACCTCCCACCCTCGCCACACACACCCCACCCCTCCACTTACTTTACCGATGAATAAAATTAATATAGTAAAGGAATTGTGATTCCTAAGTGTGTGTACATAGTTTGTCTTTGTTATGGAGATGTACATGCCCCCTTGTTGAGGTATGTGGAAAAGTGTTGACCCTGTGGTGAATTAAAAGTGATCTAGTCTCAATTTAAAGAATCAATGATGATATTTGACTTGGAGATATTATATGATCCAACCCTCATAGAGTACTCTATAATTATTTTGAATAAGTGTTAACCAAAATAGTGGTTCACTAAAGTGTAACCAAGATGTGGAGTATCACTAAACTCAAATGTGTCTCACTTGATGAATTAAAAAGAAGATATGGGAACTAGTACAGGGTTTCTAAAGTGAAACAAATATGTGGATGATAATTAAGATCAAACATGGTTCAATTTCAAAGATGAATCACATTGTTGTAGACATATGTAGATTTGAACAATAAATTCTTGAAACTTTGATACTTGTAAAAGATAAATCTAAATATGTAGAGTAGTAACTTAGACATGAATGCATATATCATCCTTTTTATTTTATATAATACTAAATTGATCTTTTGACATTTGTTTAAAATCATGTAAGTATATTCACACAAGTGTATCAATGATCTATTAGCTATAAGAATGGAAACCATAAACTATTTGAATGATCCAAAAACTAGGTTTATCTTTTATATAAATCAAATAGATTTTAAAATTGGATACTAAAAATCTTAATTCCTTAATATTAAATAGAATTGGATGCAAAATTCTCAATTTTTTGATTAAATTAATAGAAATTGGATTTAATGTTCTAAAAATGAATATGAGTAATTAAAAACTTTGTAAATCCATTTTTGAATGAAACACCTATTTTTAAATTGATTTATTAATAGTAATTAGCCTTTTGATAATAAATACTATTTAATTCAAAATGTATTTTAAAAATATAGTAAGTCATTTTCCATAATCTAATTAAAAAAAGGAATTAACATTTTAAATCTGAATGTGAATTGTCTGAACAATTATGAATATGAGTGTTTTGTAAACTCATCTAGCTTTATTATTTAGATAAAATATTCCATTTATATTTTTATCCCCTCAAATAGTCTCATAATCAATTTTCCATAATTAATTCAAAATATCAGTGAATAATTTAAAATTGATAAAATATTAAAAAATTGAAAAAATAGAGACAAGATATTGTTTGTGGGGTTCACCAATTGACTACATCCTCAGGTTAATTTAAACCATTCCACAAAAATAAGATGTAAATATAAAATTTAAAACTTACATCCCTATATGGATTAATAAGCTTGCAGCTTTGTGTGATATGAAGAACATATTTGTAGCATGTATATATTCTTCTCTTCACCCAAACAAATAATTCCAAATGCTAATATATCTCCTGAATGGGCTAATTAAATCTCTCAACCATAGGAAAAATGTTCTCAAAATATTTATAAAAATATCATTGGCTTTACAAATTTTTGTAATAAATACAGGATAAAAAATGACTTGAGAATAAAACATGATCAATTCACTGAATTAAATAACCTGTGTTCTTCAAGTAAAATAGACCTTTGTCTGTATGGACCATCCATACTTGAAAATTGTGTTAACATTCCTTCTCTATTAAAAATAAGCAACATGTCCATCTCTATAAGTTGCATGCTCTCTGTAAGCTTTATGTAAGCTCCTCTAGAATAATAACAATCCTCAATATTTAAAAATTGTCATAGAACCAATATTGGCTAACAATTGTCTATTTCTACCCTGAAATATGGTTATTTCTCAAATAAGCTACATGTATTTAATAAGGAAATAAATCCCATAAATAATGGGTAGTTCCAACAGTGACCTTTATTTAACAAAGCACATCCCAAAATTAAATTAAAAAATCAATGCATCATCCATTTAACCATCCACTTGGGGGAAGGGTGGATAGTGTGTATGTTTAGTGTAAAATATAAAACATATCCAATGCATGTAAAGAGGATTGTTTAAATGCTAACATAGGTAAAAGGATAATGTTTATTAAAATCATATCCCATGTAACTCAACTCACCCCAAAGTTCCATGTGAAAAAAAATATAAAAAGGAAATATTAAGGTTTTTAAAGACATATCCCATGTAAATTGGTTAAACATATCCCATTATTACCAAAGACACCCCCATGCAAATTAAATGGTATTCCACGTGGTAAATAGTCATGTGGAATAAATAAATTTTATAACTTTTAGTCTTGAAACATATCCCACTTAAATTAAAATCAATATATAACCATCTACGTGGAGTGGGGTGGATTAAAATTTTAGGATTTGAAACAATTATCCAATGGGATAAATAAAATATTAAGTTGAGATTTTTTTTTAAATGGAGGATACTTAAAATTTTAGATTTGGGTTTAAAAATAAAATATCCAATGAAAATGGGAAAATGGAGGAATTACGGTGGGAAAATAATTGGATATGTGGAATATCTTGGTGGATTAATAAAATTATGGCAAAGTTGGTAAAATTTGGATGTCGAATGGTTACGAGATATTGTGGGTAAATAATTGGTTTAGTTCCACATATGTAACAAAACACCCATCAACAACATAAAATAATTCCAATATAAAAAGTAATTGTATCAACTCTTTATATTTTTACATGTGTCAATTTTCCATTACGACACTTTTCCTTTCCATATTTCTCCAAACCATATAAAAATCCTCCAGATCAACCTCCACAATAAGAAGTTTTTAGTCTCCACAAGTCCAAATAATCCAACTGACCCAAAAATCTCTATGAGTTCTCTTCTTGCCACTGGCAATCTTTCTATATTGATTCCAAACATACAGGAGCCAAAAATAGCATATGAAGGAATTATGAAGTCAATGTAATAAAACTCCATTTCAAAAAAAATATTAGTAAAATAAAATGTTATAAAAACTTCCCTATAAAAATTCAACTATCCAACTAAAGTTGTAACTTGGTTATGGAAAGTAAAACAAACTCTTCACCCATTTTGCCAAAATGACCTATTACAAAAAATAGTCACAACATCTGATGGATTCTCAACCCTTACACTACATGAAAGTTAAGATGTTATCCTTATTATATCCAATATCAAACAAGGGAAACCAAAATGTGCATATCCTATAAGATTTACAAACAATTGTAACATGTTTATACTTATAAATACAAATGTTTCCCATAATACTATGGGACTTAAATATATATGCAAATTATAAAAGTGTGCAATAAATCTATCTATCCTAAGTTTATATTTGCAGAATATACATAATACATGAAAGAATCATCAAGGGAAATATATGTGATCACCATCATGTCAATAATATAGACAACTATTATATCTCTAAAAATTATTATTAAATATTTCCCTTTACCTATCAAACTCTAATGTCAAGTTAGAGAATTTCTATAATAAGAGCCTCTTTACAAACTCACAAACTCTACAAATAATTGTAAAAAAAATATTATGTAAAGGTGAGGAGAAAACCATTAATTTTAAACATGTTTCAAGGTTTCCTTCACCATTGACTACTCTCTGATTCATACCTCCAAAACTCATCCAAACTAAGTTAGTTTATAAAATCTTATCGAATGGAAAACTAAATAGGGGATAGCAAAAATTCTTCAAAACACCAATATTATCAACATTTATTCCCTAAATTCAATTGTTAAGAATTATTTTAAATAGTGTTTGAGTGATAACTAAGAATAATATTTAATACTATAGATATGCTTATTGACACTATTTAATTAAACCATTTTTTCAATAAGGGTTGTTCCCTTTTCATGGTTTTTAATAACTGAATAAGAGGTGGTTTCATCTTTTAAACTCTATCTTACCAAGAGTTAGATGATCCATTTGAATTGTTAAAAATATTTTAAAAATAATTTCAAATCAAGGTATATCTTACTTTCAAAGCAACCCACACAAAGGTTATCCTGACATCAAGGATTCAAACCAAAAATTGTGCCAACATAGTTACATTTATAAATAATTTATACCCTTGTAAAAACTATGAATTGCACCTGTTGAGTACTTGTTGATATATTTTTGGTGTTTAAACAACTCCCTATTTACTTCCTATCACTCTTAACAAAGCTTTGAAACATAGAATAGCTTATGAACTAATTAAAACTCAATCCATAAAATACAAATACTTGTTCAATTTCCTAAACAATGCCTCATTTGCCATTTCCATATCTTACCATGGAACTTATTTTTTCACTTGTTCCTATAGGATTAAAAAATATGATTAGTCATCCAAAATTAAAGGCTACATAACCAATTATCAAATACCAAAATATTGTGTCAATACCAGTATAAAATTAGATTTCCATCATACCTTAATCTGCCCTCTATGTAAGTATAGTAATAGGATTGCAATTGATTTCTCTTGAATGTGCATCACTAAAAATGACTTATATTTTATTTTAATGCATCCCAATAAAGAAAGGATAATCCTCTCTCAATACCATCTTACACCTCAAGTGAAAATATGTGTTGTGTTCTTCATCCATGTTGATCCTACAAGGCTAGTCATTCTAAAACATAAGCTATTAAAAGCTTGTCTTCTTGAAATGAATTGGAACACCTTTTAATTTTTATTTGCACTAGTCAACCTAAAAAATCAAACAAAACAAAATAATAATACCAATATCTAACATCCTAAACTCCAAACTAAAATATATCACAACTGAAGTAAGTCTTGCAATCACTTGCTCTGATACCAAAATTGATTCAAAAATTAGGTTTGTCTTTTAGATAAATCAAATAAATTTTAAAATCAGATACTAAAAATCTCAATTCCTTAATATTAAATAGAATTGGGTGCGTAATTCTCAATTTATTGATTAAATCAATAGAAATTGGATTTAATATTCTAAAAATGAATATGAGTAATTAAAAAATCTATAAATCCATTTATGAATAGAACACCTATTTTTAAATTGATCTATGAATATTAATTAGCCTCTTGCTAATAAATATTTCTTAAATCAAAATAGATTTTAAAAATATAATAAGTCATTTTCCATAATTTAATTAAAAATAAGTAATTGACTTTTTAAATTTGAATGTGAATTGTCTGAACAATTTTGAATATGAGTGTTTTGTAAACTCATCTAACTTTATTATTTAGATAAAATATTTCATTAATATTTTTATCCCTTCAAATAGTCTCATAATTAATTCTGAATATTAGTGAATAATTTAAAATTGATAAAATACTAAAAAATTAGAAAAATAGAGACAAGATATTGTTTATGGAGTTTACCAATTGGCTTCATTTCCAGGGTAATTTGAATCATTCCATATAAATAAGATGTAAATACAAAATTTAAAATTTACATCCTTGTATGGATTAATAAGCTTGCAGCTCTGTGTGATATGAAGAACTCATATGTAGCACGTAAATATTCTTCTCTTCACTCAAACAAATATCTACAAATACTTATAGCTCTCCTGAATGGGCTAATTAATACTCTCAACTAGAGTAAAAGTATTCTCAAAAGATTTATAAAAATATCTTTGGATTTACAAATATCTATAATTAATACAAGTTGAAAAAAGACTCAAGAATAGAACATGGTCAATTCACTGAATTAAATAACCTATGTTCTTCAAACAAAATAGACCTTCATCTGTATGGACCATCCATACATTAAAATCTTGTTAACATTCCTTCTCTATTAAAAATAAGAAACATTTCCATCCTATAAGTTGTCTGCTCTTTGTAAGCTCCTTTGAAATAATAATAATCCTCAATATTTAAAAAATTATCATATAACCAATAGTGGCTAGCAATTTTCTATTTCTACCCTAAAATATGGTTATCTCCCAAATAAGTTGCATGCATTTAATAAGGAAATAAATCCCATAAATAATGGGTAGTTCCAACAACAAGCTTTATTTAACAAAAAACTTTCCAAAATAAAATTAAAAAACCAATGCATCATCCATTTAACCATCCATATGGGGGAAGGGTGGATAGCATGCATGTTTAGAGTCAAATATAAAACATATCACATGTATTTAAAGAGGATTGTTTAAATGCCAAATTAGGTAAAAGGATAATGTTTATTAAAATCAAATCCCATGTAACTAAACTCATCCCCCAATCCAAATTTCCACGTGAAAAAAAGGTAAAAAGGAAATATTAAGTTTTTTAAAGATATTTCCTATGTAAATCGGTTAAACATGTCCCATTATTACCAAATACACCCCCATGTAAATTAAATGGTATTCCACATGGTAAATGGTCATGTGGAATAAACAAAGTTTATAACTTTTAGTCTTAAAACATGTCCCACTTAAATTAAAACCCATATATAACCATCTAGGTGGAGTGGGGTGGATTAAAATTTTGGGATTTAAAACAATTATCCAATGGGATAAATATAATATAAAATTGATATTTTTTTAAATGGAGAATATTTAAAATTTTAGAATAGGGTTTAACAAAAAAAAATATCCAATGAAAATAGGATATTGGGATTATTTTGAAAATAGAAAAATGGAGGAATTATGGTGGGAAAATAATTGGATATATGGAATATCTCGATGGCTTAATAAAAATATTATAAAGTTGGTAAATTTTGGATGTCGACTAGTTATGTGATAATATGGCTAAATAATCAGTTTATTTCTGTATCTACATGACAATAACAATCAACAACATAAAATAATTTCAATATAAAAAGTAATTTTATCAACTCTTTATATTTTTTCCACATATCAATTTTTCATTACGACACTTGTTCTTTCCACATTTTTCTAAACCATATAAAAATCCTCTAGATCAAACCTCTCCAATAAGAGGCTTTTGGTCTCCAAAAGTCAAAATAATCTAACTGACCCAAAAATTTATGTGAGTTCTCTTCTTGCCATTGACAATCTTTCTGTATTGATTCAAAAAATATAGGAGCCAAAAATAGCATATGAAGGAATTATGAAGTCAATGTAATAAAACTCCATTTCGAAAAAATATCATTGAAATAAAATGTTATAAAAACTTCTCTATAAAAAGTCAACTATCCAACTAAAGCTGCAACTCGGTTATGGAGAGTAAAACAAATTCTTTAACCATTTTACCAAAATGACATATTATAAAAAATAGTCAAAACATCTGATGGATTCTCAACCCCTACACTACATGAAAGTTAAGGTGTTCTCCTTTTTATATCTAATATCACACAAGAGAAACCAAAATGTGCATATTCTATAATATTTGTAAATAACTGCAACATGTGTATACTTGTAAATATAAATATTTCTCATAATACTGTGGGACTTAAATTTATATGCAAAGTATAAAAGTGTGTAATGAATTTGTCTATCCTAAAGTTATATTTGCATAATATACATAATCCATGAAAGAATAATCAAGGGAATTAGGTGTGATCACCGTCATGCCAAAAATATAGATAACTATTGTATCTTTGAAATTAATTATTAAATCATTCCCTATACCTATGAAATTATAATGTCAACTTAGATAATTTGTATAATAAGAGCCTCTTTACAAACTCACAAACTCTGCAAGTAACTATAAAAAAATATTATGTAAAGACAAGGAGAAAACCAATAATTTTAAACATGTTTCAAGGTTTCCTTCACCATTGATTGCTCCTTGATTTATACTTCCAAAACTCATCCAAACTAAGTTAGTTTCAAAAATATTATCACAATGAAAAACTAAATAGGGGATAGCAAAAATTCTTCAAAACACCAAGATTATCAAAATTCCTTCCCTAAATTCAATTGTTAAGAATTGTTTGAAATAGTGTTTGAAGTGATAACTAAGCATACTATGAAATACTATAGATATTCTTATTGACACTATTCAATTAAACTATTTTTTCAATAAGGGTTGTTCCCTTTTCATGGTTTTCAATAACTGAATAAGATGTGATTTCATCTTTTAAACTCTATCTTAACAAGAGTAAGATGATCCATTTCAATTTTCAAAAGGCTTTCAAAAATAATTTCAAATCAAGGTATATCTTAGTTTCAAATCAACCCACACAAAGGTTATTTTGACATTAAGGATTCAAACCAAAAATTATGCCAACATAGTTATATTTATAGATAATTTACACCCCTATAAAAAATATGAATCTAAGTACTTGTTGATATATTGTTGGTGTTTAAACAACTCCCTATTTAATTCTTGCAACTCTTAACAAAGATATGTAACATAAACCAATTAATGAACTAATTAAAACTCAATCCATAAAATGTAAATACTTGTTCAATTTCCTAAACAATGCCACATTTGTCATTTCCATATCGTACCATGAAACTAGTTTTTTCATTTGTTCTTATAGGCTTCAAAAATATGATTAGTCATCCAAAAATAAAGAATACACAATTGGTTATCAAAGACCAAAATATTATGTCAATACCAATATGAAATCATATTTATATCATACTTCAATCTATCCTCTATGTAAGAATAGTAATAGGAATGCAATTGATTTCTCTTGAATGCGCATCACTAAAAATGTCTTGCATTTTATTTGAATGCATCCCAAGGAATAAACAATAATCCTCTCTCAATACCATCTCACACCTCAAGTTAAAATATGTGTTGTGTTATTCATTAGTGAAATAAGATAATATAAAAACTTCCTTGTAAAAAGTTAACTATCCAATTGAAACTATAACTTGGTTATGAAGAGTAAAACAAACTCTTTACCCATTCTGCTAAAATGACATGTTACCTAATATAGTCAAAAAATCTGATGAATTATCTCAACCCTTTCACTGCATGAAAGTTAAGTTTTTCTCCTTGTTATATCCAATATCACACAAGAGAAATCAAAATGTGCATATCCTATCAAATTTATAGATAATTACAACATGTGTATACTTGCAATTATTAACATTTCACATAATACTGTGGGCCTTAAATGTATATGTAAAGTATAAAAGTGTGCAATGAATTTATCGATCCTAAGGTTATATTTTCACAATATACATAATATATGAAATAATAAACAAGGGAAATAGATGTGATCACCATCCTATCAATAATAGAGATAGTAATTGTATCTCTGAAACTAATTATTAAATCTTTCCCTGTACCTATCAAATTCTAATGTCAACTTAGAGAATTTTCATAATAAGAGCCTCTTTACAAAATCACAAACTCTGTAAGTAATTGTAAATAAAATACTATGTAAAGGTGAAGAGAAAACCAATAATTTTAAACATGTTTTGAGGTTTCCTTCACCATTGACTACTCCCTGATTCATACCTCCAAAACTCATCCAAACTGAGTTAGTTTTCAAAATCTTATCACAATGGAAAACTAAATAGGGGATAGAAATTTTTTTTTTAACACCAAGATTATCAGAATTCCTTCCCTAAATTAAATTATTAAAAATTATTTGAAATAGTGTTTCCAGTGATAACTAAGCATACTGTGCAATAATATAGATATGCTTATCGAAACTATTCAATTAAACCATTTTTTCAATCAGGGTTGTTTCTTTTTCATGGTTACCAATAACTAAATAAAAGGTGGTTTCATCTTTTAAACTCTATCTTATCAAGAGTTAGATGATCTATTTTAATTTTAAAAATGATTTCAAAAACAATTTTAAATTAAGGTATATATTACTTTCAAAGAAACCCACACAAAGGTTATCCTTACATCAAGGATTCAAACCAAAAATTGTGCCAACATAGTTATAATTTTAAATAATTTATACCCCTATAAAAAATATGAATTGGACATGTTGAGTACTGGTTGACATATTTTTGGTGTTTAAATAACTCTCTATTTTCTTCCTATAACTCTTAAAAAAATTATGAAACATAAACCAACTTATGAACTAATTAAAACTCAATCCATAAAATGTAAATACCTATTCAATTTTTTGAACAATGCCTCATTTTTCATTTCCATATCTTACCATGGAATTCATCTTTCACTTTTTATTATAGGCTTTCAAAATATTATTATTCATCCAAAAATAAAGGCTACACACTGGTTATCAACAACCAAAATATTGTGTTAATACGAATATGAAATCAGATTTTTATCATACCTCAATCTACCCTTTCTATAAGAATAGTAATAAGACCACTGATTCCTTTTTAATGTGTATCACTAAATATGCCTTGCATTTTATCTAAATGCATCCCAAATAAGAAAGGCTAATCCTCTTTTAACACCATCTCACACCTCAAGTGAAAATATGTGTTGTGTTCTTCATCCATGTTGATCATGAAGGGCTAGTAGTTCTAGAACCATGGCTATTAAAAGCTTGTTTTTTCCAGTGTATTGGAACACCTTTTAATTTTTATTTGCACTAGTCAACCTACATAATCAAACAAAACAAAAGAACAATACCAATATCTGACATCCAAAACTTCAAACTAAAGTATATCATGACTGAAGCAAATCTTACAATCACCTACTCTGATACCAAAATTGATTTGAAAATTAGATTTATATTTTAGATAAATCAAAAATCTTTTAAAATTAGATACTGAAGATCTCAATATAAATATAATTGGAGTAGAATTCTCAATTCTCTAATTAAATCAATAGAAATTGGATTTAATGTTCTAAAAATGAATATGAGTAATTAAAAACTCTGTAAATCTATTTTTGAATGAAATGTCTATTTTCAAATTGACCCATGAATAGTAATTAGTCCCCTGCTAATAAATATTGTTTAAATCAAGATAGATTTTAAAAATATAGTAAGTCATTTTCCATAATTTAATTAAAAAAAGGGAATTGACTTTTTAAATCTGAATGTGAATTGTCTGAACAATTATGAATATGAGTGTTTTGTAAGCTCATATAACTTTATTGTTTAGATAAAATATTTCATTCATATTTTTATCTTTTAAAATAGTTTTATTATCAATTTTTTATTATTAATTCAAAATATCAGTGAATAATTTAAAACTGGTGAAATACTAGAAAATTAAAAAAATATAGACAAGATATTGTTTATAAGGTTCACCAATTGGATACATCTCTGGGCTCATCTAAATTGGTCCATATAAATAAGATGTAAATACAAAATTTAAAACATACATCCTTGTATGGATTAATAATCTTGAAGCTCTATGTGATATGAATAACTCTTCTGTAGCATGTAAATATTAATCTCTTCACCCAAACAAATATTTGTGAATGCTTATAGCTCTCCTAAATGGGTTAATTAATTATCTCAACTAGAGGAAAAATATTCTCAAAAGATTTATAAAAGTATCCTTGGCATTACAAATATCTATCATTAATACAAGCTAAAAAAGAACTCAAGAATAAAACATGGTCAATTCACTGAATTAAATAACCTGTGTTCTTCAAGCAAAATAAACCTTCATTTGTATGGACCATTCATACTTTAAAATCCTATTAACATTCCTTATCTATTAAAATATAATCAATCTATCCATCTTTGTAAGCTACCTGCACTCTATAAGCTTTCCTTAAGATCCTCCAGAATATTAATAATCCTCAATATTTAAAAATTGTCATATAACTAAAATAGGCTAAATTTTTTCTATTTCTACACCAAAAAATGGTTATCTCCCAAATATTTTTCATGAATTTAATAAGGAAATAAATCCCATAACTAATGGGTAGTTCCAACAGTGAGATTTATTTAACAAAGGACTTCCCAAAATAAAATTAAAAAAAACCAATGCATCATTTATTTAACCATCCACATGGGGGAGGGGTGGATAGCATGCATGTTTAGAGTCAAATATGAAACATATCCCATGCATGTAAAGAGGATTATTTAAACACCAAAAAAAGGTAAAAGGATAATGTTTATTAAAATCATATCCCATGTAACTAAACTCACCCCTAATCCAAAGTTCCATGAGAAAAAAGGTAAAAAGGAAATACTAAGGTTTTTAAAGACATCTCACATAAATCAGTTAAACATATCCCATTATTACCACACCCTCATGCAAAGTAAATAGTATTCCATGTGGTAAATGGTAATGTGTAATAAATAAATTTTATAACTTTTAGTCTTAAAACATATCCCACTTAAATTAAAACCCCTATATAACGATCTACGTGCAGTAGGTGAATTAAAAACTTTGGATTTGAAACAATTATCCAATGGGATAAATAGAATATTAAGTTAAGATTTTTTTAAAATGGATAATATTTAAAATTTTAGATTTGGGTTTTAAAATAAAATATCCAATGAAAATAGGATATTAGGATTATTTTTAAAATTGGAAAATGGAGGAATTACGGTGGTAAAATAATTGGATATGTGGAATATCTCAGTGGCTTAATAAAATTATGGAAAGTTGGTATATTTTATATGTTGACTGGTTATGGGAGAATGTGGATAAATAACCAATTTAGTTCCACATCTACAACACAACACCCATCAACAACATAAAATAATTTTTATGTAAAAAGTAATCGTATTAACTCTATATTTTTTCACATGTTGATTTTCGATTGTGACACTTATTCTTTCCACATTTTTCTAAACCATATAAAAATACTCCAAATCAAAACTCTCCAATAAGAGGCTTTTGGTCTCCAAAAGTTGAAATAATCCAACTAACCCAAAAATCTTTGTGAGTTCTCTTATTTCCACTGATAATCTTTCTATATTGATTCCAAACATACATGAGCCAAAAATAACATATGAAGAAATTATGAAGTCAATGTAATAAAACTCCATTTCAAAAAAATATCAATGAACTAAGATGTTATAAAAACTTCCCTACAAAAATTCAACTTTCCAACTAAAACTATAATTTGGTTATGGAGAGTAAACCAAACTTTTTATCTATTCTGTAAAAATGACATGTTACCCAAAATAGTCACAACATCTAATGGATTATCTCAACCCCTGTACTACATGAAAGTTAAGGTGTTCTCCTTGTTATATCCAATATCACACAAGAGAAATCAAAAAATGCATATCCTATAAGATTTACAAACAACTATAATATGTGTATACTTGCAATTACAAATATTTCCCATAATACTGTGGAACTTAAATGTATATGCAAAGTATAAAAGTATGTAATGAATTTGTCTATCCTAAGGTTATATTTGTAAAATATACATAATACATGAAATAATAATCAAAGGAAATAGATGTGATCACCATTCTATCAAAAATATAAATAATTGTTATATCTCTGAAATTGATTATTAAATCTTTTCTTGTACCTATCAAATTTTAATGTCAACTTAGAGAATTTCCATAATAAAAGCCTCTTTACAAACTCTACAAGTAACTGTAAATAAAATATTATGTAAATATTGGAGAAAACCAAGAATTTTAAATATGTTTCAAGGTTTTCTTCACCATTGACTGTTCCCTAATTCACACTTCCAAAACTCATCCAAACTGAGTTAGTTTCCAAAATCTTATTACAATGGAAAACTAAATAGGGGATAGCAAAAATTCTTCAAAACACCAAGATTATCAAAATTCCTTCTCAAAATTTAATTGTTAATAATTATTTGAAATAGTGTTTGAAGTGATAACTAAGCATATTGTGAAATACTATAGATACGTTTATTCAATTAAACCATTTTTTCCACAAGGGTTGTTCTCTTTTCATGGTTTTAAATAACTAAATAGGAGGTGGTTTCATCTTTTAAACTCTATCTTACCAAAATTTAGATGATCCATTTTAATTTTCAAAAGGATTTTAAAAATAATTTCAAATCAAGGTATATCTTACTTTCAAAGAAACCCACACAAAGGTTATCCTGACATCAAGTATTCAAACCAAAACTTGTGCCAACATAGTTACATTTTGAAATAATTTATACCCTTGTAAAAAATATGAATTGTACCTATTGAGCACTAGTAGAAAAATTATTGGTGTTTAAACAACTCCATGTTTACTTCTTGTAACTCTTAACAAAGATGTGAAACATAAACCAAATTATAAACTAATTAAAATTCAATCGATAAAATGTAAATACATGTTCAATTTCTTGAACAATACCTCATTTTTTATTTTCATATCTTACCATGGAACTGGTATTTTTTCATGGTCCTATAGACTTCCAAAATATGATTAGTCATCTAAAAATAAAGGCTACAGAACTGGTTATCAAAGATCAAAATATTGTGTCAATACCAATATGTGTTAGAATAATAAATATTTAAGCTTACATAAGGTAAGTTATTTATTATCTAGGGTTAATTTTATTTACCTAAGTTAATTCTTTTTATTCTTGAGAATATCTCAACAATATATTTGTTCGTAGTATGTGAAAACAAAAAGTTTATTTTCTCTATTTTGTAATCACAACAAATAGTGTGTTGTCATAAAACAAACTATTTATATTATAAATACTTTACAATATATGAAACAATAATGAGAGATTAATGAGATAATGTAGAGAATTTATAGTATTATCACCTATTTTTTAGTTGTGAGAAATTTATTTTATTCTCTGATATTATTTACAAATTTTTTGTTGTGGGTTCTTTCTCCTAGATTGATCCTGTGGATCCTGTGTATCTCTTGCTCATTCTTTCATGGTATCAGAGCTTGGAGTTCCAATTGAAGATCCTCTTCCCTAAAATTTTTTTATAATTTTTCATCTATTAACACATTCAAAAATATTATTTTATTGATGTGTTACAGATATTTGTTATTCTCTCAAATTTTGGTTCTTGTTTACATTTTTTTTTGAAAAATTATGTACTTTATGCTCATTAATGACCGTACAAATTTCTAAAATCATTTTTTTTTCATAGGGGCATATAAAATCAAGCTAGGAATCCATTTCAACTTGAATTTTTTCATTTCATGCTAGCTATACAGCTCTTTTATTCAAAAAATGGCTGACTGGTTCCTTTTGACAGACTGCAGTGCCTGTACATTTTTCTAATGTGGCAGATTGTACAGTCGAATTTTTCAAAATCTAAGACCTGTTTGTGAAAGATTATTTTTCTAGATTTCATTTCATATAAATTAGTATGGATTTGAAATAGGCCATATAGTGTTTTGGAAGGTTACAACAGGAATTTAAAAAACTATTTTTAGCCTGCAGCATAGCCATACGGTTTCATCCATTTTGAACGCCTTATACTGCATAAAATCAAAATATGATAATTTTATGTGTTAGAATACTTCTCAAGATTTCATTTCTAGCTGATAAGGATGGATTTGGACTAGGCCATACAGTCCTTTGGGTAGATCCAGTGGAGCTAATTTTGCATTTGTTGAGAGGTGTTTTCCTTGGCCTGTGTTTACAAATTTTTCAAAAATTTTATTGATCACCATGCCTTGCTAGAACAAGAGATTAATTATGATAAATCCAAATATTATTTAGCATTTATCTCACATGTTTGAGTCATTTTGGCTTATTTTTTATTAATTTCTTAAATTTAGTGGTTTAAATGCAAGTCTCTAGCTCTAAAAGTACAAATTTGACTTTGCTAAAGTGGCTAGAGGTATTTTGTTAAAAAATTGTAGGGAGGAAGTCTTGGGGTCAAATCCCCCTACATGTTTTTTGCATAAAGCCATTTTTTTTACTTTTATATAAGCTAAATCTAAAAAAAAAAATTGTTGGGAGACGTTAAATTGTAACAAGAGGGGTATTTTGAGGAAAAATGAATGTCTAGGTTGTTCTTATCAACTTTATCGTCTTCCTCGGGAATAGAATCCTAATTGTTTGAACCCATAAATTCTACAAATTACCATGTTTGGAAGTCAAAAATGCAACAACTTCTTCAATCAAAGGGCTTATGGAAAATTTTTTGCAGCATTCACCACTGAAAAAGACAAATATGCATATGGTTGTAAGCAGGATGAGGCTCTTGGATTGATTTGCCTCAATGTCTCAAATAATCTTCAATTTCACATTGTAGATGCTACTATGCCAAAAGAGGTATGGGAAAATTTTAAAAACCTATTTGGCAAAGTTAATGAGTTTAAAAATTTTCAATTAGATGCAGAATTGAATACTCTCTCTCCATCAAATTTCCCTTCAATAGATGAATTCTTGGCAAAATTTAAATTTATAAGGTCACAGTTGAAATCTGGTGACAAGGATAAAAGTGATCAGGAGTGCATTTTCATGATTTTGTCAAAGTTGAAAGGACCATATAGTGTTTTTTCCAATGCTTTTTACACTATAATGGATACATTAGGTGATGAATTCAAATGGCCTTCCATTGAAGTTTTTTGTGAAAGATTGACTAGGGAGCAAACAAAATTAATGGCCTTAGATGCTCTACCTGGTCTTAGTCATGCTCTAGTTGCTAATTCTTCTAAAGGAAAACCTTCACCTAAGTCTAAACAAAAGTAAGCACCTTCAAATAACCCTCTAGAATCCACCACCCAAACACCTCATCATTCTAAATCTACTAAGACCAAAAAGTCCTTTAAGCAAAAGAAGAAAACATTTGGTCCATGTAATTGTTGTGGTGGTCCTAATCATGATGAAAGTAGATGTTTAAAGAAGATGGAAGCATTAGAGGCAGTGGTCAGACAACACAAAATTTCTATTCTGTCTCCATCTCCTTCTACTTCTCCTACAAGAAAAGGGAAAGCACTTTCAACCATGGCTATATCTTCATGTCATGATCAGTGGATTTTTAACTCAGGTGCTTCTCACCATCTTACACATTCTAAGGATCTATCGTCTTCTCTTACAGATTGTAGTACATCACATATTGTTATGGGTAACTCCTCACAGATTAAAGTTTTGGGATCTGGTACTGTTGATAAATAGGATGGATGTTTTAACAATGTATTGATTATACCCCAAATCTCTTCTAATCTTCTCTCTATATATCAAATATGTAACTATGGTATTGGTAAAATTGTGGATTTTACTTCACATGATGTTGTAATAAGAGAATGTAATGATCTTAGTGAGATAGTTGCTATAGGTATAGTAGACCATACTGCAAGACTCAATACTTTTGATAAGTTTGAGTCTTTTATGTCTTCTGGTTCTTCACTTATAGCACATGGTAATAATCTTAGAAAATTGTGGCATGAGAGATTAGGACATTTGAGTTATGGATATATGCAACAAATGAGTACAAAACATCTTGTAAAAGGCCTTCCTAAGGTCTCATGTATTGATGGGGTGTGTCCTGGTTGTCTAGTTGGTAAACAGCACCAAGATCCATTTTCAGTTGGTAACGCCACACATGTAAATGCACCCTTAGGGTTGGTTCATAGTGATTTGATGACTTTTCCAACTCGTTCTTTTTTAGGGGCTAAATATGCACTCACATTCATTGATGATTTCACTCATAAAACTTGGGTATATTTTCTCAAGTTGAAAAGTGAAGTTTTTGAGACTTTTAAGGCTTTCAAAACCTTTGTTGAAAAACAATCATCTCTTCCTCTTAAGAAGATACGCACTAACAATGGGGGGAATATGACAGTAATGCTTTCTATGATTTTTGTATTGAGCATGGGATACAGCACCAGTTCACTGTACCACACACTCCTCAACAAAATGGTGTAGCAGAGAGGAAGAATCGAACATTGAAAGAGATGGCTAATTATATGATTCACTCTAAAAATTTGGGTCCATAATATTGGGTTGAAGCTATAAATTGTGCAAACTACATTCAAAACTATATGCCTCACAAAGCTGTGTAAAATATGACACCAGAAGAAGCTTGGTCTGGGATCAAGCCTGATATTTCAAATTTTTGCATCTTTGGGAGTCAAGCATGGGTATTTGTTCCTAATGACAAATGTAAAGCATTGGAGAAGAAAAGCCAACCACTCATTTTTGTTGGTTATTGTGAAGATGTAAAATCCTATCGTCCTTTTGATCCTATCACACATGATGTTGAATTTTCAACGGGATGTTTAGGTTGATGAGCTACCTACTCCACAGGAGTGTACATCTAGTTCTTCTTCTCCCCCTCCTTATTCTACTCAGGATAGTGAGGATATGCTTTCTATTGTTAATGATGATGATGTTGCACTTGTTCAGCCACCAAAGCCATCTTCTTCACCACCTTTTCCCAAGTGGGAAAAGAGCACTCTACAGGTAGTTGGTTCTTTCATTGGTGATCCATCTGATTCTCATCACACTCGCTCACAGACATCTAGTGTTGCTCTTTTAGGACAAGCTTGTATAGATGATCCAGTGTTGTTTTCTGAGGCCATTGGTATACTCGAGTGGGATGTTGTTATGTATGATGAGTATTCTTCATTGATGAAGAATGATACTTGGGATCTTATCCCTCTTCCTAAGGGAAGAAAACTTGTAAAATGTAAATGGGTCTATAGGACCAAATATGCTACAGATGGATCAGTAGATAAGTACAAAGATAGATTAGTAGCTAAGGTTTTTTCAAGGGGTTGATTACTCTGAGACCTTTGCCCCTGTAGATAAGATGGATTCTATTCAGCTTGTACTCTCTCTTACTGCTTCACATTCTTGGTCAATTTTTTAGATGGATGTGAAGAGTGATTTCTTGCATGGTGATCTCCATGAGGAGATCTATATGGAGTAGCCTCCAAGATTTTTACAAGACTCATCATTGGTTTGTAGACTCTATCGTTCTCTTTATGGCCTCAAATAAGCTCCTAGAGCTTGGTATGAGAAGATGGATAGTTTTCTTTTGAGTTCTAGTTTTATTCATTGTGAGTCAGATCACAATGTATACATCTTGAAGCAAGGTAAGGAACTTATCATATTGGTTTTGTATGTTGATGATCTCATCCTCACCATTAATTTAGATTCCTTGATACATGACATCAAGGACAAGTTGGCAGATAAGTTTGATATGACAAATCTGGGACTTCTACATTATTTTCTTGGTCTTCAAGTTTTTTAGTCTTCTGAGGGCATCTCTATCGGACAACAGAAGTATGCGATAGATCTTCTTCATCGATTTGGCATGGCTGATTGTAAGCCTGCCCCCACTCCATATCAGTCAGGTATTGTGTTGTCTACCACTTGTATGACTCCTCTTGTTGATCCAACTTTGTATATGCAACTTGTAGGTAGTCTATTGTACTTGACTCATACCCATCTCGACATCACATTTGATGTGAACCTTGTCTCTCAGTTCTCACATGAGCCTCATGAGAGTCATTGGCAAGCAGCCAAGCATATTTTGCACTACATTCAGGGCACCACTCACTTTGGTATACATTACACACCATAGAGTTCTAACAGCTTGTTGGATACACTGACTCTAATTGGGCTAGTGATTTTGACTCTCGCAAGTCTACTTACGGATTTGATTTCACACTTGGTTCAGGTCCAGTTGCTTGGGCATGAAAAAATCATACTGCTATTGCATTATTCTCTATTGATGCTGAGTATCGAGGTGTTGTCAAACCTAGTCAGGAGACATTTTGGCTTCGACAGTTGCTTGGAGAGTTTAGCTTCACACAGCAGGGTCATACTACTCTTTGGTGTGACAACCAAAATGTGATTAATATTTCATGCATTCTTGTTGAGCATGAATGGATAAAACACATTGAGATTCACATGCACTTCATTCGACATCTTATTCAAGATGAAGTTCTTTCTTTGGAGTTTATGCCTACAGTTGAGCAGATTGCAGACATCTTCACTAAACCTTTGGCTTCTCCTTGTTATCTTCAGTTGTGAGTGATGCTTGGGGTGAAGGAAGTTGTCCTTGGGGGAGATTTCCCATGAAGTCCTTCCTTTATTTTTCATATACTTTGATTGGTTTGTACATGGGTTCCTTATTAGGCCTAGTAGCTGGGAACCATATTTGTTTGTCATTCTCCCTATGTTTCACTTAAGGGAGGGTGTTAGAATAATAAATATTTAATCTTACCTATGGTTAATAGGGTAAGTTATTTATTACCTAGGGTAATTTTATTTACCTAGGTTAATTTGTTTTATTGTTGAGAATCTCTCAACAATATATTTGTTCGTAGTATGTGAAAACAAATAGTTTGTTTTCTCTATTTTGTAATCACAACAAATAGTTTTTTGTCATCAAACAAACTATTTGTATTATAAATACTTTACAATCTATGAGAAAATAATGAGAGATTAATGAGAGAATACAAAGAACTTATAGGATTATCACCTATTTTTTAGGTGTGAGAAATTTATTTTATTCTTTGATATTATTTGTAGGTTATTTGTTGTGAGTTATTTCTCTTAGATTGATCCTATGGAACTTTTGTATCTCCTACTCATTCTTTCAATATGAAATTATATTTTCATCATACCTCAATCTACCCTCTATGTAAGAATAGTAATAGGACTGCAACTGATTCCTCTTGAATGTGCATCAATGAAAATTCCTTGCATTTTAGTTGAATGCATCTCAAGAAAGAAAGGTTAATCCTTTCTCAACACCATCTCATACCTCAAGTAAAAATATGTGTTATGTTCTTCATCCATGTTGATCCTGTACGGCTAGCAGTTCCAAAACCCTAGCTATTAGAAGCTTGTCTTCTTCCATAAAATTGGAACACCTTCCAATTTTTATATACACTAATCAACCTATATAATCAAACCAATAAAAATAAAAATACCAATATTTGACATCTAAAACTCTAAACTGAAGTATATCACAACTAAAACAAGTCCTACAATCACCTATTCTAATACTAAAATTGATCCAAAAATTGTGTTTATCTTTTAGATAAATCAAATAGATTTTAAAATAGGATACTAAAAATATCAATTCCTTAATATTAAATAGAATTGGATGTGAAATTCTCAATTTCCTAATTAAATCACTGGAAAATAGATTTAATGTTCTACAAATAAACATGAGTAATTAAAAACTCTATAAATCCATTTCTGAATGAAACACCTATTTTTGAATTAATCTATGAATAGTAATTAAACCCCTTCTAATAAATACTATTTAATTCAAAAAGGATTTTAAAAATATAATAAGTCATTTTCCATAATTTAATTAAAAAAAGGAATTAACTTTTTAAATCTAAATGTGAATTCTCTGAATAATTCTAAATATGAGTGTTTTGTAAACTCATCTCACTTTATTGTTTAGATAAAATATTTTATTCATATTTTTATCCCTTAAAACAGTCTCATAATTAATTCAAAATATTAGTGAATAATTTAAAACTAATTAAATATTAAATAATTAGAGAAATAGAGACAAGATATTGTTTACGAGATTTATTAATTGGTTGTCTCTGAGTTCATTTGAATTATTCTATATAAATAAGATGTAAATATATAATTTAAAATTTACATCCTTATATAGACTAATAAGCTTGAAGCTCTGTGCGATATGAAGAACTTGTTTGTATCACAAAAATATTCTTCTCTTCACCCAAACAAATACTTGAAAATGCTTATAGCTCTCCTGAATGGGCTAATTAATTCTCTCAACCAGAGGAAAAATATTCTCAAAGGATTTATAAAAATATCTTTGGCTTTACAAATATCTATAATTAATACATGTTAAAAAATGACTCAGGGATAAAAGATGGTCAATTCATTGAATTAAATAACCTGTGTTCTACAAGCAAAATAGACCTTCATCTGTATGGACCATCCATACTTGAAAAACCCATTAACATTCCTTCTCTATTAAAAAATCAACAACATATCCATCTCTATGCTTTCTATAAGCTTCTTTGGAATAATAATAATCTTCAATATTCAAAAATTGTCATATAACCAATATTGGTTAACAATTTTCTATTTCTACCCCAAAATATGATTATCTCCCAAATAATTTGTATTTATTTAATAAGGAAATAAATCCCATAAATAATGGGTAGTTCCAACAGTGAGATTTATTTAACAAATCACTTCCAAAACTAAAATTAAAAAAACCAACGCATCATCCATTTAACCATCCACATGGCAGAGGGGTGGATAGCTTGCATGTTTAAAGTCAAATATAAAACATATCCCATGCATGTAAAGAGGATTATTTAAATGCCAACATAGGTAAAAGGATAATGTTTATTAAAATCATATCCCATGTAACTAAACTTGCCCCCCAATCCAAAGTTCCACATGAAAAAAAGGTAAAAAGGAAATATTAAGGTTTTTAAAGACATATCCCACGTAAATATGTTAAACATGTCCCATTTTTACCAAATGCACCCCCATCCAAAGTAAATGGTATTCCACATGGTAAATGTTAATGTGGAAAAAATAAAATTTATAACTTTTAGTCTTAAAACATATCCCACTTAAATTAAAACCCATATATAACCATCTATGTGGAGTGGGGTGGATTAAAAAATTGGGATTTGAAACAATTATCCAATGGGATAAATAGATTATTAAGTTAAGATTTTTTTTAAATGGAGAATTTTTAAACTTTTAGATTTGGGTTTAAACATAAAATATCCAATGAAAATAGGATATTGGGATTATTTTGAAAATGGGAAAATGAAGGAATTACGGTGGAAAAATAATTGGATATGTGGTATATCTCAATGGCTTAATAGAATTATTGAAAATTTGGTGAAATTTGGATGTCCACTGGTTATGGGATAAAGTGGGTAAATAACCGGTTTAGTTCCACATCTGTAACACAACACCCATCAGCAACATAAAATAATTCCTATATAAAAAGTAATTGTATCAATTCTTTATATTTTTTTCACTTGTTGATTTTCAATTACGACACTTGTCCTTTCCACATTTTTTCAAACCATATAAAAATCCTTCAAATCATTAAATACTTAGAAAAATATGAAAATTCTAATTTTGCATATTCTAAACTATTAAATAGGAAATGCATTGCTCTTGTGAAATATTGGAGATAAACCCATTATTGTGCCCCATTTTGGTATCAATTAAATTACATGAAAATCACTTGTCTCAAAATTAAAAGTGAGGGCATTTTTGAAATATGAATCATGTAATATCATGTGAATATTTAAATTGCATTAGAATATAAAACATGTAACATTGAAGAATATGATTTTTTTTTATTTTTAATTGCATCATTGTAATTTATTGTAGCATTGAATTACTGTATGAAGCATGTGAATAAACTAAAATTTATTCATTGTATTTAAGTTTGGTATTAATTGTATTAAGAATTTAAATAACATAAGTAGTATTTTCATGGTGGAGATCATGGCACCATATAATATGTAATAGGTACATGATAGTGTATGATAGGATTCATCGCACCATAATAGTTGTAACAAACATGTAAGCATATTCATATAATGTCATGCAAGAAAGCATAAATTATACATACATGAGACATGTAATATGTCACATGAATCTATAAATCTTGCATAAATGCCATACATAATGACAAAATTCTGAGTGCAATGTAAATGTGAATGTCTCACAAACATATAAAGCTAAGGGCCATAAACACAAGGAAGTATGATTTGTCATATAATTAAGAGGATGAATTTTGAACATACATAAGGATAACGGTCACATACAAGAATTAAAAAAGTTGAAGCATGTTATATAAGGAATTAATATTCTAAAAGAAGCATAGAGAAATTGAAATTAATGTTTTTTGTTCATATGTATCAATGTTCATGTTAGTGAATAACATATTCATCATGGTACATGTGAAGTGTGAATGATAAAGAGACATATTTTCATTATATCTCCACATGTAAAATAGGTTTTGGATGAATAAAACATCTATAAGAGTGTTCAGATAATATAAATAGATGCCCCCAACTAAGTAAGGTTGTTGGTTTGAAAGCTAGACCAATATCAAAATCATGGAAAATTATGTTTTTAGCTTGAAATCTGAATGAAATATGAGTATATTTGTTTCTATATGATCAAAATATGTAGAATAATTCCCTATGACCATGTTAAATTTGAAATCAGAGATGTAATATGCATAGGGACATAACTGCAATATAAGACAAGTACGTAATGTGATGTTCTATCTTGATTGACTAAATGCATTATTTTTATATTAGGATAACTTATTTTGTGTATGAATGTTTTATATTTATGTATAATTATGTCATGTTGCACACTCAGATAAGTTTCCAGAAGAATATGTATTTGAAATGTAACGAAGGATGATCTGTATTGAACATTTATATAAATGATATATGTAAAGATGTATTTCAGCAACACAAAAATAAGCCTAAATATCATAGTTTTGATTATTATTTTTACAAGTACATTTTTCTACCTTTTTACCCTATTATATTAATGTTTTTGTATTTTTCCAAATTTATAAATTAAGAAATGCATAGATTAGATTTTAAAAATCTTAGGAAAACATAGTATCAAATAAGTTTTAAAATGGAAGGAGGGAGAGATTCTAAAAACCCTCAATAAAGTTGTGAAGTATAACATGGTAAGAATGAAGGCAAGTAATGTGCTACCAATGTAAGACTATATTGCATGTAGTGAATACGATAAGCATGGTCATGTAACCTCATGCAAAAGTTGATAGATGTGAACATGAAAGTATAAATGAGAGCTAAAACATATATAAATGTGTAAAAATGGTCAAAGAAGGTGCCATAATGGTTTTTAATTGAAATATTGATATGATATTTGTCTTTTATTATTCGAATTAAGTTAAAAAAAAGATAAGGAAGTTCCCCAAAATGAAAACAAAACGAGTTGATAAAATAAAATTTTATTAGGTGTAGAATAATAGACAAAAAACATTGAATATCAAAAGGAGTTATATACAAATAGGTGCTATTCAAGAAAGATAATTAAGTTCATTGGACAAAACAAGAGGTAAAGAATGGATGATATAACGTATGAAACCAATGATCTCATAAATAAAATGCACATATGCATGTCAAACTACTTGATAAGAAGAATAAAAATCTTGAGAAAGAGAATAATTTCAAAGTGTAGAAGATTATTAATCTAAATAAGAACCATGCATTGTTAAATAACCCTCTGAATTTGAAGAAGAACCATGTGCTATATATTAATCCTCTAAATCACTATTCATATATCACTTTCATCAAATGTAATATAATGTCTCTGAACCATAGGAGGTATTTTGCATGTATAAGTTCCAATAATACCATAAAATGTGTGTCTATAATGTGATGGAGGAGGATGTGAATTATATGACATTTTCAATTTTATATATTTCATAGAACAATCTTGTAATGGATTGTTAAATTTCTTATGGTTTTGATGGTCACTAGGTTGTGAAACTAAATCCTTTGGAGGATCATCAAAGGTAAGTTGATGGTTATAAATAAAATATTAGTTCATATGTTTCAAGGTATAACAAAAAAAATTAGAATGCCCAGGGTCTTAGTGATAGTTGTAATATGCATTGGCATCACATCCTTTTGGTAAAGGTTGACTCATAACAACCTCTATAGGATGATAGAGAGATATGAGATGAAAGTCCACAAGCTTCTTAAGTAATGAATCCAGAAACTTGGGTAATCATGTAAATTGTGTGTTAGGTGAATTGGCTTAGATAAGCCTATTAGGTTGTTATGTCATTGCATTAACCATTCCAGTTGCTTCATTTTTAGGTTTTTTAGGTTTTACATTGAATCTTGGTTTGATATGAAAATTTATTAGTAGATTTAGTTAGTGTGTTTGATACATACGTAAGCTTTTTCAATAAAATAATATTCATATCATGATCTCAAAAAATATGGCATAAGTCTTCAAAATATTTAAATTTGTTGAAGATAAAAGACTTATCTAATAATACAAGCAAACTTTGCTTAAATATGTCTTGAAGTTTTTTATCTTCCATTGGATTTGTCATTTTGGCCAACATTTTTTTGTACCTCAAAACATAGTCATTCATAGGTTAATTGGTTGCTTGTTTTATCTTAGAAATTTATGCATATGGCATCTTTTCAGTGATTTTGATAGAAAAATATGTTAGAAACTAATCCGATATAGGTTTGAATCCTTTCACTGATCAAATTAGTAAATCATAAAACTATTGTAAAGCATATTCTTTTAGGTTCCTTGGAATTAATCTAGTTAAAATTTTATAATTTGAAGCATAATCAAGGCACATTGTGCTATAAAGATCAAATATGATGTTTCATATCACCCTTGCATCATAAAACATGAACTTTGGTGAAACAAAACTAGTTGTAATAGGGTAAAAAGATATCTCAAGTGCTACAGGATTATGTAAAACATGTTGTGAATCAATAATATGATTTTATTTTGAATCATTTTGTTTAATGTTGGTAACCTTATCTTCCAAATCTTGAATATCTTTGAGAATATTTTATACAGTAGAACCATTTAGATTTAGATTTGAGATTTGAGAAACCACCAAAGCAGATGAAAACATAACATATGTTGATGTGGGCATTGAAATAGGTAATTGGTTTAAAGTATCAATTTTTTCCAAGGAGAATGTAGTAATATTTTTTGTTCTTCAGGGAACAATATTTTGAAAACATATCCTATGCCCCCACTATATGTAGTATGTATTATTTTGATCAAGGGGAAGAAGACTACAATGGATGTGTGATAGGCATAAATAGTAGCTCCAATATTTGTATCAATAGATAACAAGGGTTGTTCACTAACACCTTTTGATTTTTTAGTTTCCAATATAGTATTTAGGATCTTGTGGAGATCTTAAGGATTTTCATAGAATGTGCTCCCAAAATAATGCAATAGATTTAACTTGATCTTGATCTATTTGTTTATGCTTACTTTATTCATGTGTTTCATTATCCTCATGATTAGATTCATCTTTTATAATATTTTATTTTCATTAATTTTTTCATTTTCATTATTGGCACTCTCATTATTAGCAAAATTTGACATGGTATTAGCTAGAGACATTCTAGGTGGTCCAAAAGGTAGCTCAATATGTTCAATAGGAACACACCTAATCTAACACTATGTCCAGGTTGCATACAAATTATAAAACAAATGTGTGTAAGTAAATCAGTAATAAATGTTATAACGTTGAAAACCCTTGACCAAACTAGGAGTTTCATGAGATGACTCAGATTTTGAGTTCACCAAATGTTTAAACATTTTTATGGTTCGAATGAGGGTTAAATGGTGGAATAGCCTATATACATTGATGAATAAATTTATTCTAATGTAAGAAAATTAATTTAAAGCCTAGATAAATAAAAATTTGAATTAAATTGAATATTTATGCTAAATACAAAAGGTACATTTAAAATGGTAATTGGATTGCATATACACTAGGAAGAGATAATACTTAGCTTATCTAAAAATACATAGGTAGATCTGAGATATTCAGAGGTGGAAAATGGTAGGAAAAACATTAGGATCTAGTCATGAGAATTAAAAAAATATTATTTTTGGAGTCTTGGACACTTGTGTAAGACTTGGGACACTTGCATCAGTGTAGGTGTCTTGTTTTCAATAGAATTATCTTATTTTTAGAGTACTATAAAAATTTCACTATATTTTAGAGTGATCACCTAGATATTTCTAGGTTTTCTATCACCTTTCTTCTCATATATTTTACTTTCACACACATTATATAGATGATTGTTTATGGATCAAACCTTAGATCTTTAAATTGGGTATTTGTACCTTACCAAAAATGGGTTAGTGGGATCAGTAAGTTGAGTTGACCTCAAGGATCCCTCTTTATATAAGTGTTGCCTACATATCCAACACCTATAAGAGGGACTCAAACATATGTATTTCTCCCCTATGTGTTGGCTTGTGTGTGCACAAGGGTTCAATATGCTACATGCAAGGGCATATAATGATATAACTTGTAACTTGACAAATATTGTTCATGGGATGATCTTTAATTACTTCAGGCCTATAATATGCCTATTGATATGATTGATATATAAATAAATAAGAATAAGATAGTTTTGAATAATATAAATGTACTTTCTTAGATGTGTGATTGGTATGTTTTTTTGGATCTGACTTGGTGATAATGAATGGTCTTTATTTTTTATTCATACCAAACCTTTTGAAAATATTTCATAGAAGGGTTAAAAAAAATGGGTCGACCCATAGGATTCAAAATATTTTAAACTTAGATTATTTTTGAGGTACAAACACTAGATAATAATTTGGACAATTGTATCGATGAAAGTGTCTCTATGTGAGGAGTAAGTGTTCAGTAGGGTAGGAAGCTAATGAAGATCTGAAACTAATAGTGAAGGATATATTAGGTTTTATATATTTTTATTGTACATGAGATTTGAGTCATCAAAAATGATAGGGTCAGACCAAAATATAATCAATTTAAAACATTGATGTTTCTAATGTTAACTTCTAAGTAGAAGAAAGGTATAGAAATAAAGGATAGATCCCTCATATGTATTTGCCAAGTATATACGATTGAGATGCTATATAGATAAGATTTTAGTATCTAAATTTACATATACTCTAACTTTTATTTTAGCTCCAATATATTTGATAAAAATGCTAAACTATGATTATTTTATGATATTGCATAGTTTTAGAGTTAAATTCTAATGTTTACTATGTTGTGTTTGTTACATTGGTATCACATAAGAAATATGGAATGTTAGAAGAAGAAAGGAATAATTTTTTATTCAATTAACTTTTTTTTATTTTACTTATGTGTGTTTTTAGTCAAATACCTAAATGAACTCCAAGATTTTTCATAGTCCAAAGGAAATTATATTATTGGAATACATAAATATTACTATTATTAATCAAATAATAATAATAATAATAATAATAATATGCATTGATGGTTACAACAATAAAGTGGCAAGTTGGTATTCATTGCCCATACTCCATGCTGAATAACATAAATTAGCTCAAAATTAAAAATAACTACTAAATCATGGCAGACCAAAGAACCAAAAACCAAACCAACTAGAACAACATCATAAAAATTTACATTTCATTAGGCACATGCCGCATCCTCTAAAGAAGGAGATAGTAAACTATCATTAGGAGGATAGGCCCTCTAAATAGAATTCTCATCTAAAGGAGGATCTGGTGCTACCTAACCAAGCTCTAAGAGAGATAAAGAAACAATAATGTCCCAACTAGCAAGTTGTTGAACAACACTACTAATTAGACCACTTCCCTGCACAAGACAATGGGACCCACTTTAATATTCAAAGACCATAAACATTTTTTAGTATGGGGAAGAATATTGAATACAATTCACCACTTTAAACTTCTCACCCTCTAACCTCTTTCTCTATTTTAACTTAACTATAATAAAATCAATCATAAATACTATTTCTTTTAAGATGTCTTAACCTTAATAATACAAGCAATAAATTTACACAGTTTTATAATTCAACCAATTTTATTAACTCTTTCAAATATGTAACAAGGATTACATTTTAAAATATAAAACTTTATAAATGAAATCTTTTAAAAGATTAAAATACATGGAGACTCGAAAAAAAAGAAATAAAAATAACAATTATAATTTTTTCAACAAATTTTAATACAGGGTATTTATTTTTATTGACCACCTATTTTTGTTATCTAGATACTTACAATGGAGGGATTCATTTTTGATTATGTGTTGAAGTCATTGGGTTGTAAATTAGTAGCTTATTTGAATTTTTTCAAGTTGTTTGTTGACTATTTATACTTTTATTTCTTGTTTACTATAGGCAAAGGCATCTCAAGTGAGCTTGAATGTTTTTTGTCTTTCTCCTTTATTCAAAGTTATGGAACCTTCCAAACCCCTTTATTTATCCATAACTAAACAAATATTTTTTTAAACACTACTAGATTAATTACAATATATATTTAAATGGTGTGCTTTTAAAAATATCATATACATCAATTTTTATCTTAAAATATTTATAAAAAGTCCTTCACTATCACTATTTTAGACTTTATAGAATCATCTATA
Organism: Torreya grandis; assembly: GCA_037957365.1. Classification (NCBI taxonomy): domain Eukaryota; kingdom Viridiplantae; phylum Streptophyta; class Pinopsida; order Cupressales; family Taxaceae; genus Torreya; species Torreya grandis. Next base: position 620,605 of record JARHVA010000210.1, on the reverse strand, counting down.
TAATCAATATTTTCAACTTATAATTCAAAGACTAACACAATTTTAAATCATTTAACTATATTTAAATCATTTAAAAGCATGTACTATGTTAGTTTAGATTTTAAAAAAACTAAACATCGTAATTCAAAAAGATAGGTGCTATGAATGCACATCCCAAGAGAAAATTATTTTAGAAATTAAATCGAGTTAATAGTCCAAAGAGAAAAGTATCAAGTTTAAATAATAAAGACCGAAAGATGTGAAAAATACATGGATATATAGGCACATGCCACATGCATCCAAAAAAATGATAAATAGCACTAATATAAGACAAATTTTAAATAAAATGGTGTAATCGACCCTATGAGGGAGGAGGAGGTGATAATAGACTATCAAATTTGTCTCTCTAACCACAACCAAGACTATTATGTTTTATTCTCCAACTTCCACCATATAGGTGAATAGTATCATATATTGGATCCCAGTCATCATATTATGCATTATTTTCTTCATTATCTTCCTCTATGTAATGTCGAAAGGGTAAGATATCCAATGAATAAATAGAATTTTTTTTATTGTCACTATATTATCACTTCTCTTAAATTTCAAACATTTATTTGAATAATATATTATTCGTGTCCATATGCCTTGTTATGGCTAAGTAATGAATTGATACAAAACATCTCCTTTTAATGGTGTATACATGTTTCTCTAAATATTATAAGATAAGATGATTAGACTTTCATTCCCAATTCATCTGTCAAGAAATGTTTCTAAAATCTCTTAAATTTTTTAATTTTTTTTTCAAAATTCTAGACTTCAAATAGAATACCCATATTAAAATATTGTTTTTACTAGTATCCATTCTCAATATATAGGTCCACAATTAATTTTGCCCTTATTTATATTTTATTGAATAAAAATATTTCTAATTTTATATTTCCAACTTCTCCATGCAAGCATTTCAGTTATAACTAAACTCAAATTGAAAAAGCATTTATAAAATAAAATCATCTCAAATTTATCACCATTCTATTTGATGGTTATGTTCTTATTTCAAGAACTCATTACAATTACCTTTACTTTATTGATATTAGATTTTATTTTAGAAGCTATAATAAATTTTTGAAACTTAAATAAAAATTTTAAAATATTATGTAAATTGTCAAAAAGCCTCAATCATATTGTCAAAAATCATCAATTTTTATTTATATATGTCAATAATTTTTTTGTCAATTTCCATAAAAAGAAAAGAAAGAGATATTTCCAATTTTCATATGAATAAAAGCGAGATATTATTATGATTTTTCATGTGTTTAATCTATACCATAATTTATATATACATGATTTTTGTGTTTTTGTTTCTATGGTTCAGTATTTAAAACATAAAAAATAATTTAAAAACTTTTAGATGACATTTTAAGAACACATTTTATAATCCAAAATGTAAATATGAACTATTTGTATGATTTTAAAATATAAATGAGATCATAATGTTGGAATTTATAATTTTTCCATAATTATATTTAGTAACTCTATTAGTTGTATCTTCTTAAAATAGTAAGTTTTTTTATCATAATTTTTCAAAGTCCTATTTAGATTGAGGCTCAACGTAAACATTTAGTATTAAAGCAATAGAATCCAATAGTAGATGTTCTTATGCAATCTATTATTTACTCTAATAGTTTGGTATCAAACAAGTTTTTTTATGGTGAATCTTCGTTAATCTTTGAATATTCCTTTTTTTTAAGTTGGCATTTGGCAATTTTTGTGGAATGGCCGAGAGGGTGGGATTGCCTAAATTTTTGGAGTCAAAGTTAATTTTAAGGAATTTTCCTATATTTGAATATAAATTTCCTTCTATAAATGTAATTTTATGGTACCTCAAAAGCCAATATGTAGGATTTTGCCACATACTATCAAGGAACTTCAAGAATTTTTTTAGTGGTTTGTATTTAAATTCCTGAAAGGGCTTCAAGAATCAATAGTTTAGACTCTAAAGCAAGGTGGGAAACATCTTTTTTAAATATAAATTTTTAATATTTTTAAATGTTTATTCAATTTATTTCTCTTAAATTTTAGATATCTGACTGTATCCTACCATCATCCAACTACAGCTCACAGGTTGTGGGTAGATGCCAACATGTTATGGGTGGATGATGGTAGTTCGTTAATGAAATATTGGTGTGTGTCTATAGACTATAGACATCTACTAACATTCTATGGGAGACAACCAGTAGCCTATAGATAAAATCTAGTAGTCTGTGGATGAAATCTAGTAGTTTGTGGGTGACCACCAGCATCCTTTAGATGACCATCTACAGTTTGTATGTGACAATCAACAATATATGGGTGACTGCTAGTAGTCTATGGATGGTCACCAGGAGCTTAAGGTGACTACCATCAATCCAATGGATGACTAATAAAATTATGTAATCTACCACCAAAAACCTGGGGGTGACCACCAACAGTGTATGGATGGCTACCAACAGCCTACAGGTGATTGTTAATAGCCTACAAGTAATCACTAGCAGCCTACTAGAGATTACTAGCAGTCTAATGGATCACTGCTAGAAGTCTAAAAGCTACCACCAAAAACCTAAAAATGACCACCAATATGCTATAAAGCCTAGGTGGTCACTCACTACCTACTGGAGAGTGCTAGCACTACTAAAGTGTGGGTGGTCACCTATAACATTTGGGTAGACCATACCAGAATATATGTAAATGAGGTCAAACATATTTGTTTATTATCGATCATATTCATTTTGTTTTTAATCCTCTTTTTTCTATGTCTATATAGGCTAGTAATATGGCATCTACTAAAAATGTTAATGCCTCTAAGAAATTTAAAAAACAAAATAACCTATTATCTTATTTTAGCTAGACACCAGACACAGGTACTGTATTTTTATTTAACTAGTGTTTTTAATTATTTGGCATATATTAAATAATAATTAAAATGTCTTAAACTATTTTACATGTAAAACACATTGATTCCTCTTTTGAAGAATTGTTTCCATAGTAAGACATACATGGGCATAAATTTAAAATGCTAAATAGAGGTACTAACTCCTAGAATACCTTTTTTTAATAATTAAATATTATTTTCAAAATTAAATAATAAATCCAAGGCCTATAATAATATTTCATGTAGAACCCATTGATAAATGTATTGAAGATCAACATATCCTTGAATTGGAAAGACTTGTGAATGAAATGCCAAACATAGGTACTATATTATAAATATTATTTGATTTAATAATTTTTATTTATTTGTAATATAGTATTGATGTTTATTAAAAAGTAATGTCATAAATTTTTTGCATCTATAATTTAATGATAAAACTATTGAAGACTGGTATAATGATTTGGAAAATATGCCTCCCTAAAAAGAATCCACTTAGAAAAAAATACCCACTGTCCCACTAAATTCAAGAAAATAGAGATATCACATCATAACTAGTGGTGTCAATGATTATTTTACAATACCTAATGAGATATTTCCTCACCCAACACAATCTTTAGAAGAGACTTCTACATAGCTAAAACAATCTTCAGTTGAAAAAGGCACCAAAAAGGTCATTCAAAAAGAAATACCCACTATCACATTGAATTCAAGGAAATGGAGATATCACATCATAATTATTGGTGATGATGATGAGTTCCTAACACTGAATGAGATCTCTACTCACCAAGCACAATCTTCAGATGAAACTAATACACAACAAAAACAATTTCTAGTTGAAAAAGGCACAACAAAAACTATGTGAAAGAAGAGAAATACATGGACAATTGGAAGGTTATTTCAGTTTGAGTGGGCATCTAAATACCCATTTATTGAAATTGTATACCCATAAAATAATATTGACACACCAACAGAATGCAAATGCACAATATGTAGTTGGAAACTTAATAAGGACCACAAAATACAACTCAAGTTAGACACAATTGATAAACATTGTGGCAAAATATATGAGTCAGTAAAAGACAAAGATGGAAATATCAAAAAAATATCAAGATGGAAAAATAAAGAAGAGTGCATCAATATTATAAAACAAAGTATCAAAAACATCAATAGAACCTCATTGAGAAATGAGGAACAATTAAAGTTTAATTTGGAAAGGTTGCTCAGTCTAATTTGTTTGCCAAAAATATACAATTTTAAACTCTATATCACATTCTAAAAAGAGGAAGACCAATCTCTAATTTTTCAAATTATAAGATTTTATTTTAGTAGATTGGAATGCACAACATTCTACATTCACATTAGTCTAATACCAATGCTTGGCAGATGGCAAAATGCCTCACAATGATTGAAAAGGAGGATTTGAAAGAAAAAGTAAAATCAGCAAGGTTCATATCATTGTCTATTGATGAGGTAATAGAAATTAACAACACACCATGGGTATGCATGCATGTATATACATTTCAAAATCATTCAAGGCATCCTCACCTTTTATTTGTACATAAAATGACTAAAAGTTGTAAGGATAAAAACCTTTACAAATTGGTTATTTCTAATTTGATAGATATTGCTGGGATGAGTTACCATCATATAGGTACTAGGTTGGTGTATGTTAGTGCAGATGGTGCATCAATAATGTAAGGTAATAAAAAAGGTTTTTGTGTTCACTTAGATACATCATTTGTCCCATATATGACTCCAATACATTGCATGGCACATAGAATGAACCTTGCTTACAAAATTGTGAGCAAATTTAAAAATATCACAAAAGTGGAGTTAATCTGTGATTTTCATGCATACATGTCAATCACTCTAAAAATGTTTTTAGAGTTTTATAAATTTTTAATTGGAGTGACTAATGGAAAAAAACTATTAAAATATGTAGATACTAGATGGATTTTAGTGTATGAGTCTGTATGTAGAATATTTGAATAATATCAATCATTGGTTGGTTTTATGTTCAAGTATAGGATGAAAGATGATAAGGTAAAATATTTATTGAAACACTTGAAATATTTCAATTTTATTTTAACATTATGTGGTATTCTGCCCATGTTGAAGGAAATGTATTATTTGATGAAACATGCACAAGAGAGATCAATATATATTGTGGACTTTATAAAGTTGAGAAAATGTATTTGTTTATCACTAAATATGTTATACTACTCAAATTAAAGTTTTAAGGGAATAATATTTGAGATTTGTGAAATTTTAAAAAATCTAAAGGACCCTCAAAACTATTTGAAGTTCAATATTCATGATCATCTTTATATTTCTATTAATGAAAAAGAGAAACCTTTACACACTCTCCAAAGATGAATTAATGTAGTTGGATTAGAATTTGAATAAGTATCTATAGAAAGGGTTCTATATGATAATGTCATATGTGACACATGAATGAAATTGAGAGACATTTCAAAAATCTTAGCTACTAAAATTTGAGATTATTTTCAAAGAGATGACTTGCTTGACACCATGGGTTTGGTGAATCCTAAATTTAGAACAAGTTAAGGGTATTTTGCAAAAGAATTTACTGAAGAATTAGCTAATGATTTATGGACTTACAATGGTTGAACAATATCATTTACTAACTAAACCAACAAAAATAGGTTATATTACCAGGCTATGGAAGAAACTATATTAGAGTAGTATTCTACAGAAAGAAATTAGTGAATATTTTTGTGTATATGAATTATGCCAAATAATGATTTTGGGGTCAATGGAAGATGAAAGGATATTCAGTGCATTATATTTTTTAAATCAAGGATTTGAAATAGATTGGATAGAAATATTGAGACATGTCTAAGGTTTTATTTTTCAAGTTATGAAGTTGATATGTTTTCATATGATAGAGCAATTTCAATTTGGTACAGTCTAACTAAACGAAGAGGTGTCATGAATACAACTACTAAATAATATATTTAAACTATAAATTTTAGTGAGATAATCCATACAAATGTTAGCAATGAAGGACGAGTTACCAGAGGGATGTTTAAAATACCTAAGTGTTAGTTTGTAAAATTGTAATATGTATATGCAAACTACTGAACAATATTTTTGAAATGTTTGATTGATACAATTTTAGTTAATTTATTTATGAAATTATTAATTGATATGATCCTATCTTCATTACTTTGTAATATTATTTTTTTTCATGTTTTACATTGCAACATGCAAAAAATAGTACCTATTCAGTATTATATTTTTTTTAATAGTTTGACAGTTTTTTGAATAAAATATACATTATTTAATGAAATTAAATGGTTATAAATATTTTAATAGATTTGAAACCAAATTTACTATAAATTAAAGTATTTAAACATTTTAACAAATTATTATCCATAATTACAAAATATATTTTAATATTATAAAACATAAGTTTCTAATAATTACAAAAACATAAGCATAAAAAAACTCAAGGCTTTGAGCTCAAAACTCAATTTTTATTAAGTAAATAATAGTATGGATTAAATTACAAAACAAAATTATAATTAGTCATTATCACAATGGAACATTTATTCTTTGAATTACTTGTTTGTTGGTACTAGTCGTGGTTGTGGTGTCTATGACTATGAGGATCAGGATCCCAGAATCTTGGAGATATTTCATTACAAAATTTATATTTTCAAGATGATCCAAGCCATTTTCTTCAATTATTTTCCTCAATGTGTTATTTTTCTTATTCAATAAAATAAGTTTTTCCTTGAAATAAATTGCCACATCAATACTTTTGTGCACAGTATTTAGATGCATGTCAATGACAACAATTTAGTTCTTTAAATTGATATATTTTGACTAAAAATGATCAAAAACATTTAATTAGTTAAATTTTTTAAAATATTTTTTAATTAAAAGAACCATCACTAAACTTAGCCTAATGTTTTTTCCATATTCGTAAGATCCACCAGTCTTTTGTTTTTTACGCATTTGTTATAGTATGTTTGGGATTCTACATTCAAGTTCTCAATCCTAATTAACATGATATCAAGAACATCATCATTAAAGCTATTATTCATGACAACACTACCTGAAACTACTTGGTTGAATAAAACATCAAATTTTGTTAGCTGATGTTCCACCATTGCATACAATTTATTTTGTTGACTATAGTTGTGGAAACACTCATTTATTTCTTGAAATAATAATTTTTCCCAGTGCTCCCAATTTCTTCATTCATAAAAGTTTGTAATAATAAAATCATGAACATAAGCTTAAGTATATTCTGCCAAAAAATTAGAAACAGGGAAAAAAATATGATGGTCATCTGTCTGGGGAATCTTCTACACAAGACTACCTTCATTATTTAAAGGTGGAGAATTGGGTGTATGAGGTCACTATAAAGTCTCCATGGACTATGATCCATGTATGATATCATGAGGGTTGAAATAATCCATGGGCAAGCCAATGTCAATGCCAAAATACTCATCATCTAGATTAATATTATGAAAAATTGAAGTCCCTATTGCACTGGAAGACCACCAACTAAAAGTTTTGGAAACTCAAACATTGGGACCTAAACCATGTCACCACTTTGATCTGGGATAAAAATATTTTTCCCAATACCAGTCGTTAAAGGGCCATGATGGGGTGGTGGCGGTGGCAGAAATTATTTCTTTGAAAAAGAATAAGCTACAAATGGGAATTAAAATCAATTAAATGACCAATTAAAAAAATATAATATAATATTAACATTTAAGATAAAATATATCTATTTACTACACCTTTTTATTTTTATGTTTGTTGTTGTGGTTGTTAATGTTGTTGTTGTTATTGCTATTGGCAAACTCTTGAAGTTCTACCAAACCCAGCTAGTGTTTGTAATACAAATTGCACAAGCTCCACTATATATATAATATAGGTAAAATATTATAATGATAAAAGAGTATTCAATCAAAGATAATCTAGTTTATGAAGGTATACTAGTAACATGAGTAGAGGGTTATGCTAGAGGTAAATCAAACACCATATTCACTTTCTTCTTATCGATTACTACTTGGGCATCTATAAAATTGATTTTGCATCCTCCTCCATCTCTATTTTTGCTAAGGCTTCATGAGGTTGACATCCCTTGCTTATAACATTTCTTTTGGCAATCATTCCATATAATTTTTTCTGCAAGAAAAAATATTTTAATTAAAATGAACTAGATTGATATTTATGTATAATTATTTGAAATAGATATACAAATCAAATAGTCAAAAAAATACTCAAACTAACTTCCTGTGATTCAAGGGAGAGTGCATTGACAAAAATTATGGGATTGGGTGCTAAAGTAAAAGAGGATGCTTGCAAATTTGAAATTGCTTTGTAGTACACTACAATAATATAATTATAATAAAAAAATTGAGTATGTTCATTGCACAAAGTATAGTTGAAATCATCTTTGATTCTAATAGTAATAAAAGTACACCAGTCCAACAGTTGTGTGCCTAAAATATGAAGAATATAAACTAGATCTTAGAATGGAATATTGGATGGTTTACCCTACAAAAAAATTCTTGCTTGGAAAATTGTAAGCATTCCCAAGAGGAGAGAGTTTTTAACACATTCAATTTTTATTTCTCTTTTACTATGGCATTGAGGATCTATGAAAAAAATTAATAAGTTAGAACAATAGTAAAAATATTTAAAAATCAGCAATTATAAATTTTACAATACATACCATTCACCTACAGTGAGTAATGGGGCTCTAAATACTTTTTGTCATCATCATTCAACAAGGCCTTTGTGGTGACTACATCATCATCCTTATAAGCTAGAAGTGTTAGTCTCTCAATATATTCTAGTTGGATTCCAAATGAAATGTTCTGAGTCCAAGTTGATGTGAAACATGGAGGAAGAAGGATTGAAGATTTGCAAGAGAATATTTAGCAAAGGAATATCTTTGTCATACTAGGGCATGTAGATAATTTATTTGAACTTGCTAGGCTCCATTTAATCGTTGTATGTGTATGGTTGCTACATAATCCTTTGGATGATAGTGCACATCAAATTCTAAAAAGTGAGTTTGGGGCTTCTAGTTACCCCTAAGCCAATGCTGGAAGATGTCTAAAAAATGGAAATCATGGAGTGAAAAGATTTTTTTAAAATTAGGACTTGAGGAAAAGAGGAAAATTTTTAAACATGGGAAAAGAAGCTAAAATGCAAAAATGTACAAAATGAGGTATGTTTTAAAATTTATAGGCCTTTAGGTCAAAAAGGGTGACCACCCATAAGTTAAGGGTATTCATCGAAGACACTTGTATCATAACTAATAGGGTTACATCAGCATTGTTCAAAGGTCTCCATCTACATAGGCATGCATCTATAAAAGTGCCCACGTGCAATGCATAAACATTCAGCTAGGTCAGATTGGCATTCATCTGCTTTATACAGACATTCACCAAGTTCATATAGGCATCTAATTAGTCTAATCAAATGTGTATCTGCTTTATATAGATATTCACTTGGATCATCTAGGCATTTGCTAGGTACACACAAGCATTCATCTAAACTACATAGACATTCATTCAGTTCATAAAGGTTTCTATCAAATGCACCTAAGAATCCATCTGTATCTTATAGATGTTCATTAGGTGCACCTAGGCATCTATCTGGGTCATATAGACTTTGGTCTAGTTTGTATAGGCATTCGTTAGGTGCTCATAGGTGTTCATTTGGGTCTCATAGATGTTCATCAAGTTTTTTATAGGTGAACATCTATTATTCTCTACATAGGTGCTCATCTATGTTTCTTAGCATTCATCTAGGATTATAGGCTTTTTATGATTCACCATTGGGCATCACGTGATTCACCTTTATAATAATTCAGCTTCCAACCTAATTTTCCACCATTATAAATCAGATTCACCTTAGGACCTCCATGGATTTTTCTATAGGGCCCACTAAAATGAACCCTAGTATCAAAGCTCAAGATCATTGGAGAGCACAAATGGAAGAAGGAATATAGTAAAGTTATGTATGTATATGTTTGGAGGAAGATATCATTGCAATCAGTTGAGCTAAAGGAGATCTAGCAAGGAGAAAGGCATGATAAGATTGCAGTTAGCATTAAAGATCACTACTATTAGGAAGATGCCAGCAATACCTAAAATCATGGAGCTATGAGAAAGGAACAACTAGTAGCCAAATAGTAGAGAAAATAAAGTATAGTCTAGTGTAGGAAACTACAGATCATTGGAGAGCTATGACCTTGCAACATTAGCATAGTGAACCTTAGAGAGATTGAGAAGGAGATCACTATTTTTTTATAGAAATTCAAAGATCTAGTAGTTCATGGGAAATTTATAGAGAAGGTATTTATTTTGGAAGAAAATACAAAAAGACACAACCTTAGTCAAATAAACTAGTAGATCCAACTTGGAGTAGTGTCAGGTTGGTAAAAGTAAGCAGATCATGTCAAAGGAAAGGTCACATGGTCAGTAAGAAGGTAGATTTCAAGAGGTAGAGGGATCCACATAATATATGATGGCCATGTCAAGATAGGGTCTCATTTCCATAAATAATATACCTATGTATAGGCCATTCATGAATAGTCAATAGATCATAGAAGAGAGATATGAATCTATAAAATAAAATTAAAAAAATAGCCAACTACAAAGGAGATCTATAGGAGGCTAGATCATATAAGAGAAGGTACAATGTTTTATCACATCAAATCATGATCAATGGTTTACAAGTAATTATTTGAGTTATAATCTAATTTTTCAAAAAATATATTTATTTTAGATCTGTCAAACAAAAAAAGAAAAGAAGATAATAGATCAACAATATAGCTAGCATGGAAGGAAAGAGTTGGTAGCATCCACTAAAGTTTGATGGCTAGAACTATGACATCTGGGCAAATAATATGAGGATGATTTTGTCGTAAAATGATCTATGAGAGTGTGTAATCACTATTTTCATCAATGTGGTCAATCAAGTAGCATACAACACATTGATAAATACCCAGAAGACCTAGTTGAAGGAGAATCAAAGGAGAGATACAAAAGCATTAAATTTTATAGAGATAATAATGGTAGAAGCCATATATCCGAGAATTGTAGTAGAATGCAAATAAAGCATGGAATATCTTCTAAAATTCCTACCAAGGTACTGATAAGGTATGGTTATTAAAAAACTAAATGCTTATAATAGAATTTGAAACTTTGCAAATGAATGAAAATGAGTCTATTTCTGAGTTTCATACTAGAATCTCTAGCTTAATAAATTAGTTAAGATTTAATAGTGAAACAATAGATGATCAAAGGATCATTAAAAATATTCTTAGGGTTTTTCTTATGAGATATGATCCAATTGTCATAGTTTTTAAGGATTCCAAAGATCTCTCAAGGATGATAGTAGATGAATTGATGGGTTCTCTTCAAACCCATGAGCATTGGTTGAACAGATCCAGACCTTCTTCCCTAGAGCAAGCCTTCAAGGCTCAATCCAGTTTCAGAGGTAGGGGGAGAGGAAGATAAAATAGAGATAGAAGATTTAGAGGTAGAGAAAGAAGAAGGAGTTACTATGAAAGATAAATTTTAGATAGTCAAGAAGGAGCAATAGCTCCCAACTAAATTTTCAAGACAAAAAAAAAGAGTATTACTTCAAATTAAAGGTATGATAAAAGTAATGTTTAGTGTTATTATTTTCATAAGTATGGTCACTTTTTCAGTGAATGTAGTAAGAAGAAATATAATCAATAAAGATAAAATTCACATGTAGCCACTAAGAATGTAAGTGAACATAAACATTTTTAGAACATGTTTATTATATGCAATGTTGCTAAGTAGAGCATTGTCGAGGTATGGTATTTGGATAGTGCATGTAGTAACCACATGAGTGGTAATGAGAATCTATTTTCATCTATTGATAATAATATTCAATCAGATATTAAGATGGGAAATAATGAAAGAGTTCATGTTGTTGGTAGAGGAACTATAGTTATATACACTAGTCAAGGTGAGAGGAGAGCAATCTAGGATGTCTATTATGCTCCAAATTTGAAACATAATCTGTTGAGTATCAGACAGTTGGTGCAAAATATTTGGAAATGAAGGAAACAAGAACATTATAGCTATGGTTTAGAGGACAAGGAACTAAATGTTTCCTCTCAAAATACGAATTGATCCTGTCAAGATTGAAGTAGTACTACATCAAGCAGCCTTCAAAACAATCATGAAAAATGCATCTAGACTTTGGCATTTGAGGTATGGACATTAAGATTTTCTATATTAGATATTTTATCTAAGAAGAATATGGTTATAGGTATACCAAACATAGTAGAACCTAAAATAAGATATGAGTCATGCATACTAGGGAAATAACATAGGCCGCCTTTTCAATTAGGTATGTTTAGAAGGGCACAGGCACCTTTAGAATTGGTACACTCAGATTTGTGTGGCCCAATGAAAACTCTCACCCACACTAAAATCTCATATTTATTAACTTTCATAGATAATTATAGTAGGAAAATTTGGATTTATTTCTTAAATAACAAGTCTGAAACTTTTGAGAAGTTTAGATGGTTTAAGGCATTGGTTGAAAAACATAGTGGATATTTCATCAAGGCCTTGAGATCAGATAAAGGGGGAGAATATGTTTCTAATAAATTCTTAAATTTTTGCAAAAATGAAGGAATTGAAAATTAGTTCATAGCTATATACACTCCATAGCAAAATAGAGTAGTAAAAAGGAAAAATAGGACCATATAAAAGATGGCCACAAGCATGTTAAAAGCTAAGGGACTTTCAAAAAAAATACTAGGGTGAATTTGTAGCAACAGTAATGTATTTGTTGAATAGGTGTCCTACAAAGGCTCTTCAAAACATGACTCCATAAGAAGCATGGACAAACAGAAGGTATAGTGTTGATCATCTAAGAATATTTGGGTGTGTGGCATATGCATATGTGCCAAAATAAATGAGGCATAAATTTGATGATAAAGAAGAAAATTGTATCTTTATTGGGTATTGTGAAGACATTAAAGCATACAAATTATTCAAACCTTTTACAAAGAAGGTTTTGATTAGCAGGGATGTTAAATTCACTCAAAATGAATCATGGGATGTCACTATTTACATTGCATTAGGTATCTCAAAATTGATACTCATAGATGATGAAAATGAAGATGCTCAAATTGAACAAGTCATGGATAAGCAAGGTGAACCATCAGCAACACCTCCATCACCTTCATGATATTTTCCTTAATCAAGCAACTCTAGTAGCAGTTTAGATCCAAGACTTGCTTCTCTTATGCCTAGAAAGATAAGGAGCTTGAGGGAGATAAATGATGACTCAATGTATGATAATGAAAATTTAAATTTCACTTTATTTTCTCCAAATGAATCTACATGTTTTGAATAAGAGTTAAAATAAGTAAAATGGTGTAAATCCATGAGTGAGGAAATAGATGCAATAGGAAAAGAATAAGACATGGAAGTTAGCTGATTTACCTAAGGGTAAACAAGTGATTGGATTAAAGTGGGTCTACAAGGCCAAGAGCGCAGCAAAAGGAAAATATGACATGTATAAAGCAATATTGTTCATTAAGGGATACAAACATAAACCTAGTAGAGACTATGATGAGACTTATACTCCTATTGCAAGAATGGAAACATTACGGGTTATCTTAGCAATAGTTGCCTAGCACAAATGGAAGGTATATCAAATGGATATGAAATCTGCCTTCTATAATGGAGTACTCAAAAAATAAGTCTATGTTTATGAACCACCTAGATATGTAGTACCAAGAAAAGAAAACAAGGTGTATAGGCTCAAGAAAGCACTCTACAGGCTTAAGCAAGAACTAAGGACTTGGTATAGTAGAATTGATTCATACTTCACTACCAATGGTTTCATCAAAAGCAGTAATGAACCCACACTTTACATCAAGGAGAGCCATGATAAGATTTTGATTCTTGTGTTATAATTAGATGATTTAATCTTCACAGGAAATGATCATTTTTTTTATTGGTGAGTTGAAGAAAGCAATGAAAAGGGAATTTGAAATGACAGACTTGGGTTTGTTAAGTTATTTTATTACTATATAATTACATTAGATGGATCATGGCATATTCATCTCTCAATCTAAATATGTTTCACAAATTTTAAAGAGGTTTAAAATGTTGAACAACAAGCCTGCACCAACACCAACCACTATAGGTCTCAAGTTAAGTAAGGAAGATTGTAACAATGAGTTGAATTCAACTTTATATAAAAGCATGGTAGGTAGCCTCATGTATTTGACAACATCCAGGTCTAATATAGTGTATGCAGTAAGTTTGATTTTTAGATTAATGGAAACACCTAAGGTTACACATTGGCAAGCAGGGAAGATAATTATAAGGTATGTAAATGGAACCAAGAACTATGGCATTCTCTATACTACATCAAATGATTTTGATCTAGTTGGCTATATAGATAGCGATTGGACAGGTAGTGTAGATGATGGGAAAAGCACATATGGTTATGTGCTTTACATGGGTTCAAGAGCCATTTCTTGGGCATCCAAGAAGCAACCCATAGTTTCTCTTTCTATAGCAGAAGTTGAATACATTGCAGTAACTGCAGCAACATGTCAAAAAAATTGGCTAAGAAGAGTCTTAGCAAATTTGAAGAAGAAATAATCAGATGGCACAATCATATTTTGTGATAACATGTCTTCAATAGCATTGACAAAGAATCCAGTGTTTCATGAATGAAGCAAGCACATATATATTTGATGTCACTTCATAAGAGAATTGGTTGAAGATGATGAAATCCAATTGGTATTTTTCAGTTAGCAAACATCTTCATGAAGGCACTAGTGGAGGAGACCTTTGAGCATTTGAGACAGAATTTAGGAGTAATGGATGTTGTAATAGCTAGTGGAATAAAATAAGGGGAGTGCTAGAATTTATAACTTTTCCATAGCTATACTTAGTAACTTCATTATTTATATCTTCTTAAAATAATATGTTTGTTTTACCAGAATCTGTCAAAGTCCTCTTTATATTGAGGCTCAATGTAAACATTTAGTATTCGAGCAATAGAATTCAGTAGTAGCTATTCTTGTGCAATCTATTGTTTGCTCTAACACATAAAGCTATATACACTTGTAAACTATTTTTCACATTTTAACTATTTTTTTGTCTGAATATTATTAATTATTAAGTAACTAAATGAGGCATAATGTAGTTTTTCACTTAATTATAAAGTTCAATTAGAAATTTATTTTCTTGTAAAGGCTCATGTTAAGCACTTTAATTGTTTTGAATGTAGTTGTGAAATGATCAAAACAATTTCTTCTTTTATAAAGATTTTTATAGTAAATTAGTATTAATTACTACTATAACGATAAATAATATATTGAAAAAATTATGGTAGAATTAAAAAAACTAACTTATTAAATAATATACATTGAAATGTTTGATAATATTAACAGATATTATTACTACCATATGAAATCCTAGAAAGTGCAGTTATGTATTAGTTTTGATTGCATAGCTAGTATTTCATTAGGAAAATCAACATGTACATTACTAATAGCAGAGGATGAGGTCAAGATTATTCCAATAGGAAACACATGTAACTATTCAATAGGAACATATGCATATACATTACAATTAGCTGCCATTTATCTCAGCATATGGGAGGTCAATTATCCAATGGTTTCCTTAGCTTGCGTGCCATTCCAATTCATTTCAAGGATGTGGCAGGGTAATTATTTAATTTCAAAAGTACTATTTTCACCCTAACTCAAAAAGGTAAACATAAAACCTCGTGGGAGAACATAGTGTGGTCGCCAAGTCTTTACCTAAAAAGACTGCATTGCAATTTGCTGTAAACTTTTTCTAAAATTGCAGGGTCAAATTCATGTAAGGCTGTGAATGGAAGAACAAAGGCGTTCATGTTGTGAATATGATTTATTGCATGCCTTTGGAATTTTTCACGATCTGTTTCAAAATTGTAGTCGGTGGAAACAAGAAGGGCAAACAGCAGTCATTTTTTGTTTTAATAGTAAGTTTTAAAGAAGCGTACTCGACATGGAAATGTTTGGCATTGTAAAGGACAATAAAATGTCAGAATTAATGAGCCACTAAAGGGCGTTGACACTGTAGATAAAAGCTGAGGCCAAGATTCAATGTTCTCATCTCCATACTTAGTTATCCTGAAGTAGTAACACAGAACTCGGATACTTCATCAAGTGTTTTATCCTAAAATAGTAAGACAGAACAAAACATATGGATACAGAGGTGGAATTGCCTTCTTACTTTAGGTGCCCCATATCCAAGGAGCTGATGAGAGAGTCTGTAATTGTTTCTACAGGGATGACTTATGAGAGACAAAGCATAGAGCACTGGGTCTATACATGCAACAAGAAAACTTGCCCTGCTACCATCCAAGACCTGCACAATTTGGAGGTGACACCAAATCATACACTGCGCCACCTTATTCAGGGCTGGTGTGTGGTTAATAGCCCCAAAGGGATAGATCGAATCCCCACCCCCAAGCCGCCTGTAGATCCGGTGCAGGTCGCCGACCTACTCCAACAGGTGGCTGGATCTAAGCCTTTGGAGGCCATCAATGCGCTGAAAAAGCTCAGGTTTCTAGCAAAGGAGAGCGAGAGGAGTCTGAGATTCATTGAAGCTTCGGGACCTGGTCCAGTGTTGATATCTCTTCTGCGTTCTTGCTACGAAGAACAGATAGAGAATTTTCGATCACAATCTCTTGCCAGGTCTTGTTGTCAAGAAGAGATCGACAACGAGATCTCTAAAATCTGTGAGGTGTTGACACATGGACCAGTTAGGACTCGAACCTAGGATCATCCATATGCTACTGGAGTGCTCTACCACTGAGCTACTGGTCCCTCTTGGACCAGTCCATCTTCGGTCCGAGTGTGGCTTAACACCAATACCCCCCTTAAGCCACACTTCTCGTGTGCTTGGGGCTCCTAGCCTTGGCCCGGCTCTGATACCATGTTGAGACATGGACCAGCTAGGACTCAAACCTAGGACCATCCATACGCTGCTGGAGTGCTCTACCACTGAGCTACTGGTCCCTCTTGGACCAGTCCATCTTTAGTCTGAGTGTGGCTTAACACCAACATAAGGAAGCTTTGGGAATCCTCCGCCTGCTTCCTGTAACGCTGGAGACTGCGAAGCTGCTGTCCGAACCCGCTGCCATGAGGCCCCTAGCGATGATTTTGCAGAGAGGCAGCAGCGAGGCGAGGATCCATTCAGTGACAATGTTACAGAATATTTCAAGCAGGATCCCTAATTGGGAACTCATTGTTAGGCAACATATTAATGTTTTGCATCGGCTGGTCGAAATGTTAAGAGACGAGTTCTGCCACGTGGCCACTGTAGCAGGATTGGATGTTGTGAAGGCAATGTGTAAGGACTCCAGAAGAAATAAACTGAAGGCTGTAGAAGCGGGTGTAGTAAATGTTTTGATAGAGCTACTTCCAGAGGATGAGGGGCCAAAAGGTGAGAAGATCTTGGACCTGTTGGATAAGGTCTTGAACTGTGCAGAAGGAAGGGCTGCCATGGCCGACCACGCCATGGGTGTTGCTTCTGTGTCGAAGAAACTAATGAGGGTTTCTGAATTTGGAACAAGGACAGCGGTTCGGATACTCTGGTCGCTCTGTATATTTTCTCCAAGTGCTTCTGTTCTTCGAGACATGCTTCAGTTTGGAGCTGTGTTGAAGCTGTGCACGATTCTCCAGGTGGAGCGCACGCGTAAAACGAAGCAGGATGCCAAAGAGATCCTGAAATTGCATGCAAAGAGGTGGTCCAGCTCCCCTTGTTTTCCCTCGCCATTGAGAAATTGTTTTTCAGGTGATGATTGATGTTGTTCGATCCACTCGTTTTGAATGCAGTTATGAAATGAAAAACTGTTTCCCTCGGCGTTTTTTCGGTATGTTTTTCTGTAATGTATAGTAATTTATTGATGACGATTTCTGCAATAACTTACTAATTATTTGATAAATAATCTATGTGAAAATTTATATTACCACCATGATACATAGAATATGACAGAAGGTAAATACTAGCCCAAAACAAAGCACATATATTAAGATGTTTTCTAACATTTATAGATTAAATGCATATTTTTTTCTTGAAAATAACTCTGTACAAGATACGTAACATAATGATAAATATTTCGGGACTATCATGTAGAGAAGAAATACGTATACAAAACTTGAGTATTGACAGATGTTAATAGCATTTGGAAAACTTAGAGTTTGTTAATTATAAGCCAAACATTTATAATAGCAGTAATATGAAAAAACTATTTTCATCCTGTAGATCCTGTTGGATTTATGGGATAAAGTAGAATGTTGCAATAGAATTATCCAAAGGTTTTTTCAGTACTTAAGAGTTTTTATTACATACTAATTTTATGTTGATAAGTTTTTATTACATACTAATTTTATCCCATCAACACTTGTATATAATGTTTTAACAAATTTTTAATATAATTTTTTATTTTCTTAATCAATAAACTTAATGAATTATAAAGATTATTTAAATTTTTATATTATAATGAGTATTTTAATTATCTATACACAAAAAAATTATAGCATTACATATTTCTCATCTTCCAATAAAGTAAGCACTAACACTTTTCCTATAACCCAAAATAATTATATTATTTTTTTTGAAGGTATCAATTTCATATGAATAGAATCTCTTTTTTTTCATTTGGATTTTCTCTAAATCTTACCAAGTCATATATGACTATTTGTTCTTCAATTATTTCTATAATATCAATTCTCTATCATTTTAACTAATTCATCTTATCATAATACCATCCCTTCTCTTAAATTTTAAGAATTGTTTTGTATGATAACTTATATATATACTCTATTAGATATCTAAATAATGAATCAATACAATACTTCTCTTTCTAATAGTAACATATATGTTTCTTCAAACATTATAGGATAAGAGGTTTGGAATTTTATTCTTAATTTATTTATTTCTCTTCCTTTTTTTTTAAATTTTTTAATTTTTTTTATAATATTTTTGAAAGCTCTAGATTTTAAATGGGACAACCATATTAAACTATTATATTAGGTCAATTTTTGGAGGTCATAACTTTTAATCTATAGCTCCGTTTAAGTTTTACATATCAAAATGACCATCTCAACAAATTTATTGTTGTTCTAAACTGCTCTTTCAGTTTAAAGATTTTTTTTTAAAAAACTTTAAGAGGTCAAACAAGACCATCTGAGGGTCCAAAATTATAGTTTATTGATTTTTTGGGGATTTTTCCATTTTTAAAACTTGTATATTTTTATGACCAGACGTGAACTTCAGTTAAAATTCATCTAATATGTTAATTTTAAATTTTACAATATTTTGAAAGTTTTTTAGAGCTACATGTGCTTACATGCGAAACTTACTAAAAATAGTAGCTGATAAAAATAGATGTTATTTTTAGATTTTAATTTTTTTTTTTAAATTTGGCATGTCAACTCTAATTCTGAGTTGAGGCTTATTTAAACATAGTTTAAGCTATAATTAATGAAATGCAATCAATACGAATCAATTTTAAGTTATTATTTCAGATCTTAATTTATGGATAATTTTATTGTGTTGATAGTTTTAAATTTTATAATCTAGTATCAAAGCAAGGTTAAATCTTGGAAGAGTAAAAAATGGTGAGAAAACCATGAACAAATTTGAGTATAGATTTTGTGTTAGGATTACCAAACACATAGAGAGGTAATGATTCAATTTTTATTGTTATAGATAAATTTTCTAAAATGATTCAATTCATTGCAAGTAAAAAAATCAATGATGCCACTAGAATTGTAAAATTAATTTTTAAGGATATTGTGAGATTGCATGGTGCTCCAAAAACTATTACTTCAAATAGGGACACAAAATTTTTAAGTCATTTTTGGAGGTCTTTGTGGAGGAAGATGGGTAATAAGCTACAATTCATTAGTGAATATCACCCACAAACAAATGGATAGACAGAAGTTGTGAATAAGAGCTTGAAAAATTTGTTAAGATGCATAATGGGAGAGAAGCCTAAGCAATGGGACTTGAATTTACCACAAGCTAAGTTTGTATATAATAGTTTAGTGAATTGATCAATAAAAAAATCACTATTTCAAATTGTTTATAGATTAAATTTTATGGGTATTTTAGATTTGGGACAATTACCAATTGAAAATCAAATTAGTGGTGATGTAGAAGCATTTGTAGAGCATATGTAGTAGTTGTAAGGAGTAAGAAGAATGTTGCAAAAAGTAATGAGAAATTTAAAACATCAGTAGATGTCAGAAGAAGATCTAAAGTATTTGAAGAATGAGAGTTGGTAATGGTTTACTTGAAAAAATAAATATTTCTAAAATACATGTATAACAAGTTGAAATACAAGAAAATTGATCTATGCAGAATTATGAAGAAAATCAATGACTATGCTTATTAGATGAGTTTACCACAAAATTTTGATATCTCTCAAATATTTAATATTTCATATTTATATGAATTATATAGAGAATATAGCGAAGGTGACAAAGATGACAGTAAATTAGCAGTAGCAAGTTCTAAAGAAGAAGGAAAATATTTGCATGTTTTGGATATGAAGATAGTGAGCACAAGGCAAGGGAATTATAATAGGTGTTTGGTCTAGTGAGAAGGATTAAAATAAGAAGACAACACTTAGATTAAGAAATGGAAGATAAAGAAGATTGAAAAAAAAAGTGCCAGCAGTACAATTAGGGAAACTCACAAAAAAAAATAGACCAACTTCTAGAGGCCATAAATTTTGATCCATAGCTCTGTTTGAGCTCTTTTAAAATGTTGTCTCAAAAATTGCATTGTTGTTCTTAGCCATTTTATCCACTTAAAGACTTTTTTTTTTTTTTAAATAGAGGTTAAACGAGACTTTTTTAGGGTCCAAAATTGTAGTTTATTAAATTTTTTCAATTTTTTTTGCTTTTAAAAATTATATATTTTTACGAATGGATGTAAAGTTCATTTAAAATTTATTCAATTATTTAATTTTAGTGTTTAGAGTATTTTGGGATATTTTTAAAGCTGACACACTTTTATGTGAAACTTAGTAAAAATAGCAGCTGCTAAAAATAAAAGTTTTTTTCAACATTACATTTTTGTTTTTATTTTTAATTAGGTATGTCAAATCTAATTCTAAGTTAAGGCTTATTTGAGCATTGTTTGGGTTAAAATAAATGGAAAAAATCAATATGAATCAATTCCGAGTTGTTTCAAATCTTAGTCTATTAGTAATTTTATTATTTTGATAGTTTTCAATTTCATTATCTTCAAAGAGTAAGAAATGATGAGAAGACCATGAATAGATTTAAGTATGGATTTTATGTTGGGATGACCAAACACACAGAGAGGTAATAATTCAAGTTTTTTTATTGTAGACAGAACTTTTAAAATCGTTCATTTCATTGCATGTAAAAAAATCAATGATGCCACTAGATTTACAAAATTAATTTTTAAAGATATTGTGAGATTTCATGGTGTTCTAAAAACTATTAATTTAGATAAACACAAAAAATTTACGTCATTTTTGGAGGACTTTGTAAAATAAGATATGTACTAAGCTACAATTTATTAGTGAATATCACCCACAAACAGATGGATAGATAGAAGTTGTGAATAGGAGCTTGAGAAATTTGTTGAAATGTATAGTGGGAGAGAAGCCCAAGTAATGGAGCTTGGCTTTACCATACGCTAAGTTTGCATATAATAGTTCAGTGAATTGATCAACAAGAAAATTTTCATTTCAAATTATTTATTGGCGAAATCTATTAGTATTTTAGATTTTGTACAATCACCAATTACATATTGAATTAGTGATGATATAAAAGTGTTTGTAGAGCATATACAATAGTTGCAAGAAGGAGAAAGAAGAAATTTGTAAGAAAGTAATGAGAAATATAAAGCATAAAAAAATGTCAAAAGAAGATTCAAGGTATTTGAAGAAGGAAAGTTGGTAAGGGTTTACTTGAGGAAAGAAATATTTCTAAAATTCATGTACAAGTTGAAGAACAATAAAATTGGTCCATGCAAAATTGTGAAGAAAATCAATGGCAATGCTTATGAGTTGAACTTACCACAAAATTTTAATATCTCTCTAGTATTTAATTTTTCATATTTATATGAATTTCATAGAGAAGATGGTGAAGGTGATGAAGATGAAGAATTAAATTGGTAGCAGTAGGTTCCAAAGAAGAAGGAAAAGATAATACAAGTTTTGGATATGAAAATAGTGAGCACAAGGCAAGGGAGTTATAACAGATATTTGGTCCAATGGGGAGGATTACAGCAAGAAAAAAAATACTTAGATTATAGAATGGGAGCTTAAAAAGATTGACAAAAAAAATGATAATAGTAGAATTAGGGCAACTCTCAAGAGTTGAGTTGTTTTCAACCAGAGGAGAATGATGCAAAAAAAATAGGTCAATTTTTGGAGGCCATAACTTTTGATCCATAGCTCCATTTGAGCTCTTTCACGTGTCAAAATGACCGTTTCAAAAAGTTTGTCACTGCCATAAAATTCTATTTTTTCTTAGAGACATTTTTTTTAAAAAATTGGAGGCCAAATGCAACCATCTAAAAGTCAAAAAATATAGTTTATTGATTTTTTGAGATTTTTCTATTTTTAGAAATTGTATATTTTTTTGACCGAATTTGAACTTCAATTGAAATTCATCCAATTAGATATTTTTAATATTTAGAGTATTTCAAAATATTTTTAGAGTTGTATGTATTTGTATGCGAAACTTACTAAAATAAGCAACTACTAAAAACAGAAGATTTTTTTTTTACTTTTAATTTTTTTTTCAAATTTTGCATGTCAACTGTAATTTTAAGTTGAAGCTTATTTAAACATGTTTTAAATTGTAATTAATGAAATACAATAAATTCAAATCAATTATAATTTATTTTTTCAAATATTGACTTATTAGTAATTTTATTATCTTAATAGTTTTTAGTTTCATTATCATCTCTTAAAGACTAGCTTTTTCATTTTTAAAGTTTATGATTGAGTTATCCACTTCTCCTACCCACTTCTCAACACAAAATTTTTGATTATGGCTAGAATAAAATTCAAAGACCAAGTATTTACAAAACTGAACCACCTCCAATTTCTCATCATTGTATGTGATAATTATATTTTTATTCTAAACACATATTGCCATTACATTTGTTTTATTGATATTGGCTTTGATTTTACAAGGTATAATAGGTTTAATAAGTTTTTTTTTTTTTTTTTAATATAAAACAAATTTCCAAATAGCTTTTATTAAATTGTCAAAACCCAGCAATTTTTTTGATGTGTCAATAAATTTTTTATCGATTTTTTATATAAATATAAAGATATTATTTTAGCTTCTTATATATTGATTCTATATTTCATTATATATTGAATCTACATTTCACATAGACATAGTTCATGTAATTTTATATCTGATGATTAATATTTTATAACATAAAATTTCAAAATAAGTGTAAACTTTTAGCTTGACATTTTAAAACACATCCCATAAATCAAAATGATAATATGAATCACTGATTTATATTCTACTAGAATATAGAAGAGATGAAAATGATAATTAGCTGCCATTGATTTCAAGGTCATAGGATATTAACTATTTTCTTCTCTGAATCATATTCGCTTGTGGGAGGTTGATTCACTAACTCTCAACATTATTTGGATGGGGCAGAGGTCAAAAAGCTATATGATTTGTATAATATTGTTTTCTCTAGCTTAGTTTTTATTTTTATTTAAGGCTATCAGTAGAAGCCATGATTTGTCTTGTTTTCATTAATTCCAAAATATCTTTGACATAAGTTATAGAATTTTTTAAAATTTTCTCGATGTAATAACTGTTTACCACTTTCTTGCTCATACGTAGAACAACATTTAACATATTTCTGTACGAGTGTGAAATCAGAAGCGTCGGCAAGATAAGTTCCTCCAAATATAACAAATTTTAATCTCTCTTCAACTTTCACCGAAACCAAAAAAGGTGTTTTAGCTTGACGTGGCTGATTATATCCCTTTATGCATTGATATCTACTCTGGCAGTGATTTCTTTTGGGGGGTTGATGACCATTAAATTAATCTAAGATTTGTAGAATCTAGTTTTCTCGCCATAACAATTAAGAAAAAAACCTCTATTTATTTTGCTCTAGTACCATTCCTTCTCGTAAGTTGCTATTATCTACAAAAATTCAGTTAAAGAATCAAGATATGTATGTTGTAGATTATCTTTATGTTTGACGATTAGTACAACATCATCTGTATATATCTCAATTATAACAAGGCATAACATGCTACGCGTACTCCTCCACAATTTACTCTGAAATAAATCCAATTATTTGGATTAGAGAACATCTTACTGACTTTTTTATTTATTTGTATATATTTTTAATGAAAAATTATTTTTATATAGATTAGGTATATAGAATTTTTTTGAGTTTAGTGTTAAGGACTAAAAATGATCTATTTAATCATTTGGGGCACGATCCCAATCTTATCTATTTTTTTATATTTTTTGAGATTTATGTTTTAATAGATGGTTAAGCAGTTCCTTTCACACCATCATCCTCATCATTAAATTACAATCTACTTAATTACTTCCATTTTTTAATTATTATCACTACCAATTAAATCTTAATGATAAACCATTATAGATAATCCAACACGTTGATTTTCAAAATTTTGTTGTAATTTTTTTAAATGATTTTGTTTATAGCATTATGAATTTCCTAAACCTGAATCTTTAGGCACAATCTAGTTTGTCTTCAATCAATTAGAAATTATTTTTCGTGTAAAAGCTGGTGTTGAGCAATCTAGATATTTTAAGCCAGTTTTGAAATGATAAAATACCATTTCCTCTGCGATAAATTTTTATTTTTTCAATAATGAATAAAAAGAAGCAGCCTCCAACTGTTTGATGAATATTTCTGTGATAAATTACTACTGTGGTGGTAAATACTGTATTGAAAGGATTTTGATCAAAAATATTCATTTAAATGTTTTATAGTGTTAGCAGATGTTAACAGTCCCTTATAACATGAAACCTATTATGTATTAATTTTGATTGCATATATGATACTTGATTCGGAAAATTAACACATAATTTACTAATAGCACACGTTGAGGTCTAAGGCTAACATGTAACATTTATTCAAGGCTTAGCTGTCATTTATCCCAGGATGTGGGAGGTTAATTATGCAATGTTTTCATCAGCAAGTCACAGAAGAATATGGTAACAAATCTTGAAGTGTAGTTACAACAGATCACTTCTGCTTGAGCTGGGAAAAAATACCCTATTTTGCGGTCGTGATTTCAATAAATGTGTAGATGAATAAGCTAAATCAGGATACTTTTCCACCACTTTTACATTAATTTAGTGGCCCACTTGCTCCTCCTTATTTTGATGAAAGTCATAGTTTGTATTAATATTGTAAAATTTGAATTATATTTTTTTAATAAAATAGATAAATATTGTATTAATTTAAATTGAAGGTTTTATAATTCTAAAATTCTCATTTATTAATTTACATATTTAACATTGAACATTTTGTTAATATTATAAATATATATATATATATATATATATATATATATATATATATATATATATATATATATATATATATATTTAATTTATACAATATATTATTTTTTAACATCTTTATTTCCAATTTAATGGTGTGATAAATTATCACCATCTGATTCAACATATGTCTGAATCCACTTTATTTTTATAAACATTCTAAGACAAAAATAATAAAATATTTTAAATCATGAGTCCCAATACAAGAACTACAGATAAGAAGGGTAAAAACAAGTGAAAAAATCTAGTAGTTATATTTCACTTAAATAAATTTCACGTACATTTTAAAGTTCAGTTTAAACACTCATTTATAATGAAGTATATGGCCCTAGTTGTCTTAAATTCGATTGTAAGTTCCAAGGTTTATAGTTATGTGATGGATCTTCTACAACATTGTATATATAAATATATTACTTTTATTTATTTGTATTTAATTTATCATGTTTTATTTATTAATAAGATATTGTTATAATATTATATATGTATTATAATTTTTACATTAATTATAATTCATTATTTTAATAATTTTATGTGAACTTACATTATTTTATGTGTTTTAGGTTTAAATCTTATTTCATATTGTTAAATTTCAATCGATCCATATTTGATATAGTTCTTAGACACAAATTGTGAGGTAAGATGGAGGAACTCATAATTTCAAACGAATATATGACAATAAACCATCATCTATATAAATAGATCAGAGTAAAGATGAGAACGTATTCCTGATATTAGAAAGCTCCACTAGTGACATAAAGATTACATATGTATGTCTACTATCAGCCCACTTTATTTAGCTTTTATATTGATAAATTGAATGAATAAATAGATAAACCAAGGAGAAGTTGACTAATTATATGATAAAATTCCTAAATGCAAATAATTTTATTTTGATTACAATAACAATCCAAAACTTACAAGATCGTCTGAAAGCCTTAGAAAATATTTTCAAAGAGGTCATAGTGCATATCAACATTAGTGAAATTAAGATTATGGTCTGCTCACACCTAAAATATAATAAGCACATAAGTTTCATATTTGAGGAAACCCAACTAAAGATAGCTTCAGAATACAAATACATAGGAATTGATTTTATTAATATTTTTTATTAAGAAACATGTATAATGAAGAGAATTTAAAGAAGGTGGAGATAATTATATTTTATTCAAACTATTTTTAAAGATGTTGATTTATGAGATTGAAAAACAACCAATATCTTTTTTGAGAGACTAGTAGTTCCAATGATATTATAAAAGTGTGAAGTTTAAGTGAATAGTATTTTAAATTTAAATAAGCAATCAATTGATAGAATTTAGAAATATTTAATCACAAATAATATCAAGATGAAAATATGTGTCCCATACAAGATTATCTTAGTAGAAACATATACTTTTTCAATATAATCAATAATCATCATACATTTTTAGGTTATATAAGTAAATTAAAGACCATAAAGGAGGATATATGGACAAAGGATGTAATGAGTGAAATTTTTTTAAAAATAAAAAATATATGACTGAAATAAATAAAATAAAATAAAAAATTTAGATGGATAACTAGGTCAACCTATGAGGATGTTGAGACTCCAAGAGATAAAAACTATGTGAATCAAAATTTTAAACTAAATATGTAGACAAAACAAATATAAAGGATAAAATATTACTACATAATTGTGTCTAATATTTTTTATAAATATCATTAATAATTTTACATAAAAATAAAATGAAAAATGAATATATTTATAATTTAATTGAGAAAATTATATATGGAATGGAATTTTATCATACTTGGATTATGACGACATTCAAGATAGATATTTATATTATTTATATGAAGAACTAACCATTTAAATCTTCTATTTTTTTTTGCAGAGATTCTTCATTCTTTTGATTATACTTTCTACTTTTTAAGATCTAAAAAATTATTTTAAACTTATTAAAATATCAAAATCTTTATATAGATATTTATCATTTATCTTTTTATTATCAAAAATGGTAAAATATGATTTTACATTAAATTTTATTTTTTATTATACTTTTTATGTCAATATATCAATAAAATAGAGTTATAATTGTAAAAGATTTCAAAATTAAAAGATGTTGGAAAATTTTAAAATAAAAGATGTCGGTAATTTTTTAAATAATAGAAAATATTTATAATTATTTAATTGTACATATTATAATTTTTTTTTTTTAAATGATGCTCATATTTATTAATAAATAAACAATAAATTAAAAAAACTGACATTATACGATACTAATATGATTGTTTGATATAATCTGTGCAGTAGCAATTTAATATTGATTTTTGTTGAGTTTAAGTTATGTGTGTGGATGGATAATGGGAAATGTATATTTTCTGAATCAAATAAGTTTGTATTGAGCTTTTTATTTATTTTATTATTATAATATTTTTTAATATTATAAAAAATAATAATATATATAAATTATATATTATCTTATATGTGAGGTTTTTTATTTTCTTTTATTTTTAAAAATATATTTTAAATTATAAATAAAGATAACATTTTATAATATAATTATAATTTTATTGATAAATTTTTGACAATAATAATTTAATATATTATTTTTTTTTTTTTAATAATAATTTTTAATATTATGTTGAGTTTCTAAAATGAGTATCAAAGAATTTTAGTTAAGGATTGTAGTTTATTAATAGAGTTGTGGCAATATCAGTTTAATATCATTTTTTTTTTCTTATAATAATTTTTAATATTATATTTTTTTTTTCTTATAATAATTTTTAATATCAATAAATAGCAAAAAAATCTGGCTATTCAATTTTTTTTTTTAATATAAAGAGTTTGTATTAAAATTTAATACAGTATTTTTTTTAAAATATATTAACTTTAGAGGTCCACATACCGAATCCAAAAAAAAAAATATGATATTAAAGTTAAACTAAGAAACCTAAGCGTAGAAATGGGGCTCAAGGTGGCTATTGGATCGATTAACATTTTCTACCATATACACAACTTGTAGCTTAGACTTAACAATATCCTTTGTACACATGGAAGGTTTTATGTTCGATTCCTTTCAATAATGATTTTAATTTTATTGATCATTTTAAGTATTTTTTTTAAATAATATTTTAATATGATTTCAAAACATTTGTGAATTATTAAATTTATAAAATCTATGATAATAATATAGATAATACAAACCATTACTTTTTAATGTAGTCTAACTTCCACCGATTATTTATGGGTACAAATTAGTTTTTACATTCTTTTAGACTCAAAACTAATGTTAATTTTATCCATTGATCTCTTCTAGATTTTATTTGGCTTTCTAGATTGAGTCACTAATTTGACATGGAATTGTTTGCGTGTTTACTTGAACCAATGAAATACATATGTAGGAAACAAACTTTCACATACATTGCCTAATAGTTATGGGGATTCATTTTTAATGAAATTTCATAAATTTGGCAGAAGACTCATCTAGTTTGGAGTCCACCTACCTATTTGATGTTTTTGTGGCCACCTTGAGATGTTTCCTCATCTTTTCTGGTTCTAATCCAAATCTTAAAGGGTCTATACTTGGATCCATGATCTTTTCAGGTCTTTCCAACTCAAATTCTTCCTTTGGCAACATATCCTTCTTAGAGACAATCCCACGATGCCCTTCAAATAATGCAAGTCTGACATACTTTCAGAGTGGAGATTCCCTTCTAGATTTGGAATAAAATAAATAATGTTGTGTTTAATCAATCTTCTACTGATTGTAGTATTTTTACTTTACACAAATCTTCTATCATCCCCAATGTTCTTTTGTAGATTCAAGTCCAAGCCAATAAAGTGGCTATGGAGCTTGGGCATCTTCTGGATCTCCTCTCCCATTAGGGAGATGCTCCTTGTGCTATGGCTTAGGTTCTACCTTCTCTACCTATAGATCCCAGATTGGATGATAGAGTGCCTCAATAGCCTCATGGTGGGCATCATCATAGTAGTTCTAGGCACCGCTCTCACAGTGGCACCCTATCCTAACACATTTCACCTCCTGGGTAGCAATGAGGGTGGAATCCACCGCCTCCTTCCACTACTGAGTAAGATGGCTGGAGCGCTCCTCCTCCATGCCCAAATGCTTAGTGGGTGCCATTTAGATTCTGAATGAATGTGTTGGATAAGATCCTGAGGCTTTCTTTGGCCCTTTTACCCACTCAAACACAAGCAGAAGATGATGACATAAACACTAACAAGTTATTGGCTAAGAGCCTATTCCAGATGGAAATGACTTGCCAAACTCAAGTTGGGGCCTTGATGATATGGATCCTTTGCCTTCTGTCCTTGCTCTTGTTTCATAAAAATTATCCTTTTTAAATGACTTTGTGACTTGTTTCTAGGCTTTGCCTAGATTATGACACTTTTGATTTTGCTCCTAAGCTCTACCTAGTGTGACATGGAATGCTTTCATACCGCCTTATTTTTTGTGAATTATTTGTATATTTTTGTTTAGTTAATATATAGATACATTTCATCAAAAAAAATTACAAATTAAAAAAGAGTATAGAAGTCTCACACTACTCTATAAAAAATTGTTTGAATTAAACTTTATTATAATTATAGAGGCCTCTAATCCATTATATTTAAACTAATTTAAAGCACAAAAAATATAGTATGCTAAATTCAAAAATCAAATAAAAAGTATGGGTGGTATGAAAATATACTCTAAACAAAAATTAGTGTAGAAGTCAAATCAAGTTAAATAATCCCGAAAGAAAAGAACCAATCATGAGGAATGAAGACTAAAAAATACAAAAAATTGTGTGATTATATAGGCATGTTCCATGATCACCATAAAAGTGATAAATAGGTGTAATGTGTGACAAATTCTTAGGAAGCTAGTGTAACCAACCCCTTTGAGATAGGAGGAGGTGACAATAAGCTATCAAGCTTGTCTCCTCAGCCTCCACTATGGGGATCCATAATATCCAATATGGGATCTAAGCAATCATATTTAACATTATTTTCTTCATTATCTTCCTCTACATAGCATTAAGGGAGTGAGATAGCCAATGAAATACATGGAATTTTTTATTTAACATACCAGCGTATAAGTTAAAATCTTATAGGTCTATCACTACCCTAGGTTTATAGCCACCCTCCATGCCTTATAAAACTCAATAACTTGTGTCAGAGTGGAGGCATGAAAATGAAGAGTGACTATGTGATCTACATCATCCTCTATCTCTCCCTCAACACTTGATCCCTCCCTAGAAAATTGTTTCTAGAAGAATAAGGAGGCACTCTCCTAACTATTTAGGGGGCATTCATTAATGACCAATGAATGCATGGAGGTGTTCCATTTATAGTGTCATTTTTCATACTTTCACTTGAATCAACAACATAACATTTGATATAGTAGAAATTTTGTTAGTAGTAATATTATTTTGTCTAAATGTTCTTTCTTAAACACAACATAATTTATATATTTGTAAATCTAAAAGAGATTATCATTTCAAAATATGTGACAAATTTTATTTAACTTTGTTGGGATCATAGTAGAATTTATAATGAGGACCATGTATCATGAAAAAGATTTTTGACTTGAAGGGATGAAAAAAAGAATGGATCCACTTTCAGACCTATTAAGCCCTCACACAAAACTAGAAGATGTGTTTGACCCACTCCATTTTCTCACAAAGATGGCATCTAGAAGTACGAATATCCATATGTAACAATCTATCCCCAACAAAAAGACCTTGGTATAAAATCTACCATGTAAAATGAATCTTTTTGGTTCTACCAATGCAAACTAGATTTTATGGATTCTTTTTCTCTAGCAAGAACAAGAGCTATTAAGGTTTCATCATATTTTGATCATTTCCGAAGGGATAATCTTGGAATCAAGTCATGTATAAGCAATCCAAGGTTTGTATCAAATAAAAATAGTGGAGACATTCTAATTCTAATCCTTCTACCATTGGTAGGAAGATTTTTATACCAGTTTTATGAAAAGTTTATTTAAGCACAACCATATGGAGTTCAAAAATAGTCTCAAAATTTTGATGTTTGAAAATTTTGAGAGTAATCCAAGGAATCAATGACCAATCACTCTTGTAAAAATTATTAGAAATATTGTGGATTCCTTTTTAAAAATAACTTGAGAGGCTTAACCCTAATAAATTACATGAAGATTTCCATTATCACTAGTAACTATTGACCATAACAAGGAGTGAGTATTAATAAACAACCCAATTTTAAACTACTCATTATTGATAAGCCAAGGTTTTATAATCTCCCAATATTTTTATATGCTCTAAGAAACAAATGTGCCCACTATTTTGATTGTCAAAGAATCAATAAATAAGCTATGAAACCCTAAACCTTTTTAGGCAACTTTTCCATTATCACCTATAAAAGAGATGTACCACCTTAGAATTATTTTTCAATATTTCTTTCCTTCAATGGCTCAAGGAATCTATTTAGCATAGAGGGAAATACTTTTCTTTTTAATATCAATCAATGCAAAAGCTCCAACATCTCTTGATTCAAAACATATATCCCATGCCATTCTATAGAAGTTTTTATTTCTTTCAAATTTGGCCCATAAGAAGTATATAAGCGACATATTTAGTTTATTTAGAGTATGTATTTCTCATATTTTCTAGGTTCTAGCTAGGTTGTTTGTCTTTTCCTAGATTTATCCAATGTGAATATTTATCCCGCATTGGCTAGTTAGGATTGATTCTTGTTTCTACTTGCCTATTTAATCAAGGGCTCTCCATTGTATTTAATGGGTTTTATTTCTTATATTATTATGTAATATGATAAATTATTAAGTAATTTTTTAGGTAATTTCAAAAGTATTTGTGGTAAATTATTTATTTTTTCTTGTTAAATTGATAAATTATACGTAATATTTTTTACTTAAATTTAAATTAATTCAAAAAATAATTTGTGTAAATTATTTAGTTATTCATGGTAAATTATATGTAATATTTTTAATTTAATTTAAAAAATCAATTTTATTTCTTTCACAAATATGTAAAATAGTTTATTATATTTTATGAAGCTAATTCAAAAAATAATTATGATAAATTATTTGGGTATTATGGTAAATTATATGTAATATTTTTTACTTATCTTTAAAAGTTTTTATGATTAGTTAATTCAAAAAGTAATTTGTGTAAATTATTTAGGTATTCATAGTAAATTATATATAATATTTTTCACTTAAGTTTCCATTTGTTTTATAAGTACATAAAATAGTTTATTAATATGTAATAGTTTTTACTTAATTTGAAAAGTCAATTTTATTTCTTTCATTTATGTAAAATATTTCATTATATTTTAAGATAATTATAAAAGACCCATGAAATAAAAATAATGGCCAACATGATTAATTAAAAATATAATATTTATAAAATAATAAAGGCCAAACATTTATATATAAATAATAAATGGAATAAATAAAACATAAAATCAAAAATTGAAGATAAGGAAAAGAAGAATTAATCATCTCATAAAATTTTGAAAAGTTAAGTCTTGTGATTTGCTATAAATTATTAATTATATAATAGGTATATGTTGTAAATTATATTTAGGTATTTGTGGTAAATTAAGTATTAGAAGTAAAAATAAAATTGTAAATTATGGATAGATACTCTCGGTAAAAAAAAAAATTAATTAGACTTTATCCAATTAAATATTCCTATCCAATGCCAAGAATAAATAATGGTTAGATATTCCCAATAAATTATTTTAAAATTATCCCTTTTAGAAAAATGAAATTATGCCACTATAATTCAATCTATTATTTACCATAGACTATATCCAGTTAAATATTCCTATCCAATAAATTCCATAGAAAGTTAGAAATATTATTAGTTAACATAACACTATAAATCACGTTTAAGAAAAAGAAATTAAATGTTTTAAAATTATTATAGAAACATTAGAAGGTTTTAAAATTATTTTGTTTTAGGTTTTCAAAATAAAGTAAAATATTTTAATACTTATAAACATTAATTTTTTATAACATGATGTTTTAGAAAAAGATATTAAGTATTCATTAGCTTTTTTAAGAGTTAATTATTTTCCTTTATATATTAACTTATATTAAGTTAATATATAAAGTATTTTTTATTTTTAAAGAGTTAAAAAGTTAAAATATATATTGATTTATAGTATAAATGTCATTAAACTATTCAAATATTGTATTCAAAATATATTGTAGAGAGGGCTCGATCAAGATTAAATTTAAAAAATGAAGAGCAATAAAGAGAATACCAAAGATAATATCATAGACAAAGACCAAAAAAATGATAGATGCACAAATAGAGGAACAACGAAAACATAGAAATGAGATTGATAGACAAAGATTTATAGAATGTAGGGCTGAATTGACAGTTGAAGAATTGGAAGTTGAAAAGTGAAAACATGCCGATAAGATGAAAATGATTAATGAATAAACATCACAAGATGAACAATATGTGTTGAGAACAAGATTACAAAGATAAGTGTGTTCAGATCAAATGGCTAAGGTAGATCGAGTTAAATAATCCTGAAATAAAAGTACCAAGCATGAAGAATAAAGACTAAAAAATACAAAAAATTATGTGATTATATAGGCATGTTCCACAAAAACCATAAAAGTGATAAATAGGTGTAATGTATGACAAATTCTTAGGAAGCTAGTCTAACTAACCCCTTTGAGATAGGAGAAGGTGGAAATAAACTAGCAAGCTTGTCTCCTTGACCTCCACTATGGGGATCCATAATATCCAATATGGGATCTAAACCATCATGTTTAACATTAGTTTCTTCATTATCTTCCTCTGCCTAGCATTAAGGGAGTGAGATAGCCAATGAAAGACATGGAATTTTTTATTTACCATACTAATTTATGAGTCAAAATCTTATAGGTCTATCACTACCCTAAGTTTATATTCACCCTCCATGCCTTCTAAAACTCATGACCTTGTGTCAGAGTGGAGGCATTAAATTGAATAGTGAATATGTGATCTACATCATCCTCTATCTCTCCCTCAACACTTGATCCCTCCTTAGAAAATTTTATCTAGGAGAATTAGGAAGCACTCTTCTAACTATTTAGGGGGAATTCCATAATGACCAATGAATGTATGGAGGTGTTCCATATAAAGTTCATTTTTCATGCTTTCACTTGAAAAAACAACATAACATTTGATATAGTAGAAATTTTGTTAGCAGCAATATTTTTTTGTCTAAATGTTCTTTCTTGAACACAATATAATGTATATCTTTCTAAATCTAAAAGAGATTATCATTTCAACATATGTGACAAATTTTATTTAGATTTTTTGGGATCATAGTACAATTTATAAATAGGAACATGTATCATGAAAAATATTCTTGACTTGAAGGGATAAAAAAATTAGATCCACTTTCAAACCTGTTAAGCCCTCACACAAAACTAGAAGATGTGTTTGACCCACTCCATTTGGCCACAAAGATGGAATCTAGAAGTAAGAATATCCACATGTAATAATAT
The DNA here is from genome assembly GCA_037957365.1 of Torreya grandis. Taxonomy (NCBI): domain Eukaryota; kingdom Viridiplantae; phylum Streptophyta; class Pinopsida; order Cupressales; family Taxaceae; genus Torreya; species Torreya grandis. The sequence goes on along the minus strand of JARHVA010000210.1, from coordinate 585,576 downwards.
ATCCCCAACAAAAAGACCTTGGTATAAAATCTACCATGTAAAATGAGTCTTTTTTGTTCTACCAATGTAGTCTAGATTTTAAGAATTCCTTTTCTCTAGTAAGAACAAGAGCTATTAAGGTTATATCATATTTTGATCATTTCCCAAGGGATAATATTGGAATCAAGTCATATATAATCAATCCAAGGTTTGTATCAAATAAAAATAGTAGAGACATTCTAATTCCAATCCTTCCACCATTGCTAGGGAGATTTTTATACCAGTTTTGTGGAAAGTGTATTTAAGCACAACCATATGGAGTTCAAAAATAGTCTAAAAATTTTGATGTTTGAGACTTTTGAGAGTAATACAAGGAATCAATGACCAAACACTCTTGTAAAAATTATTATAAATATTGTGGATTCCTTTTTAAAAATAACTTGAGAGGCTTAACCCTAAGAAATTACATGAAGATTTCCATTGTCACTATTAACTATTGACCATAACAAGGATTGAGTATTAATAAACAACCCAATTTTAAACTATGCTTTATTGATAAGCCAAGGTTTTATAATCTCCCAATATTTTTATATGCTCTAAGAAACAAATGTGCCCACTATTTTAATTGTCAAAGAATCAATAAATAAGCTCTGAAACCCTAAACCTTTTTAAGCAAATTTTCCATTATCACCTATAAAAGAGATGTACCACCTTAGAATCATTTTTCAAGCTTCCTTTCCTTCAATGGCTCAAGGAATCTATTTATCATAGAGGGTAATAATTTTATTTTGAATATCAATCAATGCAAAATCTCTAACATCTCTTGATCCAAAACATATATCCCATGCCACTCTATAGAAGTATTTTTTCCCTTCAAAGTTGGCCCATAAGAAGTCTATAAACAACATATTTAGTTTATTTAGAGTATGTATTTCTCACGTTTGCTAGGTTCTAGCTAGGTTGTTTGTCCTTTTCTAGATTTGTCCTATGTGAATATTTATCCCACATTAGCTAGTTAGGATTGATTCTTGTTTCTCCTTACCTATTTAATCAAGGGCTCTCCATTGTATTTAACAGGTCTTATTCCAAATAATATTATGCTGAGGGGTGTTTTACATTAATATAAATATAATATAATATATCAAAATAATAAAATAATAGGAACTGACATTATAAATAATTAAGTAATTTTTTTAGTTTATTTAAAAATTATTTGTAGTAAATTATTTAGGTATTATTGTTAAATTGAAAATTATATGTAATATTTTTTACCTAATTTAAAAAGTCAATTTTATTTATTTCATAAATATATAAAATGGTTTGTTATATTTTATGAAATTAATTCAAAAAAGTAAAAATAAAAATAATGGCCAACGTGATTAATTAAAAATATAATATTAATAAAATAATAAACGCTGACAAAATAACCCTTTACATTATTAAGGACATGGAACAAACAAAACATAAAATCAAAAATTAAGAAGAATTAATCATCTCACACAAGTTTGAAAAGGTATGTTTTGTGATTCGCTATAATAAAAAAAAATTATAGGTATTACTTCTAAATTAATTGTAGAATAGGTATACGTTATTAATTTTATTTAGGGATTTGTGGTAAAATAATTATTTGAAGTAAAAATAAAATTGTAATTTATGATTAGGTATTTTCGGTAAATTTTTTTAAAATTAAACTCTATCCAATTAAATATTCCTATCCAATGTCAAGAATAAATAATGGATAAATTATTTTAGTATTCTATTATATATACCATTATAATTCAATCCATTATATACCATAGACTATATCTAATTAAATATTCCTATCCAATAAAGTCCATAGAAAGTTAGAAATATTATTAATTAACATAACACTGTAAATCACGCTTACGAAAAAGATATTAAATGTTTTAAAATTATTATAGAAACATTAGAAGGTTTTAAAATTATTTTGTTTTAGGTATTCACAATAAATTAAAATATTTTAACACTTATAAACATTAATTTTTTTATAACATGATGTTTTAGAAAAAGATAAAACAATCATTAGTTTTTTAAAGAGCTAATTATTTTCTTTTATATTAATTTAAGATATTAAGTATTCTTTATTTTTTAAAGAGCTAAAACTTTAAAATATATATTGATTTCTAGTATAAATGTCACTAAACTATTTAAATATTGTATTCAAAATATATTGTAGAGATGGCTCAATCAAGATTAAATTTTGAAAATGAAGAGCAATGAAGAGAATATTAAAGAGAATACCAAAGACAATATCATAGATGAAGACAACAAAAAATTATAGATGTACAAATAGAGGAATAATGAAAACATAGAAATGAGATTGATAGACAAAGATTTATATAATGTAGGGTTGAATTGACAATTGAAGAATTGGAAGTTAAAAAGAGAAAACATGCTAATAAGATGAAAATGATTCATGAACAAACATCGCAAGATGAACAATATGTGTTGAGAATAAGATTAAAAATATAGGTGTGTTCAGATCAATTTACTAAGGTAGAAAGAAAACATAGACAAAAACTTCATCATGAAGCATCTCAAAGTCATAAAATGAGCATTGATATTGACATTAATGTTGAAGAAGCAAACTCAATATCGATTGATCGTGTCCTTAAAACATAATATAATGCACCTCAAGATAAAATGGATGTTGGTGTAAAAAATAATTATGTATAAGAGGAATCAAGATCACAGAATATAAGAAGAATATGAATGCAAAATAATGATTTAGAAGAAGAGTCAACATCATGACCTAAACAAAGAAGGCAAATTCAAGATTATGAAATTGAAAGAGAACTAGCATACCTATCTTAGATAAATCTATGTAAAAGACACTGAGAGATATCATTATCAAGGAGCCTATTCCACCTATGTCAAAAATTTAATATAATATGGGTACCTTTATAATGATATCTCTCGACGTCTTTTACATAGATTTATCTAAGATAGGTATGCTAGTATAAAATATCTCTCATTTGCATTTCAAACTTGATGTGATGTTTCATTAGCACTTGAGATATTTTGTCCTCAAATAATCTAATCCTTGTTCCTTTCATAATATCATATATTTTAAGCATTGCATCCATCTGTGAATAAGTTTCTACTCATTTTGAAGAAGTTGCAAGGTCATTTTTTATAAATCTTTTTTTTTGCAAAACTGCATTTGTTTACCAAAATGTTATAATTTTTGATCAACTGATCTATCTTAATAAGAAATTTTATGAAATTATTTATTGGTTATGATTTCCTCTCTCACATCACTCCATAACATCTTATGGTTTTACATTTTGATGAGTATTAATAAAGTTATGTTCATTTCAATCTGCTATTTTGGGTATTTTTCGTGACATCATCTATTGAAGGAAAGTTGTTAGAATGTCTATGTCCTATCTGGAGCCTTTTTTTCTCACCACATCCTTCTCTTTGGATGGATATGAGTGCATTAGAAAGCTACTATTATGGAAGCATTGGAACTTATAGGGTTTGTTTGGAGTTATGGACTACATTTAAGATTTGACATTTGAAGCACCTATTGTCTATCTTTCTAAATTATCCCTTTTTTTGTCAAGTCTATCTAGTGAGATTTTGTAGAAAGGAGTATGGGTTGGAGAAGAATAAATTTATTAAGGTTTTGTATGAATCTTGTCATAAGTGTGTTCTTTATTTCTTAAAGACTGTGTTTATTTCTTCTTTTCCTACAACTATGCCTTTGCCTTTTCTTTGGAGCATGCGTTTTGTGAAAGACATTAAGAGATTGGTATTTTGAATTTGAAGAGAATCTGTTGCATAAATATTGGAATAAATATCATCAATACCTACATTTAAACTTGTGGAGGGTTCTTGGAAAGAGTGGTGGCATTGAAAGGAAGCACTAATATTTTTTGTTCTTTTTTAAAACTTTTAAGTGCTACATTGAAATAACTCAAATTCTAGATCTGTAAGACTATGCTTTTTACCTTACCAATTGGGCAATTTTCTACCTACATGGTAATTGGATGCAATTTGGAAGGTGTTGTAGCATGTGGGTAAAGAGGAGAATATTTAAAGGCATTGGAAGAAGTTGACTTTTTTGGGTCTATGATTCATTGATTGTGTTGGAGGAGAAAATATCTTACACTTGATTTGGAATACAAACCAAACACCCTTCTCTATCCAAAAATACAAACTATGACCACAAACTACATGAATAAACTTGAAAAAAATAACTCACATCTAAAAATTATTACATGAGCTAAAACACCTTGAAATATGATCATGACCCCTCATTAGGCCACACTTACTCTCTTTGCTCTATAGACCTTGACCTACAAACCACATTAGGCCTTAAAAACTAACCTTCATGCCTCTTTCCATGCACTCTACACCTTACTCAAATACTCTATCAACCTATATCAATCTTAAACACTACCATACATCTTCTATATGCCTTGAAAATAGATCATGATACCTCATTAGGTTAGGTAGAGTTTAGGAGCCATCTAGATGTAGACTTGGTCAGAAGGTCCTACCCATGTAATCTTACCCTAAAACTCTCATTATTTTTCTAATGTCTCACACACATGCTCAAAAAACCTCATACAACCACTCATGCCTATGTGCACTCATCTCACCAAGCCACCATGCTCAAACCTTCTCACAAGGTATGTTCATGCCATGATTAGGGTTAGGGTACTTAAGCACTTGACCTCAAATCCATGTACCTTCATGTATTTGTAAATAATATAAATAAGGAAATAACACTCATAACCATTTCAATACTCTCTTTCACACTACATACCTTTAATATTTATAATCTTGTCACAACACACACTATCAACTGGGCTTGCTCACAAAAACACTCTTGCAAACCTATTTGTCATCATACCTTCAAAATAACCTTCAATGATAAAACCATCAACTTCAAACTAACCTAAACCTTGAGATCAACCTTCACATCAAATAATAGAAAAGATAATGCTCAACAATCTCTCCTTATCATATCATGCACATACTTTTAATATCATGACCAAGATCATGACTAGGCTTCTTATACAACTTGACATCAATGACCTATACCTTTATCAAAATCTGTATATAAATATTTATCATTTAAATTTTTATTATAAAAAATGTTAATGTATGATTTTATGTTAAATTATATTTTTTATTATACTTTTTATATTAATATATCAATAAAATAGAGTTATAATAGTAAAAGATTTCAAAATTAAAAGAAGATTTTAGTAAATTTCAAAATAATAGAAAATATTTATCATTATTTAATTTTAAATATTTTAATTTTTACAAATAAAGTGATGGCCATATTTATTAATAAATAAATAAATAAATAAAATTGACATTATACGATATTAATATGATTGTTTGATATACTCTGTGCAGTAGCAATTTAATATTGATTTTTGTTGAGTTTACATTATGTGTGTGGATGGATAATGGGAAACGTATATTTTGTGAATCAAATGATTTTGTATTGATATTTTTATTTATTTTATTATTATAATATTTTTTAATATTATAAAAATTAATAATATATGAAAGTTATAAAATATCTTCTATGTTATTGTTAGGTTTTTTTTTTTTTTTTTAAAAAAAAATACATCTTATATCATAAATAAAGAGAACATTTTATAATATAATTATAATTTATTGATAGATTTTTAACAACAACAATTTAATATATTATATTATTTTTTCATTTTATAATAATTTTTAATATTATGTTGAGTTTTTAAAATGAGTATCAAAGAATTTTAGATAAGGATTGTAGTTTATTAATAGAGTTTTAGCAATATCAGTGTAACATCATTTTGTTTTTTCTTATAATAATTTTTAATATTATGTTGAGTCTCTGCAATAAATAACAAAAAAAATTGGTCAGGGATTTTTTTTTTTTAATATAAAGAGTTTGTATTAAAATTTAATACAGTATTTTTTTTAAATATGATTTAAAGAGGGTGTTGAAAACATCAAATTTCATTAATAAGAATATATATTAACTTTGGAGGTCCTAATACCTAATCCAAAAAAAATAATATGATATTAAAGTTAAACTAAGAAACCTAAGCGTAGAAATGGGGCTCAAGGTGGTTATTAGATCAATTAATATTTTGTACCATATATAAAACTTTTAGCTTAGACTTAACAATATCCTTTGTACACGTGGAAGGTTTTATGTTCGATTCCTTTCACTAATGATTTTAATTTTATTGATCATTTTAAGTGTTTTTCTTAAATAGTTTTTTAATATGATTTCAAAACATTTATGAATTATTAAATTTATAAAATCTATGATCATAATATAGATAATAGAAGCCATTACTTTTTAATATAATCTAACTTTCATTGATTATTTATGGGGGAAAATTAGGTTTTACATTCTTTTAGACTCCAAACTTAATGTTAATTTTATCCATTGATTTCTTCTAGATTTAATTTGGCTTTCTAGATTAGTCACCAATTTGACATGGAATTATTTGCATGTTTACTTAAACTAATGAAATATGGTTGAAGGAAGCTAACTTTCACATACATTGCTTAATAATTTTGGAGATTCATTTTTAATGAAATGTCATAAATTTGGCAGAAGACTTATCTAGCTTGGAGTTCACCTGCCTACTTGACTTTTATCTAGCCACCTTGAGATGCTTCCTCATCTTTCTTAGTTATGATCCAAATCTCAAAGGGTTTAGACATGGATCCATGATTTTTTCAGGCCTTTCCATCTCGAATTCTTCCTTTGCCAGCATATCCTCCTTGGAGACATTCCTGTGATGACCTTCAAATATATGCAAGTCTAACATATTTTTAGAGTGGAGATTCTCTTCTAGATTTGAAAAGAAATAAATAATTTTGTGTTTAATCATTCTTCTACTGATTGTAGTATTTTTGCTTTGCAAAAATCATCTATCATCTCCAATGTTCTTTTGTAGATTCAAGTCCAAGACAATAAAGTGTCTATGGAGCTTGGGCATCTTTAGAATCTCCTCTCCCATTGGGGAGATGATCCTTGTGCTATGGCTTAGGTTATGACTTCTCTACCTACGAATCCCAGATTGGATGATAGAGTGCCTTAGTCACCTCATGGTGGGCATCATCACAGTCATTTTAGGCACCGCTCTCATAGTGGCACCTTGTACTAACACATTTCACCTCCTAGGTAGCAACGAGGGTGGAAGCCATCACCTCCTTCCACTATTGAGTAGGATGGTTGGAGTGTTCCTCCTCCATGCCTAGATACTTGGAGGGTGACATTTGGAGGATGAACGAATGTGCTGGATAAGTTCCCTAGACTTTCTTTTACTCTTTTTTCCGCTCATATACAAATAGAATATGATGACATAGACACTACCCAAGTTACTAGCTGAGATCCTATTCTAGATGGCAATGATTTGCCAAAATCAAGTTGGGGCCTTGATGATATGGATCATTTACCTTCTGGCCTTTCTCTTTCTTCATAAAAATTATCCTTTTTAAATGTCTTTGTGACTTATTTCTAGGCTTTGCCTAGATTATGATACTTTTTATTCTTCTCCTAGGCTCTACTTAGTGTGACATGGCATGCTTTCATACCGCCTTTATTTTTTTGTGAATTATTTGTATATTTTTATTTAGTTAATATATAGATATATTTCACCAAAAAAATCAAAAATTAAAAGAGTTTAGAAGTATCACACTAATCTATAAAAACTTGTTTGAATTAAACTTTATTATAATTATAGAGGCCTCTAATCAATTATATTCAAACTAATTTAAAACAAAAAAATTATAGTATGCTAAATTAAAATGTCAAATAAAAAGTATGGGTGGTATGCAAATATACTCTAAACAAAAATTAGTGTAGAAGATACATCGAGTTAAATAATCCTGAAAGAAAAGTACCAAGCATGAAGAATAAAGACTAAAAAATATAAAAAATTATGTGATTATATAGGCATGTTCCACAAGCACCATAAAAGTGATAAATTGGTGTAATGTATGACAAATTCTTAGGAAGCTAGTGTAACCAACCCCTTTGAGATAGGAGAAGGTGGAAATAAACTAGCAAGCTTGTCTCCTTGACCTCCACTATGGGGATCCATAATATCCAATATGGGATCTAAGCCATCATGTTTAACATTATTTTCTTCATTATCTTCCTTTGCTTAGCATTAAGGGAGTGAGATAGCCAATGAAAGACATGGAATTTTTTATTTACCATACCAGTTTACAAGTCAAAATCTTATAGGTATATCACTACCCTAAGTTTATATCCACCCTCCATGCCTTCTAAAACTCATGACCTTGTGTCAGAGTGGAGGCATTAAATTGAATAGTGAATATGCAATCTACATCATCCTCTATCTCTCCCACAACACTTGATCCCTCCCTAGAAATTTTTTTCTAGGAGAATTAGGAGGCACTCTACTAACTATTTATGGGGCATTCCCTAATGACCAATGAATCTATGGAGGTGTTCCATCTAAAGTTCATTTTTCATGCTTTCACTTGAAACAACAACATAACATTTGATATAGTATAAATTTTGTTAGCAGTAATATTGTTTTGTCTAAATGTTCTTTCTTAAACACAACATAATGTATATCTTTCTAAATCTAAAAGAGATTATCATTTCAAAATATTTGACAAATTTTATTTAAATTTTTTGGGATCATAGTAGAATTTATAAACAGGACCATGTATCATGAAAAAGATTCTTGACTTGAAGGGATGAAAAAAAAAATGGATCCACTTTCAAACCTGTTAAGCCCTCACAAAAAAATAGATGTGTTTGACCCACTCTATTTGGCCTCGAATAGGCATATAGAAGTACGAATATCTATATGTAATAATCTATCCCCAACAAAAAGACCTTGGTATAAAATCTACCATGTAAAATGAGTCTTTTTTGTTCTACCAATGTAGACTAGATTTTATGGATTCCTTTTCTCTAGCAAGAACAAGAGATATTAAGTTTCCATCATATTTTGATCATTTCCTAAGGGATAATATTGGAATCAAGTCATGTATAATCAATCCAATGTTTGTATCGAATAAAAAAAGTAGATACATTCTAATTCCAATCCTTCCACCATTGCTAGGGAGATTTTTATACCAGTTTTGTGGAAAGTGTATTTAAGCACAACCATATGGAGTTCAAAAATAGTCTCAAAATTTTGATGTTTGAGACTTTTGAGAGTAATCCAAGGAATCAATGACCAATCACTCTTGTAAAAATTATTAGAAATATTGTGGATTCCTTTTTTAAAATAACTTGAGAGGCTTAACCCTAAGAAATTACACGAGGATTTCCATTGTCACTAATAACTATTGAACATAACAAGGAGTGACTATTAATAAACAACCCAATTTTAAACTATGCTTTATTGACAAGCCAAGGTTTTGTAATATCCCAATATTTTTACATGCTCTAAGAAACAAATGTGCCCACTATTTTGATTGTCAAAGAATCAATAAATAAATAAATATGAAACTGTAAACCTTTTTAGGCAAATTTTCTATTATCACCTATAAAAGAGATGTACTACCTTAGAATTATTTTTCAAGCTTCCTTTCCTTCAATGGCTCAAGGAATCTATTTATCACAGAGGGAAATACTTTTCTTTTGAATATCAATCAATGCAAAAGCTCCAACATCTCTTGATCCAAAACATATATCCCATGCCACTCTATATAAGTATTTTTTTCCTTCAAAGTTGGCCCATAAGAAGTCTACAAACAACATATTTAGTTTATTTAGAGTATGTATTTCTCTTGTTTGCTAGGTTTTAGCTAGGTTGTTTGTCTTTTTCTAGATTTGTCCTATGTGAATATTTATCCCACATTAGTTAGTTAGGATTGATTCTTGTTTCTCCTTACCTATTTAATCAAGGGCTCTCCATTGTATTTAACGGGTCTTATTTCAGATATTATTATGTCAATGGGTGTTTTACATTAATATAGATATAATATAATATATCAAAATAATAAAACAATAGGAACTAACATTATAAATAATTAAGTATTTTTTTTAGTTTATTTAAAAAGTATTTGTAGTAAATTATTTAGATACTCTTGTTAAATTGATAAATTATATGTAATATTTTTTACTTAATTTAAAAAGTCAATTTTATTTATTTCATAAATATGTAAAATGGTTTATTATATTTTATGAATTTAATTTTAAAAAGTAAAAATAAAAATAATGGCCAACATGATTAATTAAAAATATAATATTAATAAAATAATAAAGGCTAGACAAAATAACCCTTTACGTTATTAAGGACAAGAAGAATTAATCATCTCACACAAATTTGAAAAGGTATGTTTTGTGATTCCCTATAAATTATTTTTTTAATAGGTATTCCTTCTATATTAATTGTAGAATAGGTTATATTTAGGGATTTGTGGTAAATTAAGATGAAGTAAAAATAAAATTGTAATTTATGATTAGGTATTTTCAGTAAACTTTTTTTAAATTAAACTCTATCCAATTAAAAATTCCTATCCAATGTCAAGAATAAATAATGGTTAGATATTCTTAGTAAATTATTTTAGTATTCTATTATATGTACCATTATAATTCAATCCATTATTTACTATAGACTATATCTAGTTAAATATTCCTATCCAATAAAATTCTGTAAATCACGCTTAAGAAAAAGATATTAAATGTTTCCAAATTATTATAGAAACATTAGAAGGTTTTAAACTAATTTTTTTTAGGTATTCACAATAAATTAAAATATTTTAACACTTATAAACATTAATTTTTTATAACATGATGTTTTTGAAAAAGATATTAAGTATTTATTAGTTTTTTAAAGAGCTAATTATTTTATTTTATATTAAGTTAAGATATTGAGTATTATTTATTTTTTATTTTTTAAAGAGCTAAAACGTTAAAATATATATTGATTTCTAGTATAAATGTCACTAAATTGTTTAAATATTGTATTCAAAATATATTGTAGAGATGGCTCGACCAAGATTAAATTTTGAAAATGAAGAGCAACGAATAGAATATTAAAGAGAATACTAAAGACAATATCATAGATGAAGACAAGAAAAAATGATAGATGCACAAATAGAGGAACAACGAAAACATAGAAATGAGATTGATAGAGAAAGATTTATAAAATGTAGGGCTGAATTGGCAGTTAAAGAATTTGAAGCCGAAAGGAGAAAACATGCCGATAAGATGAAAACGATTCATGAACAAACATCGCAAGATGAACAATATGTGTTGAGAACAAGATTACAAAGATAGGTGTGTTCTGATCAATTGACTAAGGTAGAAAGAAAGCATAGACAATAAGTTCATCGTGAAGCATCTCAAAGGCATCAAATGAGCATTGATATTGACATTAATGTTGAAGAACTAAACTCAATATCGATTGATCGTGTCCTTGAAACACAATATAATGCACCTCAAGATAAAATGGATGTTGATGTAAAAAATAATTATGTATAAGGAAGCAAGATCACAAAATATAAGAAGAAGATGATTGCAAAATAATGATTTAGAAGAAGATTCAACATCGTGACCTAAACAAAGAAGGCAAATTCAAGATTATGAAATTGAAAGAGAACTAGCATACCTATCTTAGATAAATCTATGTAAAATACACTAAGAGATATCATTATCAAGGAACCTATTCCACTTATGTCAAAAATTTAATATAATATGGGTACCTTCATAATGATATCTCTTGACGTCTTTTACATAGATTTATCTAAGATAGGTATGCTAGTATAAAATATCTCTCATATGCATATCAAACTTCATGTGATGTTTCATTAGCACTTGAGATATTTTGTATTCAAATAATCTAATCATTGTTCCTTGCATACGATCATAGATTCAAAGGGTTGCATCCATCTGTGGATAATTTTCTACTCATTTTGAAGAAGTTACGAGGTCATTTTTGATAAATCTTTTTTTTTTGTAAAACTGCATTTGTTTACCAGAATGTTATACTTTTTGATCAACTGATCTATCTTAATAAGAAATTTTAGGAAATTATTTATTGGTTATGATTTCCTCTCTCACATCATTCCATAACATCTTATGGTTTTACATTTTGATAAGTATTAAAAAAGTTATGCTCATTTCAATCTACTATTTTGGGTATTTTTCATGACATCATCTATTGAAGGAAAGTTGTTAGAATGTCTATGTCCTATCTGGAGCCTTTTTTTCTCACTACATCCTTCTCTTTAGATGGATATGAGTGCATTAGAAAGATACTAGTAGGGAAGCATTGGAACTTATAGGGTTTGCGTGGAGTTATGGACTACATTGAAGATTTGACATTTGAAGCACCTATTTTCTATCTTTCTAAATTATCCTTTTTTTTGGCAAGTCTATCTATTGAGAATTTGTAGAAAGGAGTATGGGTTGGAGAAGGATAAAGTTCTTAAGGTTTTGGATGAATCTTGTCACAAGTGTGTTCTTTATTTCTTAAAGACTGTGTTTATTTCTTCTTTCCCTACAACTGTGCCTTTGCCTTTTCTTTGGAGCATGGGTTTTGTGAAAGACATTAGGAAATTGGTCTTTTGAATTTGAAGAGAATATGTTGCATGGATATTGGAAGAAATATCATCAAGACCTATGTTGGAATTTTTGGAGGGTTCTTGGAAAGAGTGATGGCATTGAAAGGAAGCGCTGATTGTTTTTGTCCTTTTTTGAAACTTTTAAGTGTTGTGTTGAAATAACTCAAATTCTAGATCTGTAATACTATGTATTTTACCTTACTAGTTGGGTACTTTTCTACCTGCATGGTAATTGGAGGCACTTTGGAAGGTGTTGTAGTGTGCAAGTAAAGAGGAGAAGATCTAAAGGCATTGGAAGAAGTTGACTTTTTTTTGCCTATGCTTCATTGACTATCTTGGAGGAGAAAATAACTTACACTTGATTTGGAATACAAACCAATCACCCTTCTCTATCAAAAACAATAGTAATCCACCATTTCTCCTCTTAAAAAAAGCATTCTATTTCATTAGTTTCTTTTATAAGATGTATTTTTGTCTCAAGAGGAAGTATAGTTCACTTGCACAAGCATAGGGGTCATTTTATGGATATTTTTTTCACTTTGACTGGATTTTCTAAGTCAATGGTTTGATTCTAGTTCTAATGACTGGTTGGAAGCTTACCTTCAATTCTATTTTGGTCATTTAAATCAGTTTTTAGTATAATTTTTATTGTTTTTGACCCATTTATGAGAACTCGTAAAACCTGTAACTTTTGAACTGTAAATCGAAATTGAGATATATATATTTTTTGAAAGTGTATAGTTTTAAATTCTCTATCATTGGTATTATCACTTTGTAAAAATGCACTACTTTTATAAAGTTTCAAATTCTAGAGGGCTTACACTTTTTGGGGGTGTTCATTAATTTCATCTGGAGACATAAAATTGTCATGGGAGGATTTTTTTTTTAGAGGGTTCATATTCTTATTGACCTTATCATTATTTTTTGATAATGGATTCCTGATTCTTTGAGCCCCTAAACACCTCGAACTCCATTATTTGAAAGATCAAAATGTGAATACACTTACAATGGAAAGATGTGTGGAGAGTTATGCTTGGTGACAATCCCCACTTTACAGATGAAAATATTCTTGCTTGTATTGCATCCATGCAAGATGAGGGTCTTTGTTTGATTCACCTACATATTTTATATAGTTTTTAGTGCATGTGGCATGTACCACATCACCAAAGAAAGCTTGAGATGCTATTATAGCCTTATTTGAGAAGAATATTAAGTCTTATGGGTCTTTTACACCCTCTTTTACTCTACCTCCTTATATTCCACTTCCATCTAGTCCTATTAGTAAGTATTTTCTTCTAATTATGCAATCTCTCCTCTTAGTAGAGTTTATAGTGATGACACATTCTTGACAAACATTTCTGTTCTTTTTGTTGAGCCACCTCTATGGAATGAGTTTCTATTAGACTTGGGACATCTATTTTCAGAACCTTCCTTTGTTCCTATGCAGGTTGTTGAGCTACCACATATTATCACTTCAAAGGACTCTATTAATTCCAGTGAGAGGATACTTCTTGATCATTATGATCCACTTTACATGTACATTCTTTCAGTGAATGTTCCATATATTTCTTCTCATAAGTTCATTTTCATGGCAATACATCTGATTCTTGTGCATGTATTTTGTTTCATGTTTGTTCATGTAGTTTGAGGTCATAGTTTGAAGGACAAGGCATAAAATATGATACTTTATAAACGAAATCTTTTGAAAAATTAAAAGACGTGAAGACTAAGAAAAATAGAAATAAAAATAACATTTATAATTTTTTTAACAAATTACAATACAGGGTACTTGTTCTTGACTGCTTGTTTTTGTTGATTTAGATGGTGACGACAGAGGGATTCGTTGCTGATTATTTGCTGAAGGGGTTCAGCTGTAAGTTAGTAGTTTGCTCGAATGTTTGCAGGCCGTTTTCTGACTCTGTAATTTTGTTTCTTGTTTATGACAGGCAGAGGCATCTCAAGTGAGTTTGAATGTTTTTTTGTTTGCCTTTTTCTCCTTTGTTCAAAATTCTGGAACCTTCTAAACCCGTGTATTTACCCGTAGTTAAACAAATATTTTTTTCAGCGATATTTTAAAAAATTACAATATATATTAAAATGATACACTTATAAAAATATCCTATGCACCAAATTTTATCTTTAAATATTTATAAAAATTCATCATTATCATTATTTCAGACTTTAGATATTTAGATATTTTCCACTTCTAATACAAACACTGGCCACAGTTTTGTAATTGTTGGCATAAGCAACGCAGTTGAAGTCAAAAAATGCGTCACTTCTAATTACAATTAAAATCAATGGCTTAAATCTAGATTTGACAAGAAAAAATAAATTGTAGGTGCTAGTTAGAGTAAATAGTAAATAGTGAACGGCCAGCGAATATTATGGTTGAAAATTAGGTTTTCCGTAATGATACCACAGGGAATTTAGACTGCAAAGAAGATGCAAGTCAATGTTAATTTTATCCACTAATCTCTTCTAGATTTAATTTTATCGATGATAATCATCAATGTTCATTTTATTCACTAATCTCTTGTAGATTCAGTACTCTTATGGCTTTTAATTATTTGCGTGTTTACTTGGACCAATGAAATACGTGTGAAGGACGAAATAAACATTCAGAGAGAATGCCTAATAGCTTTGAAGTTTCGTTTCGAATGAAATTTACAAATTAAAAAATATTATAAAAGTCTGACTACTCTAAAAAATTATAGAAATAAACCTCGTATGAGAATAGAAGTCTTTAATTATTGGATATTAAAAAAAAAAATTAACTATATTTAAATCATTTTGAAGTGTGTAATATATTAGTTTAGATTCAAAAACAAAGCATCGCAGATCAGAAAGAGGGTGATTTGAATGCACGTTCCGAGTATAAATTATTATAAAAAATAAATCCAGTTCAATAGTTTTGAGAGAAAAGTATCAATTATAAAAAATGAAGGTCAAAACATATGAAAAATACATGAATATATAGTTATATACATCCTCAAAAATTTGATAAATAGTATTAATATAAGATAAATTTTAAGTAAAATAGTGTAATTAACTTTATCAGAGAGAAGGAAGTGGCAGTGAACTATCAAGCTTATCTTCCCAACCACCATCAAAACTATTACATTTGTCTTACTAACCACCACCATATAGGTGCATGGTATTATATATTGGATCTCATTCATTATATTATGCATTGCTTTCTTCAATCTCTTTCTGTACGTAATGTCGAGTGGATCAGAAAACTAATTTTTTTTTTTTTTTTTAAATCTTGTCACCATATTATCCATTCTCTTGAATTTCAAACAATACTTTGTATGATAATCTATTTTTATTCATATATCTTATTGTGGCTAAATAATGAATTAATACAAAAATTCTCCTTTTAAAAGTAGCATATATGTTTCTCCAAATATTTGATCCAGGTGGATCCATGTACCGTTCCATTTTTCAAAGTATTTAAATTCTATTTGAATTATTTGCACATCGTAGAATTTGTCAAGAGCTTTCTATCATTTCTTCTGGAATGAAGAACGGAGTCCGGATGCTCAAGATATAGCTAGTTGAAGAATCTTACGACATGGGAAAAAAAAAGGGTGTCAAAAGTGACATGGCATTGTTTAAATATGCCAAGTAGACCAATATCCATTTGACACGTGGAAAAATAATTAGGTACAAAAAAATTCGATTTGGTGTTTTTATTCCACATGTTATTTGAGAAATTTTCAAACATTTATCACTTTGAAACAAGGCGCCAAAGGCCAACTTGCACAAACTGCCATGTCACCTGCCACATCATCCCACCAATCATGCTAAGACCAAGTCTAAGCGGTGGCCTAAGTTGGTGCCTAAGTCTTAGTCATTTGAAAAAGGAACAAACTCATCTATTTTAAGCATTAAAAATTGAATTCTCAGCAAATGTGGGACAAAATAAGTCAAAACGTGCATTAGAAAGAAGGCCAATAGTTCCCAAGCACCTAGAAAGATGACCGACGGTTTTGAACCCTGCACCTTTGGCACAAAAGGTTAATGCTTTGACCACTTTAGCAATGGAGGTCGAAGTGTTATAAAAGGGATGAAAATCTACTAGAATAGAAATAGGAAGTCGACTATGTAAAGAGATTTAAGAAGGTTAGAGTCTTGTTATTGCTTTGTACAGCCTTGGGCCATTATTTTTAGGTCTGAGAGATATATTTACAGGCAAATAGAGATTAGAGAAGGTGAATTGAATACTTGTATTGGTTTTGGAAACCATTTGTTGCACAAAATTAATGAGAATGATCCTCACTTCGAACAAACCTGGAGACATAGGATATTGAAGCCGAACTCCGTTATCAATTTGCTGGTGAATTTTTTTAATTTTCTCTAATTGTTATCTAATTCTGATCTTCATTTAAATTCTAGTATTTTATTTCTTTATACAAAACTAAACAAAAAAAGTGAGAAATTGAAGGATCTCTTAAATGTGAAAAAGTATTTTTCAGATGTATTACACTTGTATTTTCAGTTTATAGATCAGATTTTTGGTATCAGAGCAGTTGTTATTTAACAATGATTGCTAGTGTCTGTTGACTAGGTCTAAATCCCAAAAGGGTGAAAAAAACTTGTTGAGTATAATCCAGAGATTGGTTCAAGGTGTGCCTCAAAGATGGCTGAAGAAGAGATGGAATCCAAACAAGCTTTCCATTGATCCTTCATGTATATGAGAAGCATGGTTGAGGAACTATACCATGACAAACAAAGGAAAATCAAGAATGATTAAGAAGGTAATTCACAAGAATCAAAAGGTAAAGAAACTAAAAAACCTTCTTCATCGAATAATGGTAAAAAAAATTGTGGAATCTCTCCCTTCATTAAAATTGGATATTAAGTTTGAATTACCAATGTCTAATGGCGAAGTTAATGCCAAAAAGTTGGATAATTGGGTCAAGTAGATTGAAGTTTATTGCAAGGTCCAAAAGATTGCAGGGGATGAGTCAAAAATTCATTTGGCTACTCTTCGTATGGGAGGCACAGCTCTCATCTGGTGGGAGAGTAAGTTGAAGGAAGCCAAGCTTCAAAAAGGTAACTCAATTTCTACTTGGAATGAATTTATTAAAGAACTCAGAAAGCAATTCTATCCTTTAGGCTATATGCAACAAGCCATGATGGATTGGCAAATTTTTAGACAAAGAAAAGGCCAAAATGATCAAGATTATACACAAGAATTTAGAAAAAAATCTTTACTTTTGAATGTTCCTCTATACGCACAAGAAACACTGCTAAAATATATAGGTGGGCTACGTAATTACTTAAGACATACGATTCTTATGTTCAATCCCACTAATTTAGATGTAGTTTGTGTTGAAGCCACTCATTTAGAGGCTAGAGGAAAATAATCAAAAGAATCTTTTCCTAAAGTAAAAAGTAAGCAATATAATGTTAAACAATCTAAAGGGGAAAGTTCATCAGGAAAGGGTAAATAGAAATCCACTTATACTATTAAAAAAGAAGAAGAATAAAAACCATTTTGTAATCATTATAAGAAAAATCATGATGAGTCTAAGTGTTGGAAACTACATCCTGAGTTAAGGCCTAAGAGGTTTCAAAAGAAAGAAAAGAAGGCTAATGCTATGGTTTAGGACTTAGGTTTAGATTCAGGTGATGAAACTAAGATCACAGCTATGGGATTACATAATGATTTTTCTCTTTTAGTTTCTAGCACTAAGTCATCAAATGATGCATCTTCTTCTAAATAGAATTTTTTGCATGTTAATAAGAAAAAAAATGAATTATTCCACATTAGAGTTGTTTTGAAACATACTAAGATTAACACTCTATTTGATAGTGGTTCACAAGTAAATTTAATTTTTAAAGAGGTTTTAAAAAAGCTAGGCTTACAAACCAATCCCCATCCGAAGCCTTATCTGCTAGGTTGGGTCTGTGACAATGTGAAGCTACAAGTCTCACAAAATTGTAGACTAAGGTTTGCCATCACATCCAAGTTCATAGATGAGGTTGAGTTGGATGTTGTTCCATTGGACATATGTGGGATTATTTTGGGAAGCCCATATCTTTATGATAGAAAAGAAATCTTCTATAGAGAGGAGAATAAGTACTTTCTTGTTAAGGATGGCATTGAATATATAGTTAGAGCACATCACATTAGAACAAGTCTTTCCTTGGTTACAGTAGGGCAAATGAAAAGACTAGTTAATTCAAGTAAGAATTTTTGTCTCATGTTGATTATGTCTAAAGAAAAAGAATATTCGCAGGCTTTGGAAAAGTCTGATCCTAGACATAAGAATGAATTGGTTGAAATCATTTCTACTATGATGATGTATTTCAAGATCTTAAGGGCTTTCCCCCTAAAAGGGGAGATCAACATGAAATTCAGCTATTGCAGGATTCTCCTCTCCCTAACATTGGCATGTATAGGTTATCAGTGGTGGAAATTAAGAAAATCAAAAAATAGGTAATGGATCTATTGGATAGAGGTGTTATTCATCCAAGTTCATCTCCTATTGGTTCACCAATTATTTTGGTGCCAAAGAAAGATGGCACTTGGTGAATGTGTGTTGAATTTCATGCTTTAAACAAAATTACTATTAAGAATCGTTACCCTCTTCCTCGTATTGATGATTTTTTGGATCAATTAAAACATGCTATTTATTTCACTAAACTAGATTTGACAAGTGGATATCATCAAGTAAGAATAAATGAAAGTGATGTGTGGAAAACCACATTCAAAACAAAACAGGGATTATTTGAATGGCTTGTTATGCCTTTTGGGTTGTGTAATGCCCTGGCTACATTCATGAGATTGATGAATGATGTTTTTAGATAGTTCCTTGATGATTTTGTTATAGTTTACTTAGATGATATATTAAGAAAGTCATGGATGCATTACGAAGGGGAAAAGTTTATCTAAAAATGTCAAAATGTGAATTTGGCAAGACCTCTTTGATATACTTGGGTTATATTGTAGGACATGGTAAATTGAAAATTGATCCAGAAAAAGTGGCAGTCATTGTTAATTGGCCTACACCCACTAACACAACTGAGGTTAGAAGTTTTCTTGGTGCAGTACAGTTTTGGTGAAAGTTTATTGCTCAATTTACATATATTGTATCACCTTTGCATTCTTTAACAACTGTGAAATAGGTCTTTTATTGGGGAGGCAAACATCAAAAAGCCTTCGACACTTTGAAAGAAAAGATAAGTACTGCTCCAGTCTTGGCACTTCCTGATATACAACAACCATTTGAGATTGAGTTGGATGCAAGTGAGTATGCTATGGGAGTTATTTTAATGCAAGGTAAGAAATGAGTTTATTATCATTCTGAAACATTTACAAGTGTAGTAAGAAAACATCCAACTTATGATAAGGAATTATATGCATTGGTTTAAAGTTTTAAAAAATGGAAACATTACTTAATGGGCAAAGAAACAATAATAAATATAAATCATCAGCTCTTATAGTATCTCCAATCACAAACCAAACTAAAATAGTCTAGACATTTTCATTGGATGGGTTTCTTACAACAATTTCATCTTGAGATCAAGTATATAAAAGAAATTTAGAATAAGGTTGCAGATATGCTATATAGGCCTCCTATGGTTGTTGCATCTATTCTTTTACAACATGGTTCTTTATCTCATGAAATTTATAAAGAACAAGATGTGAATGATCTTGATTTTAAGGATGTTTATAAAGACTTGATGAGTAGTAGACAAGTAGAAGAATTGGACTATCACGTACACAATGATCTTTTGTATCATTTGGGTAAACTATGTATTGCTCAAAATGAGAGGGTGCACATGATTAGAGAAGCACATACTTCTCTTATTTATGGTCATTTTGGAGTTGCTAAAACAGTTTCACATTTGAAAATGTATTGTTATTGGCCTTGTATGCAGGAAAATGTTGCTAAATATATAAAGGCATGTACCCTTTGTGCCACAAGTAAACCTAGTAACATGAAACTAGGACTTTATACTCCTCTACCTATTCCTACTCGCCCCTGGGAAAGTATCTCCATGGATTTTTTGGGGAGGTTGCCTATGACACAAAGAAAACATGACTATTTATATGTGGTTGTGGATAGATTTAGCAAAATATGTGTTTTGATTCCTTACACTAAGCAAATTACTGGCAAAGGCACTGCACATTTATTATTTAAACATGTATGGGTTCATTTTGGTTTGCCTACTTCAATTATTTCTAATAGGGATTCTTGATTTATTGGGAAGTTTGGTCAACTTTGTGGGGACTAATGGACACTAAATTAAAAAGGAGCACTACATTTCATCCACAAACCGATGGACAAATAGAGGTTGTGAATTGCACTGTGGTACATTTGCTTAGGGTTTATAGCAATAAACATCCAAAGTTATGGGATGAACAATTATGTTAAATATAGCATACATATAAATGGTCACTTTATTCTTCTACTATGAAACCTCCATTTGAAGTTTTTTATGGATACTTGCCTAAATCTCCTCTAGATGTTTGCTATGGACAGGATACAGCTGTTGGTGAACTAAAAGAAGCCATTCAAGCCAAGAAGTTCATTGAACAAATACAACTCATACATTAGACTATTTTTACTCAATTGGAGAAAAGTCAAGCCAATTAAAAAGTTAGGCATGACAAACATCGTATTGATCGCCAATTTGTTGTAGGTGATATGGTATGGCTTCACATTAGTAAGGAAAGACTGACAGGTAAATGTAAAAAGTTGAAACCAATCCGGTATGGTCTTTTTCAGATAACAAAAAATATTGGCACAAATGCTTTCCGATTAGATTTACCATCTTACATGAAGATTTATTCAGTTGTAAATATGGAAAATCTAAAATTATATGAGTCTCTAATGATAATTGATCATGATGAAAGTGTATCCATTCCTTCTGTTGATGATTTTTCTCCTGAATATCTAACAAAATTACAGGAACATATTATACTTGACAGGAATATACAAACTTCATGAAGAGGTAATGTTGAATATCTTTGTGTTGGTCTCAAAGGGATGCACCCATGCAAGGCCAGATGGATGGAAGTCAGAAAGGTGAGGGAAAAATACCCTCACCTCATTACCAATTAATTTTAACTTTTGGAGGTCCAAAAGTTCCTAGTGGGGAAGAATGATTCAGGTGGATCCATGTACCATTCCATTTTTCAAAGTCTTTAAATTCTATTCAAATCATTTTCACATCATATAATTCATCGAGAGCTTTCTAGCGCTTCTTCCAGAATGAAAAATAGAGTCTGAATGCTCAAGATATAGCTAGTTGAAGAATCTTGTGATAGGGGAAAAAAAGGGGTGTCGAAAGTGACATGGCATTGTTTAAATATGCTAAGTGGACCAATAGCCATTTGACACATGGAAAAATAATTAGGTGTAAAAAAATTGGGTTTGGTGTTTTTATTTCACATGTTATTTGAGAAAATTTTAAATGTTTATCACTTTGAAACAAGGTGCCAAAGGCCAACTTGCACAAACTATTATGTCACCCACCACATCATCCCACCAATCATGCTAAGACCAAGTCTAAGTGGTGGCCTAAGTTGGAACCTAAGTCTTAGGAATTTTAAAATGGAATAAACCCATCTATTTTAAGCATTAAAAACTGAATTCCCAGCAAATGTGGGACAAAACAAGTCAAAACGTGCCCTAGAAAGAAGGTCGATGGTTCCCAAGCACCTAGAAAGGTGGCCAGTGGTTTTGAACCCTACACCTTTAGCATAAAAGGTTAATTCTTTGACCAGTTCATCCACGGAGGTTGAATTTTTATAAAAGGGACAAAAATTTACTTGAATAGAAATAGGAAGCCGATTGTGTAAAGAGATTTAAGAAGGTTAGAGTCTTGTTATTGCTTTGTATGGCCTTGGGCCATTATTTTTAGGTCTGAGAGATATATTTATAGGCAAAAAGAGATCAGAGAAGGTGAATTGAAGACTTGTATTGATTTTGGAAGCCATTTGTTACACAAAATTAATGAGAATGGTCCTCACTTCGAATGGACCTAGAGATGTAGGCTATTGAAGCCGAACTCCATTATCAATTTACTGGTGAATTTTTTTAATTTTCTCTGATTTTTATCTAATTCTGATCTTCATTTAAATTCTGGTATTTTTTTATTTATACAAAACTAAACAAAAAAAGTGAGAAATTAAAAGATCTCTTAAATGTGAAAAAGTGTTTTTCAGATGTACTACAATTGTATTTTTAGTTTACAGATCAATATTTTAGGATAAGATGTTTAGACTTTGATTCCTAACTCATGTGTCAAGAAATATTTATGATATCTCTCAACTTTCTTTCTTATTTTGTTTAACTCCTATATTTCAAATAGAATAGTCATATTAAACTATTATTTGTACTAATAAATTTCTCAATTTATAGGTCCATAATTAATTTTTCCCTTATTTTTATTATATTGTATAAAAAACTTTCAAATTTCTTATTGCCAACTTCTCCTCATAAGAATTCGAGTTATAATTAAAATCAAACTCAAAATTTAAATATTTATAAGGTAAAATCACCTCCAATTTCTCAACATTATATTTGATAATTACATTTTTATTTCACGAACTTATCACAACTACTTTTATGTTATTTTATTAAAATTAATTTTATTTTATTGATATTAGATTTGATTTCAAAAGGTATAATAAATTTAAGATACTTTAATAATTATTTAAAACTTCATCAATTTTTGTTTATGTGTCGATAAATGTATTGAACTTTTAGATAACATTTTAGAACACATTCCATAATCCAAAATGTAAATATGAATTATTTGAATTATTTTATAATATAGAGGAGATCAATGAATTATATACATTATATTTATAAAAAAAAATTTATAGTTGTTTCTCTCAATTTTTTTCTTTTCTTACTTTTTTTATTTTTGAAATGAAAGAAACTAAGAATGAAGGGTGTGGAAGAATACCTATTAAAGTGCGTGCATTGAATACAGATGATTATGGATAAATCTTCTTTGGTTAGAGAAGAATACCTATAAATAAGAAAACATTGTCATAAAAACTTATTTGTTAGACAAATAGTTAGGTGGATTGCCTAACGTGAGCTAGATCCTAGAAGCGAAAGCTTTCTAGGAGGCTGTCAATCTACCTTCTTCAAAACACTTAAGTTGGAATGATAAAAGAAGTAGATTTTGCATAAAAATAGTAAATAAATGATACTAAAATAATAAATAACTAAATTTGATACAATAAATTTAAATGCTTTGCAAAAGATAACTAAATAAATGCAATAGTTTAATTAATATTAATTCTAAAAATTTGTGAAAGTTATGGTTTTGATTTGGTAAAGTGGTGAGGGTCAAAAGGATTATTTTGTTGGTTTGGATAGATGGTCAAGGCTGAAAGTATAGAAAAAGATGAATAGAGAAATGAGGTAAATAAGTAAATATTGAAAAGAGGTAAATGAGGCAAAGAGGTGAATGGGATAAAGGGGATAAATAAAATGAAAATAGTCAAAGAGATTAAATGAGATGAATGGGATGAAGAGGAATATTTTAAGGGATCAAGAGTATGGAGGTTAAAAAAAGAGAAAGCCAAAGGGAAATAAAGAAAGAATTGAAATTATAAAACAATGTAAATTACCTCAATGTTGTTGAAATGGCTTGAAGATGTTGATGATGGTTGAATGTTGATGAAGCTTGAAGAAATTTTAGTAGAGCTTTGTTGCATTGATATTTTCTCCTTCAAGATGATGATGACCTCCTTGAAAAAAACATGTAGCAATATGCTAAGAAAAAAAGACTAACTTGCCACTTTATATTGGGTGAAGGAGAGGGGGTATTTATAGCATTTTTGTGTGAAAAAACATGCCAAAATAGAGGAATAATGAATCAATTCAAATTTCTCCAAGTGGGCTCATGATTTAGTCAAGGTGAGGTGGGTGAGGATTCCAATGTAGGTTGGTGAGTCTCCAAGTTTGAATAGAAATCATGCACATGGACTTGAATGAGGCTTAAAGACTTCTCCCCATCCTTTCTTGCTTCCACACAAGCACTTAAAGAGGTGGCACACTAAATGTGACACCATTTTTCATGTGGGGGATCAAAATTCCAAGGTGAGTTTGGTGGGGATTCTTATGTGGGTTGGAAAGTCTCCCATTTGGGTAAGTGAGCCTCCATTTGGGCTAAAAGGTCAAAAATGGGTGCCATAGGTATCTCTTTTTGAAGTTTAGTTTCATGTGGAAAGACAAAATATATTTCGAATAATGACCCTTTAAGGGAAAATTCAGCACATTTCAAGAGGGCCTTGTGATGATTGAATGTGGTCATCAAGCACTTTGGAAAGGGTCCCAAGTCGGGTATAATGTCCCACATCAAGCCACATCACTTCTAAGCCACCTCACTTGATATATCACCTCTAAATCACATGTCATGTCATATGCCATATCACTTTATATGTCATTAGGCCATGTCATCATAAATAGTGATAGTGGGTCCCAGAGTGAATAGTGATGATCAATAGTACTTTCAAATAGTGATTTTGAATGATATTTGTGACTAAGAGAATAGTGATTTAATTAGATTAAGGAGATTTTATGAAGGTTTAAGAAGTTTTAAGAGATCTCAAGGTATTTCATCATCAAAAACTATAAATGTACAATTTGATGGTGTCTACATTTTGCCCTTTTCTATTATTCAGCTTTGAATTAACAAGATGAAAAATAAAAACAAATCAATTGGTTGAAGGTTAAGATGCCCCAAGTATGGGAGGAGGTGTTCCCCCTCAAAATGAGAGTCAATGATGAAAGGTTGAATCAGGTGTGGGGTTGATAACCAGTTGATAGGGAGGCACTAGGTGGTGCCACAAGGTAGCTGGGTATGTGAAATGCCAATGGGTTCATAAAATACAACTAAGCATAATAGTCAAGATTACATAGAGACTAAAGGTGACATTGTTGATAATGAAAAGGTCAGGTTCTAAGATAAATGACAAGGTAATCGATCCCTAGCATTGGTCATAGCTAACTGGGTTAGTCTTATCAAAGTTTCTAAATAGGGTTGGTGTTGACTCAGGTATCCAGTAGGAAGTGCTCTTGAGAAAACATAAATGGTCTAGTTTTTCATGAGATGGTGTAAAAAATTAAAATTTTAACATGACAAGGTTGGTCATTGTGATCAAAAGTTATTACAAAAAATATCAATGTTCTGGGTCAAAAGTAACTGATGTTAAGTTGGACATGGAAAAAGCATGGGTGGATTGGGTATGGGTTTGAAGGGGATGGATGAGTTGAATCCAGATGCATGTGTCAAGTGGATGTTTTCTACATAGTTCCATGGATAGGAATATAAAAATAATGTCAGGCCAAATGTAGTTCTTTTAAGGTGAAGGGTTTGGTTAACTTGGTTGTCCCAATTAGATATCAAATAGTTTCTGATGGGTATGGTAGAAATGATGGATGGAGTGAGCTAGGATGCAATTAGATGATTATGTCAACTATGTAAAAGGAATCTATATCCATGGATAAGCAAGTTTAAGCATGAAGTTTTTTCCACCATCATAAAGAAAAGAAAGGTAATAATATGTGGTACTAGGATTTGAAAAATCTGCAACTACTCAAATTACTACGATGATCTGATGGGTTATTTCATCACCATCCAAATAATTTTCCATTTTTCACATTCCAAAAAAATGTCATTAATAAGATATTGAAGTTAATTATTCAATGGTTTGGTGAAGCAAAGCAGCAGAGTGGGTAAACGAGAAGTGGTGAAGATTCAAACACTTGACCCTTGAGTTAGTGGGGCCTCAAAATAAATAATCATTTATTTTTTGAGGGAATTCAAGGAAAGAAGTTGAGTTATTTTGGAATATAGAGTGAGGTGAATAATAACATTAACTAATTGAGGGAGTGGGATATAGATTATGGTTAAAGAGCAGGGTGATTGCAAGGCATAAGAAGATGTAGTTCAAAAGGGAGAATGAAGGGAAATTATTGGTTAGAAGGTTAGGGCATGTGAGAGATTGTAACCAAATCTTACATTTGAAGGTAGTTTTAGTTTTTATTCTAACATCTTCAAAGGTCAGAGTAAAAGGGGTTTAAAATAGGCAAGACCAAAAGAGGTGGGGAAGGAATTTTCATCCAAATGGATGAACAATGCTCAAGTTTGTTGGTTAGGTGTATGAGCCTATGGTCCTGGACAATTGTGTTATAGATCTGTAAGATTGGTATATATCATGTAGTAAACCAAAATTGAGTGGAAGACCTTAGAGGCCATAGCATGCTCAAAATGCGTAGAGGGTTGAAAAAGAAAAAGGTGATCATGAGGGTGAAGGAAGTAGTTGGAGAGGGATAAAAAAGAGAGTCTGAGTGAAACATATAGAGGAAATAAAGGAAGAAATCGATGCTCATAAAGTAAGGAACCTGACTAGATTTTGTACATTAAGGCAAGGGCATGGAGGATACAAGGAAGCAGGAAAGGAAATGTACGTAGAAGTATTACAACTGGTGACCACACTCTAAAGAGGTGGAGGTGAAATTGGAGAACATAAGTGAGATTCAACAAGGGATGAGGTAAAGGTGGACCAAGAGATGGGTGAAGAGAAAACAATGAGGTTTCAAATGAATATGAAGGTGGAGAAGGATGTAAGAAGCCAAGCATGATCATATATGTCAGGAAGAATAAGGAAGGGCATCAAAAGAGACAAAAAAAAATGAAATGAAATGGATAAAAGAGAATAAAAATAAAAGGTAAAATATGGGGGGTGAGAGATGCACTAAAGAATGACATATTGGAGAATTGAAAAAGATGGGGAGAGAAGTTTAAAAATAATGAAGGGTAAGAGAAGAATGAGGGATATGAGTGGCCATGAAAGGTTTGAAAACAAGTCTAAAAAAGACAAAAGAGAAAATATTTTGGTGATGAAAATGAAAAACAAGGAAATAAATGGAAGAAAAGGAAACATGAGGAAAAAATGAGTGAAATGAGGACACAGAGAGGATGATGAGAGAGGGAAGAAGTAGGTGATATCTTAACCAAGTAAGCATGGGTGATGATAGACAAGGAGAGTAATAATGAAGCAAAGCATATGGTGGCTTTGGACATGAGAATGGGATGGAAAATAAGAAAGGGGTGAAGAACAAAGGGAAGCAAAGGATGGGTGGACAAAAAGGTGAAGAGAGAAGGTAGGTGTTAATCAACTTGTTAGAAGATATTGACAAGCTGAAGGGGTGTTAGAAAAGATTGACAAGCTAAAAAAATGGTGAGTTGGTGAATAAATAGGGGGACACAATGAAATGGAATGAGATGAAACTAAGGGATGAAGATTAGAGATGATAAGAAAAAAAGGAAGAATTGAAACAGGGATACAAAGCATGGATACCACACAAATGCAAAAGATAAGTGAGTACCGAGATGGAAATAGGAAAAGGGGAATGTAAAAAGGGCCATAGGCAAAAAGAGATAAGAAAAAAATGGTAATTATGGAAGGCTTCTCAAAAGATAAATACCTAGGGAGAAACTAGTTGTAGAATAAAAAAGGGAAGATAAAAATGATGAAAGGATGGAAAAAAAGCAAATAGAAAGAATGGAAAAGGGGTACGATGGAAAGAGTGGTAGAATGGTAGAGAGTGGTGGTACACATAAAGAAAAAGTGCAGCAATAGAAGAAATAAAAATCTTACACTATGCATAGTATGATGTAGAATGGGTGAGGAAAAGAGAGTGATAAAGGGGATATGACAAATAGACAAGGGGGAGGGGAGATGATGAGGATGGAAAAAGAAGTTGAAAGTGATAAAGGGCAAGGTTGATAATAAAGTGAAAGAGAGGTATAAAATTCAAAAGGTGGGTGGGGAAGTGGGCCATGAAGCATTCACAAGGAAAGATGATAGGGAGGCCAATGAAACAGAGTAGGAGATGGCTTTATGGGAGGTAAAGGCGGCCATTAGGGAATGATTTCAACCCTTGTGTTAAAAGAGATTGACAATTTGGAGGTGGGGAGAAGGTTGGGAGATAGGTAGAGAAGTGGAGGAAGATATTCTAGGTGAGAATGGCAAATAAAGTAAAA
Source organism: Torreya grandis (assembly GCA_037957365.1). Taxonomy (NCBI): domain Eukaryota; kingdom Viridiplantae; phylum Streptophyta; class Pinopsida; order Cupressales; family Taxaceae; genus Torreya; species Torreya grandis. Next base: position 557,010 of record JARHVA010000210.1, on the reverse strand, counting down.
GAAGTGGTCACACTGACCTCAATAACTGAGCATTTCCTACATAGTCCAAAAAGACCTCAAGCCAATGTAGTTCTCACAACAATGGGGGAAAGACTTAAAATCAAGTATTAGATGGTGTTAAAACATAAGGATGCTAAAAAAAGAATTCAAAGCTTCCTTGATGTAGGATGCCCTAAACAAGAGGGCATTGTTAGTGGAAAAAATGAGTGAGAAAAAAAGGGGGATGGGAATTAGTTGTTAGTGGCCAAGCTACCCCTAGAGCAGTTCCTACATAATCCATAGACATCAGGTTAATGTAGCTCAATAAGGTTTGGATGAGTGGTTTCTAATTGGCTGCCCCAATTTGATGGACCACATGGGCTGAGAGAGAAGGTTTGGTAAAATAATAATTTTGGGTTTTGGTGAAGTTGTCGATGAAAGTGAATGGGGTAGGTTGGTAAATAGTTACCACAATGATCTTATATTTGGTAGGCTGAGAGATACAGATGGGCAAGGTAAGATAAATTAGAAGGGAACACAATGATAATTACCACAAATAATATTCAATAGAGCTAATCTAAAGAAGAGGTGCTTTTGTGAGGAGGTTGCACCTTTTAAAATTGTGTGAGGGTAGGAGTTTGGATATAGTGTCTACCATTATGAGCCAAGTTTTAGGGGGTGGGGGTCTTTCTAAATTTTCAAAGTCACTATGGCCAAGGTTCACCACTGCTACAAGCTATGTTTCAAGGGCAGTAACGAAGTGACAACCTATAAAGAATTTATTTGATGGTCAAGGAGATTTTATAAGGAATTTATCAGTTTGGTGAGCAATAGAGGATGGACCTTGCCTGACCCAAGATCTGCATGGGTAGGCTAGATAAATGGTGTCCATATCTACATCTTATGCCCCAATTACTTAGAACCATAGACGTGGGGTCCCATTTAGATGAGGCCCTAGTATCAGGGAGCTATGTGGTCTAAGATATTGGTGATATAATTGGATCAGATAGTTATTACCCTACTATGGATGGACTCTTAGCTAATACAAAAGAAAAGACTACCATGTTTGAGTAGACACTGCCAATGGTTGGTGTCTGATGTTTAGAGCTTGTGGTAATGGGTTGGTAGGAATAAGAGGGTAATGTGTTAAATATTGTTGTTTGAATGTTATTGTTCTTGAGTTTGTATGGATACTTATGAATGTTATGGTTATGGTTATGATTGGTATTGTTATGGTTGTTGTAATCTTGCTTAATGTAGAAGAAATGACCATTGTTGTTGCAATGTTGGATGGTACAAATTAGGGTGAAAACATCAACCTTACACATTAAGATAAGAATAGGTATTGATGCTTTATTTTTGAAAAGGAATAAAAATAGACCCAAAGTGATATTATCTTAATCAATATAAGCCCTTCAAATTCTGCACTTGAGTAGTTATTAGTTGATAAAAAAGGTTTCATGATCACAGGGTGTCAAGTAAGCTCTAAATCCCTTGATTTACAAATAGTCGAAAGGGAAGATGAGTGATAGATGGTGTGAAGGTTAATGGGTTATATGTAGGATAACCTCATGTGAATTAGTTTTCCCCTTCTATAGGTGGCCTAAGAATGGTAATAGACAAGTCCATGTTGTATGTTATATGTAGATTGATCAATGCGGGAAGCCTACATGTGAAAGTTGATTACAGTTGTAGATTTTTTTGTGGTAGTGGATCTTTTTTTTATTTATATATATGGGAATGTGATTGATGTAAGAATTTTCCATGAAATTTTTATACTTATGACAAAGTTAACACATCCATCATTCGATAGATTGGTCTAAGCTTATTGGCTTTGTTTTAATGTTCTTGATAATTGTCCTTCAAGGGAGCAATCTACCTTACATGTGGAAATTTTTATTTTATTTTTAGGTAGCTGTCCTTCAAGGGAGCAGTTTGTAATGCTTAAGATGTTGACCTAATAAATAATTTCAAGGTGAAATATGTTTAGACATGGACAAGTCTAATTAGGTTTAGAGGTTTACCTTTATGAGGGAAAAACATTACACATGAAGGTCATTAATATGTGAAAAGGTGTGGTTTTGAGAGACAATGACCATGGGATTCCATCATGTTATATATAATTTGTTATATCATTCACATACACTCAACTTTCTCAAATAGGCCTAAAAACTACCGTATATATATACCATTATTTGCTCATATACCACTTAGTTAGCCATACACCCTTAACCTCTTAGTTCATCCATATAATAGGACTTTTAAAATCATTTAGACATGAATAAAATGATATTTGACTCTCTTTTGGTCTGACATGACTCAATTAAGCTTCATTTTACTTTTAGGTCTCATGGAGACCTAATAGGCCTTCTTAGACTTATGTTACAATTTACATTCCTTCAAAAAAATTAAAACTCTAAAAATGGTAGTAATATATCATATAAAAATAAAATATACCCCATATAATGTATTCTATTCTCAACAAGACATTTTACAACAAATCACTACTTGAGACCTTCCATTAACAATATTCATACTAGACCTTTAAACACACAAAAAAATATATCTTGAATAACTAAAGATAACACATCATTTATCCACACAATCATGATAATAAATAGCTTATAAATAACCTTCATGACCTCAAAAATATCACCATATGAATTAGACACTTCAACTCAGGGCATAGAGCCTCAAAAACACTTATGCAACTCAATCACTTAAAACTGCTAGTTTTCCTCAAAATGCAATCATGGTGACTTATACCTCCAACACCTATATATACACATTAAAGGAATTAAAATTCATGAACATGATCCTTTGAAATTTCCATACCATATTCAAATTTTAACATCATATGGTCTACTGGCAATTATTGGTCTTACAGACCAATTTGTTGACCTCACTACACACAGACCTTACTGAGTTAGACAAGCCATTTTAGCTTCATTAGTTTCACCATTATACCTAAATTAAAATATTTATACCAAGCATTAATAATACATATTAGTATCAAAAAACATCTCCATGTACTTGGTTTCATCATTCTATCATGAAAACAAATTACTATTCATCTTCTCACTATTGCCTAGCTTTTTCATTGTTTGAACCCTTAGGCATATTATTAAATAACTAACTTGGATGACGAGTTTATCACAATTGAGGGATTTAAACTATCCATAAACCTTCATTGACATGAGAAATGATTCTCTACCTTCTTCCTCCATCTATTTGCTTACTATGACCAATGCAAATTTTGACTTCTATAACAACTTCACAAACAAGCCTATAACTCAACATTTTCTCTCTCCTCTTTCTAAATAATACCACTTATAATTATAAGGAGATTCCACTACAAGATCCAATATATTACCTGATCATACCAATATATTCTAGGCATTTTTTATCAACATCATGTCCTTGTTAGGGTTCTAAGAGGGTTTAAACCTATTTTCACTCTTAATGATCATTCATAAATCATAGCCCCTTAATCCAAAAACCAATGCTTGTAATTTTGATCTAGTACCCTTCCCCATCTACCATTAACTACTTAGGTTCTCATGAAAATGTTTTTTGAGCTAATTAGCACAATAAAATCCTTCTCGAGTTGAGAACCCTTCATTTTAAACAATTAAGAGACCTCCAAACAACTTGTCATGCCTTGTCCTTCAAAATATGACCTCAAACTATATGAACAAACTTGAAATAAAATAAATCACCTTTAAAAATTCTTACATGAGCTAAAACACCCTGAAATTTGATCATGACCCCTCATTAGGCCACACTCACTCTCTTTACTCTCTAGACTTTGACCTACAAACCACATTAGGCCTTAAAAACTGACCTTCATGCATCTTTCCATATACTCTCCACCTTACTCACATACTCTATCAACCTCTATCAATCTTAAACACTACCATACATCCTTTATAAGCCTTGAAAATAGATCATGATACCTCATTAGGCTAGGCAGGGTTTAGGAGTCATCTAGATGCAAACTTGGTCTGAAGGTCCTACCCATGTAGGCTTACCCTAAAAATCTCATGAGTGTTCCAATGCCTCACAAACATGCTCAAAAAATTTCATAAAACCACTCATGCTTATGTGCACTCATCTTACCAAGCCACCATGCTCAAACCTTCTCACAAGATATGTTCATGCCATGATTAGGCTTAGGGTACTTAATAACTTGACCTCAAAGACATGTATCTTCATGTATCTGTAAATAATACAAACAAGGCAATAACACTCATAACCATTGCAATACTCTCTTTCACACTACATACCTTTAATATTTTTAAGCTTCTCACAACACACACTGTCAACTGGCCTTGCTCACAAAAACACTCTTGAAAACCTATTTGTCATCATACCTTCACAAGAACCTTCAATGATAACACCAGCAACTTCAAATTGACTTGAACCTTGAAATCAACCTTCACATCAAATAATATAAAAGATAATTCTCAACAATCTCTCCTTGTCATATCATGCACATACTTTTTAATGTCATGACTAGGGTCATGACTAGGCTTCTTATATAGCTTGACATCAATGACCTATAACTTTATGACACTATAAGGCATTAGTTTACTTCAAATTATCTCTTTCCTTAAAATTATCTCTTGCCTTCAAAATCATCTTATCATATTTCTTCCTTGTCACATCAATCTCATAAGCTCATACCTCAAATATCACTCACCATTAATCTTCACCAGATGCACCTTGACATCAATGACATCAACCTTGACATTAATGGTAACACTTATCAATAATTTATCTTATCCTAATTTGGTAGAAAAGGCTCAAAAGGAACCCTTGATGTAACTTTGACTTGAGAATAGAGAACTCCAAATTCATAGCTCTTTTGGTGGTAGCTTGAAAATTTTATGGGTTTAATGATTTCAACTAGCCATGGAGTGGATCTTCTAATCCCTTAATGAATAATTAAGATAATCTATCTCATGAAACATTAGGAATGATAACTAGAAGCCTTTGAAAATTAGATATGTTGGCATCAACTAAATCCCTTTATTTAAATTGATTTAGCTATTTGAAGTAATGTTTAAGATTTGTTTTGTCAAACTGGTCCATCAACCTCTAAGAAAAATCCTAATATGAAGTGATGAGGCTATGACCCTACGTAAACATCCCATAGAACCATCAATCATGGGCATCACCTTCCAAGTGTTGATAAGCAAATTGGATGCCATACCTCCAGAACATGGGGTACAAAATTAAATATTTGTCCAACTTATTTATCCATGTATGAGCAGTGCATTTTCTTAAACCATCAAAAGACTAAAATATTGTGTCAATACCAAAATGAAATCTGATTTCCATCATACCTCAATCTACCATCTGTGTAAGAATAGTAATAGGATTGCAACTAATTCCTCTTGAATGTGCATTACTAAAAATGCCTTGCATTTTATCTGAATACATCCCAAGGAAGAAAAGTTAATCCTCTCTCAGCACCATCTCACACCTCAAGTGAAAATATGTGTTGTGTTCTTCATCCATATTGAACCTGCACGGCTAGTAGTTTTACAACCCTGGCTGTTAAAAGCTTGTATTAAAATATAATAAGTCATTTTCCATAATTTAATTTAAAAAAGGAATTAACTTTTTAAATCTGAATGTGAATTGTCTGAATAATGTTGAATATGAGTTTTTTGTAAACTCATCTAACTTTATTGTTTAGATAAAATATTCCATTCATATTTTTATCCTTTCAAATGGTCTCATAATTAATTCAAAATATTAGTGAATAATTTAAAACTGATTAAATACTAAAAATTTGGAGAAATAGAAACAAGATATTATTTATGGGGTTCACTAATTGGCTGTCCCCGAGTTCATTTGATCTATTCCATATGAATAATAAGTAAATATAGAATTTAAAATTTACATCCCTGCATGGATTAATAATCTTGTAGCTCTGTGTGATATGAATAACTTATCTGTATCACGTAAATATTCTTCTCTTTACCCAAATAAATACCTATAAATGTTTAAAACATGGTCAATTCATTGAATTAAATAACCTTTGTTCTTCAATCAAAATAGACCTTCATCTGTATGGACCATCCATACTTGAAAATCTCATTAACATTCTTTCTCTATTAAAAAATTAGCAATCTATCCATCTATGTATTTTTTGTAAGCTTCTCTTAAATAATAATAATCCTCAATATTTAAAAATTATCATATAATCAATATTGACTAACATTTTCTATTTCTACCTCGAAATATGATTATCTCCTAAATAAATTATATTCATTTAATAAGGAAATAAATCCCATAAATAATGGGTAGTTCCAACAGTGAACTTTATTTAAAAAAGCACTTCCCAAAATAAAATAAAAAAACCAACGTATCATCCATTTAACCATCCACATGGGGGAAGGGTGGATAGTGTGCATGTTTAGAGTCAAATATAAAACATATCCCATGCTTGTAAAGATGATTGTTTAAATGCCAACATAGGCAAAACAATAATGTTTATTAAAATCATATACCATGTAACTAAACTCGCCCCCCAATCCAAAGTTCCACATGAAAAAAAGCTAAAAAGGAAATATTAAGGTTTTTAAAGACATATCCCATGAAAATCCATTAAACATGTCCCATTATTACCAAATTCACCCCCATGCAAAGTAAATGGTATTCCACATGGTAAATGGTAATGTGGAATAAATAAAATTTATAACTTTTAGTCTTAAAACATATCCCACTTAAATTAAAACCCATATATAACCATTTAAGTGGAGTGGGGTGGATTAAAAAATTGGGCTTTGAAACAATTATCCAATAGGATAAATAGAATATTAAGTTGTAATTTTTTTTTTTAAATGGAAAATATTTAAAAGTTTAGATTTGGGTTTAAAAATAAAACATCTAATAAAAATAGGATATTGGGATTATTTTGAAAATAGTGAAATGAAGGAATTATGGTGAAAAAATAATTGGATATGTGGAATATTTCAGTGGCTTAATAGAATTATAGAAAAGTTGATAAATTTTGGATGTCGACTAGTTACAGGATAAAGTGGGTAAATAACCAATTTAGTTCCACATCTGTAACACAACACCCATCAGCAACATAAAATAATTTCAATATAAAAAGTAATTGTATCAACTTTTTATATTTTTTTCACTTGTCGATTTTTCATTATAACACTTATCCTTTCCACATTTTTCCAAACCATATAAAAATCTTTGAATCACTGAATATTCCCAAAAATATAAAACTTCTAATTTTACATATTCTAAACTATTAAATATAAAATGCATTACTCTTGTAAAATATTTAAGATAAACCCATTATTGTGCCCTATTTTAATATCAATTAAATTACATGAAAATCACTTGTCTCAAAATAAAAACTGAGGGCATTTGTAAAATATGAATCATGTAATATCATGTGAATATTTAAATTGCATTAGAATATAAAACATGTAACATTGAAGAATATGATTTTTTTTATTTTCAATTACATCATTGTAATTTATTTTAGTATTGAATTAATGTATGAAACATGTGAATAAATTACAATTTTTTCATTGTATTTAAGTTTAGTATTAAGTGTATTAAGCATTTAAATAACATAAGGAGTATTTTCATGGTGGAGATCATGGCACCATATAATATGTAATAGGTACATGAAGGATTAATGGCACCATAATAGTTGTAAAAAACATGTAAGCATATTCACACAATGTCACGTAAGAAAGCATAAATTATACATACATGATATATGTAATATGTCACATGAATTTAGAAATATTGCATAAATGTCATACATAAGGACAAAATTTGGAGTGCAATGCAAATGTGAATGTCTCACAAACATATAAGGACAAGGGCCATAAACACAAGGAAGTATGATTTGTCATATAATTAAAAGGCTGAATTTTGAACATACATAAGGTTAAGGGTCACATACAAGAATTTAAAATTTTGAAGCATGTTATATAAGGAAGTAATATTCTAAAAGAAGCATAGAGAAACTGAAATTAATGTCTTTTGTTCATATGTATCAATGTTCATGTTAGTGAATAACATATTCATCATGGTACATGTGAAGTATGATTGAAAAAGAAACATATTTTCATTATATATCTACATGTAAAATAGGTTTTGGATGAATAAAACACATGTAAGAGTGTTCAAACAATATAAATAGATGCCCCCAACTAAGTAAGGTTGTTGGGTTGAAATCTAAACCAATATCAAAATCATGGAAAATTATGTTTTTAACTTGAAATCTGAAAGAAATATGAGTATATTTATTTCTATATGATCAAAATATGTAAAATAATTCCCTATGACCATGTTACAATTGAAATTAGAGATGTAATATGTATAGGGACATAACTGTAATATAGGACAAATACGTAATGTGATGTTGTCTTACTAGCATGATTATGTCTTGATTGACTAAATGCAATTTTTTTTATTAGGATAACTTATTTTTTGTATGAATTTTTTCTATTTATGTATAAATGTGTCATGTTGCACACTTAGATAATTTTTTAGAAGAATATGTATTTGAAATGTAATGAAGTATGATATGTATTGAACATTGATATAAATGATATATGTAAAGATGTATTTCAGTAACACAAAAATAAGCCTTACTATCATAGTTTTTTTATTATTATTTTTACAATTACATTTTTTTAACCTTTTTACCATATTATATTAATGTTTTTGTATTTTTCCAAATTTATAAATTAAGAAATGTATAGATTAAATTTTAAAAATCTTGGGAAAACATAGTATCAAATAAGTTTTGAAATGGAAGGAGGGGGAGATTCTAAAAACTCTCAACAAAGTTTTGAAGCATAACATGGTAAGAATGAAGGCAAGTAATTTTCTACCAAAGTAAGAGTATATGTCATGTAGTGAAGATGATAAGCATGGTCATGTAACCTCATGTGAAAGTTGATAGATGTGAACATGGAAGTATAAATGAGAGCTAAAACATATATAAAATTGTAAACAATGATCAAAGAAGGTGCCATAATACTTTTACATTGAAATATTGGTAAGATAGTTGTCTTTTATTATTCTAATTAAGTTTTTTAAAAACAAGGAAGTTCCCCAAAATGAAAACAAAAAGAATTGATAAAATAAAATTTTATTAGGTGTAGAATAATAAACAAAAAACATTAAAGATAAAAAGGAGCTATGTACAAATAGGTTTTATTCAAGGAAGCTAATTAAGTTCATTGGCCAAAACAAGAGGTAAAGAATGGATGATATAATGTATGCAACCAATGATCTCATAAATAGAATGTCCATATGCATGTCAAACTACTTGATAAGAAGCATAAAACTCTTGAGAAAAAGAATAATTTCCAAGTGTAGAAGATTATTAATGTAAATAAGAACCATGCATTGTTAAATAACCCTCTAAATTTGAAGAAGAACCATGTGTTATAAATTAATCCTCTAAATCACTATTCATATATCACTTTCATCAAATGTAATATAATGTTTATGAACCATAGGAGGTATTTTTGCATGTATAAGTACTAATAATCCCATAAAATAAGTGTCCATAATGTGATGGAGGAGGATGTTAATTATATGACATTTTCAATTTTATATATTTCATAGAATAATCTTGTAATGGATTGTTAAATTTCTTATGGTTTTGATGGTCACCAGGTTGTGAACCTAAATCCTTTGGAGGATCATCAAATGTAAGTTGATGGTTATAAATAAAATCTTAGATCATATATTTCAAGGTATAACAAAAAAAAATGCGTAGGGTCTTAGTGATATTCATAATATGCATTGGCATCACATCCTTTTGTTAAAGGTTGACTCATAACAACCTCTATAGGAGGATAGAGAGATATGAGATGAAAATCCACAAGCTTCTTAAGTAATGACTCCAGAGACTTGGGTAATCATGTAAATTGTGTGTTAGGTGCATTGGCTAAGATAAGCCTATTAGGTTGTTATGTCATTGCATTAACCATTCTAGTTGCTTCATTTTTAGTTTTTTTAGGTTTTACATTGTATCTTGGTTTGATACGAAAATTTAGTAATAGATGTAGTCTGTGTGTTTGATACACACTTAAGCTTGTTCAATAAAATAATATTCATTTCATGATCTCAAATAATATGGCATAAGTATTTAAAAGATTTAAATTTGTTGAAGATAATATACTTATGTTACAATGCAAGCAAACTTTGCTTAAATATGTCTTGAAGTTGTTTATCTTCCATTGGATTTGTCATTTTGGCCAACATTGTTTTGTACCTCAAAACATAGGCATGCTTAGGTTAATTTATTCCTTGTTTGATCTTAGAAATTTATGCATATAGAATCTTTTCAATGATGTTGATAGAAAAATATGTTAGAAACTAATCCGATAGATGTTTGAATGCTTTCACTAATTAAATTAGTAAATCATAGAACCATCATAAAGCATAATCTTGTAGGATCCTTGGAATTAATTTAGTTGAAATTTTATCATTTGAAGCATAATCAAGGGGCACATTGTGCTATGAAGATCAAATATTATGTTCAATATCACCCTTGCATCATAAAACGTGAACTTTGGTGAAATAAAACTAGTTGTAATAGGGTACAAAGATATCTCAAGTGCTAAGGGATTATGTAATACATATTGTGAATCAATAATATGAGTTTATTTCGAATCATTTTGTTTAATGTTGGTAACCTAATCTTCCAAAACTTGAATAACTTTGACAATATTTTGTACATTAGAACCATTTATATTTAGAGTTGAGATTTGAGAAGCCACCAAAGGGGATGAAAACACAACGTATGTTGATGTGGGCATTGAAACCAGTAATTGGTTTCAAGTATTAATTTTTTCCATGGAAAATGTAATAATAGTTGTTTGTTCTTTAGGCAACAATATTTTGAATACATATCCTATGCCCCCACTAGATGTAGTATGTAATGTTGTGATCAAGGGGAGGAAGACTACAATGGTTGTGTGATAGGCATAACTAGTAGCTCCAATATTTGTATCAATAGAGAACAAGGCTTGTTCACTAACATCTTTTTATTTTTTAGTTTCCAATATAGTATTTAGGATCTTGAGGAGATATTAAGGATTTTCATGAATGTGCTCCCAAAATAATGCAATAGATTTAACTTGATCTTGATCTACTTATTTATTCTTATTTTTTCCATGTGTTTCATTATCCTCATGATTAGATTCATCTTTTATAACATTTTTTTCATTAATTTTCTCGTTTTCATTATTGGCACTCTCATTATTGGCAAAATTTGGCATGGTATTAACTAGAGACATTCTAGGTGGTCCAAAAGGTAGCTCAATATGTTCAATAAGAACACACCTAATCTAACACTAGACCTATGTTTCAGACAAATTATAAAACAAACATGTGTCAATAACTCAAGAATAAACCTTATAAAGATAAAAAAAACCCTTAAGCAAACTAAGAGGTTTGTGAGAAGACTCAAAGTTTGAGTTTACCAAATGTTTAACCCTTTTTTATGGTTTGAATGAGTGTTAAAAGGTGGAATAGCCTAAATGCATGATGAATAAAATTATTCTAATTTATGAAAATTAATTTAAATCTTATATAAATAAATAATTTGAATTAAAATGTTGATTTATGCTAAATACAAAAGGTACATTTAAAACAGTAATTAGATTGCATAAACACTAGGAAGAGATAATACTTGCTTATCTAAAAATGCATAGGTAGATCTGAGATATTTAGAGGTAGAAAAAGGTAGGAACAACATTAGGATCTAGTCATGAGAATAAAAAAATATTATTTTTGGAGTCCTAGACAATCGTGTAAGACTTGGGATACTTGCATCAGTGCAGGTGTCTTGTTTTCAATGGAGCTGTCTACTATAAAATTTTCACTGTACTGTAGGGAGATCACCTAGATCTTTTTAGGTTTTCTATCACCTTTCTTCTCATATATTTTACTTTCACACACATGATATAGATGATTGTTTATGTATCAAACCCTAGCTTTTTACATTAGGTATTTGTACCTTATCAAAATGGGTTAGTGGGATCACTAAGTTGAGTTGATCTCAAGGACCCCTCTTTATATAAGTGTTTCCTACATATCCAATACCTCTAAGAGGGCCTCAAACATATGTATTTATCCCCTATGTGTTGGCTTATGTGTGCACAAGGGTTCAATATGCTACATGCAAGGGCATATAATGATATAACTTGTAACTTGACAAATATTGTTCATGGCATGATTTTTTATTACTTCATACCTATAGTATGACTATTGATATGATTGATATATAAATAGATAAGAATAAGGTAGTTTTGAATAATTTAAATTTACTTTATTAGATGTGTGATTGATATGTTTTTTGGATATGACTTGGTGATAATGAATGGTCTTTATTTTTTATTTATACCAAACCTTTTGAAAATATCTCACAGAAGGGTTAAATAAAAAAAATGGGTCAACCCATAGGATTTTAATTATTTTAAACTTAGATGACTTTTGAGGTACAAACACTAGATAATAATTTGGATAATTGTATTGATGCAAGTGTCTCTATGTAGGGGGTAGTGGTTAGCAGGGTAGGAAGCTAATGAGGATCTGAAACTAATAGTGAAGGATATATTAGGTTTTATATATTTTTATTATACATGAGATCTAATTCATCAAAATTGATATTGATATTGTGAATGTTAGCCTTTAACCAGAAGAAAGGTATAAAACTAAAGGATAGATCCCTCATAGGTATTTGGCAAGTATATAAGATTAAGTTACTATATAAATAAGATTTTAGTATCTGAAATTACATATATTTAAATTTTTATTTTAGTTCTAATATATTTGATAAAAAGTATAAACTATGATTATTTTATGATATTTCATAGTGGCAGAGTTAAATTCTAATGTTTACTATGTTGTGTTTGTTACATTGGTATCACATAAGAAATATGGAATGTTAGGAGAAGGAAGGAATAATTTTTCATTCAATTAATTTTTTGTTATTTTATTTGTGTATTTTTTTAGTCAAATACCTAAATGAACTCCAAGAGTTTTCATAATCCAAATGAAATTATATTATTGGAATACATCAATATTACTATTATTAATCAAATAATAATAATATGCATTGATGGTTACAACAATAAAGTGGAAAGTTGGTATTCACTGTCCATACTCCATGTTGAATAACATAAATTAGTTCAAAATTAAAAATAACTACTAAAGCATGGTAGACCAGAGAACCAAAAAACCAAACCAACTAGAACAACATCATAAAAATTTACATTTCATTGGGCACATGTTGCATCCTCTAAAGAAGGAGCTGGTAAACCATATTTAGGAGGCTAGACCTTCCAAACACAAGTCTCATCTAAAATAGGTTTGGGTGATACCTAACCAAGCTCTAAGAGAGGTAAAGAAACAATAATGTCCCAACTAGCAAGTTGTTGAACAACACTGCCAATTGGACCACTTTCCTGCATAAGACAATGGGACCCACTTTAGTATGCAAAGACCATAAACATTTCTTAGTAGGGGGAGGAATATTGAATATAATTCACCACTTTAAACTTCTCATCCTCTAACCTCTTTCTCTATTTTAACTTAACTATAACAAAATCAATCATAAATATTATTTATTTTAAGATGTCCTAACCTTAATAATACAAGCAATAAATTTACATAGTTTTATAATTCAACCAATTTTATTATCCCTTTAAATTACGTAACAAGGATTACATTGTAAAATCTAAAACTTTATAAATGAAATCTTTTAAAAGATTAAAAGACATGAAGACTCAGAAAAATAGAAATAAAAATAACAATTATAATTTTTTCAACAAATTTTAATATAGGGTATTTGTTGTTCTTGACCACCTATTTTTGTTATTTAGATACTGATGATAGAGGGATTCATTATTGATTGTTTGTTAAACACATTGGGTTGTAAATTAGTAGCTTATTTGAATTTTTTCAAGTTGTTTGTTGACTATTTATACTTTTATTTCTTGTTTACTATAGGCAAAGGCATCTCAAGTGAGCTTGAATGTTTTTTGTTTTTCTCCTTTATTCAAAGTTATGGAACCTTCCAAACCCCTTTATTTATCCATAACTAAACAAATATTTTTTCAACACTATTAAATTAATTACAATATATATTTAAATGATGCACTTATGAAAATATCATAGACATCAATTTTTATCTTAAAATATTTATGAAAAGACCTTCGCTATCATTATTTCATACTTTACATAATCATCTATATAATAAATATTTTCTACTTATAATTCAAAGACTAGCACAATTTTAAATCATTTAAACATATTTAAATCATTTTAAATCATGTACTATGTTAGTTTAGATTTTTAAAAAACTAAACATCATAATTCAAAAAGAAGGGTGATATGAATGCACATCCCAAGCAGAAATTATTTTAGAAATTAAATTGATTTCAATAGTCTAAAGAGAAAAGTATCAAGTGTAAATAATAAACACCAAAAGATGTGAAAAATATATTGATATATAGGCATATGCCACATGCATTCAAAAAAAATGATAAATAGCACTAATATAAGACAAATTTTAAATAAAATGGTGTAATATGTTGGGTGAATATTTTTTCGGCCAGCTAATTGGTGACCAAAATAGTTCTTATCACCATAGCATAGGGAGATTGGTCATCCAATGTTGTAGGTTTACCATAGCCAAAGGGGAAAAATCTCTCCTCTCATCAAGGGGAGGTTCCCTATTAAATATGCGGATGCTATATACTATATATATATATATGAAGAAAGTAAGACACAGGGGTGGAATGAACCATCCATCTCTCTTTTTTCAGAGATGATGCTAACAAATAGAGGAGAAATCTTGGGTGATTGGTGAAGGCACTTCTCTTCTTTTAGAAGTAACATTCAACCAAGAGCTAGATCCCTTCCTGGATAGTAGAAATCTTAGTGAAGCAACAGAAGGCACTTCTCTTCTTTTAGAAGTACTTGTTCTTGAAAACAACAAGAATATTTTTGGTAGGATAAGTAACAGGGTGCCGAGGGCACAATAATCAGTAGGATGAAATATAACACAAAGTTTTCACCTCAACTTCCCAAAGATTTGAGATATGAAGAACAATGGGGGCACAAAGTCATCCCAAGGTCTTTTACACAGAAATAAAAAATAAAAACACACTAAAGACAATTGTAGACAGCACAAAGTCTTCCACAACTGACTTCAAGACACCTTCATGGTTACTTCTGCTAGTTCTATTTGTTAGATCAAATAAACAAGAATGCTCCTAGGAAATAAACATAAGAACAATTTCCTAAAATGGCATAAGATATAACAGCACAAAGTCTGCAAGTAACTTGCTTTCTCATTCAGATAAAATGATATGAACAACAATTTGAGTTTAAATTCTGAGTATTCACCTTTCAATTTGGGCAGAGTTTTACTTTTGGTAATGGGAAGATCTCCTTAAAACAATAAAAGATATTACAATACATAGTAGCCAAGAAAGACTTGCCACTTTTTTCCATAGAATGGCCCATGATGTGCATTTAATGCCTTGAATGCATTTCCAAGTTTGTCAAAGGACTACATTGAAAATAGGGTGGTTGTCTTAATTATGGCATGTCATTTCATCCCATATGTCTTCTCCCGAGCCTGGGTCATCTGGTCTATCCCCTCTAACATCTGCACAGCTATCCATTTTGTCTTTACTTCATGGAAGGAAAAATAGGTCGCGTCTTTAATTTGCAAGCCAAAATACCTGCTTAGTGGACTATTCCACCTACTGAAATTACTTTTGCATAGATATTTTGAGCTTTTCCCTCTTTTTGCTTTTGTCTCTTCCTGCTGTGATTTGAGCTATCAGGCTATCTTTTTTGTCAGTCGCTTGGTTCTTCCTTTAAGTTATGTGCTCTATTTGAATTTCCACAGATTTTTATTTACTTTAAATTTGATGTCCATGGGACCGTCAATGGTCGCTAGCTGCTTGAACCATGTTGAACATTGAACCTGTGAACCTATGAAAGTTCATTGGTTCATTGGTTCATTCTGTCTGTTTTGTTCCATCGCTTCTTGGTTCAATCACTTTCTTGCTCCTTGGTTGAACCATCCATTGAACCACCTATTTGTTGCTTTTTCCCTTGACTGAGGCCGCCCTTAAACCTTTGAACCTATGAACCATTTAACTTTGAACACTTTCAGTTAAAGGTTTAATTGGTCCATTGGTTCTTTAGTTCTTTGGTTCTGCCCATCGCTTGTTCCTCCTAAACTCTTTGATCTTTATCACGCTTGGTTGAACCTTTGAACCTGCGAACTTGTTGAACCATTTGGTTCAACGGTTCAATGGTTTAATTGGTTCATTCTTTGAATCTCTTTGTGCCTAAGTCTTTGAGGATTCCTTTATATGTCTTTGTTCAGCCTTTGGAATGTCCCAAAGAGAAGGTGTCCCTTTGGGTCCTTGGAAAAGGTCCTTTTTCTGACATCAGGTGTCCCCCGCAAGGTATCTACCCTTCAATATTTTTCATGTGACCATTAGGATTTAACTTTCCTAGTGGGTTCTTGCATCTTTGGTGGGCTTTTGGCTTTCAGGCTTTTCCTTCAGACAAAAACCCTGAAATAATTCCTTTGAAAAAAAAGTCCAAAGGAATTTTGCCTCAACATTTTTTTGAGAAAAGTCTTCTCGAAAGAATTTTTTTGGCCTCTTCACTTAATCATTTTCATCAAACAAAAATTCCAAAAGAATTGTTCCTTTTGGGCCTTTAAACAAATCTAAAGGAATTATGTCTTTTCTTTGACTTTCAAACCAATGTTGCCTAACCTCCACAAGGGCACTTGCCTCTTTGGCTTTGGGGTAGCCCCTTGAACCTACCAATTAAACTAACTTTGGCTCAATGATTCAATGGTTCAATCAGTTCATTCTTCATTATTTGGCTAAGTCTTTTTGATCTTTTGCACTAAGCGCATTACACCAATTGGTCATTGAACCTGTTGAACTCGCCTAAGTGTTGAGAGCTTGCTTCTTTCCTGTAGAGTCTGTAGAAATCAACATGCATTCATTCTTCATTATTAGGCTAAGTCTTTTTTATCTTTTGCACTAGTCACATTGAACCAATTGGTCGTTGAACCCATTGAACTCGCCTAAGAGTTGAGAGCTTGCTTCTTTCCTGTAGAGTCCATAAAAATCAACATGAAAAGCTCGTAGAACTTGGCCTACAAAATCTATAGATTTTATTCCTATAGAGTTCATAGATTCAACATGCGAAGCTCATAGAACTTGGCCTACAGAGTTTGTAGATTTTATTCTTGCAGAGTCCATAGATTCAAGCCTACAGAGTCTATAGATTCAAGCCTACAAAGTCCATAGATTCAAGCCTGTAAAGTCTATAGATTCAAGATTGTAGAGTCCGTAGATTTCTAATAAGCTTGAAAAATGAGAAATTTGAATGCTTAGAAAAAATTTCAAAAAGGGAAGAGATAATTTTGGTCTGTAGGACCAAAATAGTTCAAATGTTGTTGCAAAAATAAGTGATATTTTTGGGGGACAATAGTTGGCTCTTATTAGAGAACTACCTTCAGATGACAACTTGGAACAGCTGAGGGGAGTAGGAACTAGAATCTCCATTGCCTTGAAGTATGCCATTAGGCTATGGAGTCATGCTACCCAAAAAAAAGGGCTCCAAAAAATGAAAACAAAATGCACAAAATAGAACTAAAGACTATATAGATATACATATGTATAGATGATCTTATCTGATGCCTCAAGATTTAAATCACTTCAAATGCCACCCACTGTGAGATAGTGAAAATGGTGTGTCATCCTGACAAACCAATAGGAAACCATTTTGTCCCCAAAAATGGTGATGGGGGAATGGAACTCTCCACCAGGAAACCAATTTTTTGCATTTTCCTCTTGGCTCTTTCCTCTTCTTGCCCCATGGTGGGACGTGGCCTTCTCTCTAAAAATTGTAACTCCTTGTTCTTTCTACAAAGAGTTCCTTTTGCTGACTTTGGAATACAGTAGTATGGTCCACCACCATAGCTTGTTGTTTTGTTGGTTTAGTCCAACACATGCTTTGATTGTCAGCCTCAAACTCTTGACAAACCATCTGCTTGGCATCTCCTTTGGTGTGAAAGAGTTTGATATCTTCATCCTGAGTAGTCTTCAATCTAAGAAATAGAGATCTGCATCTAGCATGAGTGGAAGAATTATTACCATCAGATTCTAGGATCCAATCATCATCAGAACCTGATCTTCTATTAGGTTTCTCTTCATTGGAGATGGAAGATCCTTCTTGATTTGTATTATTCCCTACCAATTCTTTTGATGTCTTGTTTGGATCAAATCTTGGATTGCCACCTATAGGACTTTCATCAGCTGAGACATGAGCATCCTCTATGGTCAAAAAGTAATTACCCATACCTGATGGCTCAAACAAAATTTGAGCTATAGGGTTCGACATTTGAGTGACCACAAATTTTGCCTCAGACAGGTCCATACTTAATTCTCCACCAATGTCCAACTGCTCAAGATTGGCTTGCAGGAATTCAAATTCAATCATTTGAATTTTGGATTTCTTGACATGATCAATTATGTCAGATCACTGAAATAGACTAGGAAGAGAGGATGGGAGTTCATCCTTTTGGTTTTCAGGAGGGCGAGGACTAGCCTATGAATTTGAAGTTGAAAGTGCAAAAATGTTTGGGGTACTTACTTTTTTGGCAATCACCAGGTCCTTTGGCTGGAAAGGAAAAGGGGTTCTCTACTTAGCAATTGATGTTGTTGGTTGGGGTCACTCCTCTATCTTTTCTTTCTCGGCCTATTGGGCTGATTGATTCTCGGATCAGGTGAATATTGCATATGATCCTTTGACTGCTTCACCTTAACTTCTGGGTTCATCTTAGTAATTTAGGAAACCAATGTGGGAGTCACCAGTTGATTCTTCTTGATCCTCCGTGAAGATATTAGAATAATTTTCTTACTTAAACTTAGGTTGGAAAGAGAAGTCATGTTCTATTTCCAGATATCCAACTGCTGAGTTGGTTGGAGGCGCTTCAAGGGTAAGGTTCCTTTGTGGGGGAGGAAGATGATTTGGCTACCCTTGATTCCTGGCAGCATTGCCTTGATATGGCTAATTCTAAAATGCTCTCCTTGGCATATCTCAATTAGGAGGAGCAGACATACTTAAGGCCATTTGCCTTTTCAAGGCTAGTAGTTCATTTGCTAGTTTTTACACCATTGGGTCAGTGGTGGTTGTGGGTGAGTATTTAGAAGATGAAAAGGGTTTACCTCTATTAGGATCTCTCCTTATCTTTTCTACCAAGATAAGGTCATCTTCTAGCTTAGTATCTAAGTCCTGAGTAACCTCAAGGTCTATGTGTCTAGCCCGTCTCAATAGAAAACTCACTCCAAACAGTTATGAGTTGATGAAGAAGCATTTGAGATTTTGAGGTGTCAGTTGGGCAACCATGGGAATCTTGTGCCTCAGCTTGTTGAACTTGGAAATAAAATCCCTCATAGGCTCATGAGGTTCCTTCTTCATCTGAGTGAGTTGGGCTAGCAAGGCATGTGCATCTTATGCAAGCTTGAACCTTGCTTCAAACTTGGCTTTAAGTGTATCCCATTCAATCACTGATCCAACTTGTAGATGGTAAAACCAGTCTGCAGTAACACCTTGTAGTGTCTCCACAAAAATCTTGATTACCACGTCTTTGAATTCCTCTCTTATCACACCATAGGCTATGCTGAAGGCTACAATGTGTTCATCAGGGTGAACTATCCCATCACAAAAGAATTTCGGAAAATTATTTATTAAACTATGTGGGAGTTCATGCAGAGTTGGAGTCAAGTTGAGTGGGCCAAAAGAGTTACCCCAGGGGCTTTGAACTGCCATGCTTTAATTATGAAAAATAGGGATAACAAATCTGGGTGGAGTGGCCAGATTATAGAACAAAAATGGAAAATAATTAGCCCTGCTTCAGCTTGAGGCTTGAGACTTCAAATTGTGCACTCTTTTCCAACAACTCTAGTTTTGTAGACCAAATAAAATAAAAAAGGTGGAGAAAGATGGTAAGGCTATAATTAATAATGGGTAGGACACATAACAGAGTTACCAGAGTCTATAAAATGGATAAGGGAAGGAACTGCTTCAATATGAAACTTGAGGCTTCAAATTGCATGTTCATCCCCAGCAAAGTCACCAAAAAATGTTGGGTGAATATTTTGTCGGCCAGTTAACTAGTGACCAAAATACTTCCTATCACCATAGCATAGGGAGATTAGTCATCTAATGTTGCAGGTTTACCACATCCAAAGAAGACAAATCTCTCCTCTCATCAAGGGGAGGTTCCCTATTAAATATGCAAACACTATATACTATATATATAAGCAAAAAGTAAGACACAAAGGTGGAATGAACTATCCATCTCTCTTTTTTTAGAGATGATGCTAACAAACAGAGGAGAAATCCTAGGTGATTGGTGAAGGTACTTCTCTTCTTTCAAAAGTAACATTTAGAAAAGAGCCAGATCCCTTCCTGGATAGTAGAAATCTTGGTGAAGTGACAGAAGGCACTTCTCTTCTTTTAGAAGTACTTGTTCTTGCAAACAATAGGAATCTTTTTGGTAGGATAAGTAACAGGGTGCCAAGGGCACAGTAACCAGTAGGATGAAATAGAACACAAAGTTTCCACCTCAACTGCCTAAAGATTTGAGATACAAAGAACAATGGGGGCACAAAGTCATCCCAAGGTCCTTTACACAGAAATAGAAAATAAAAACACACTAAAGACAATTGCAGACAGCACAAAGTCTTCCACAACTGACTTCAGGACACCTTCTTGATTACTTTCACTAGTTATGCTTGTTAGATCAAATAAACAAGAATGCTCCTAGGAAAAAGACATAAGAATAATTTCCTAAAATAGCACAAGCTATAATAGCACAAAGTTTGCAAGTAACTTGCTTTCTCATTCAGATAAAATGATATGAACAATAATCTGAGCTCAAAGTCTCAATACTCGCCTTTCAATTTGAGCAAAGTTTTACTTCTGGTAACAGGAAGATCTCCTTAAAATAATAAAAGAGAGTACAATATATAGCAGCCAAGAAAGACTTGCCATTTTTTTCCATAGAATGGCCCATGCTGTGCATTCAATGTCTTGAATGCATTTCTAGGTTTGTCAAAGGACTGCATTGAAAATAGGGTGGCTATCTTAACTATGGCATGTCATTTCATCCCATATGTCTTCTCCCAAGTATGGATCATTTGGTCTGTCCCCTCTGACATTTGTGCAGCTGTCCATTTTGTCTTTACTTCATGGAAGGAAAAATAGGCTGCGTCTTTAATTTGCAAGCCAAAATACCTGCTTAGTGGACTATTCCACCTACTAAAATTACTTTTGCATAGATATTTTGGGCTTTTTCCTCTTTCTACTTTTGTCTTTTCTAGCTTTGTCTCTTCCTGCTGTGATTTGAGCTATCGAGCTATCTTTTTGGTCAGTCACTTGGTTCTTCCTTTAAGTTCCACACTCTATTTGAATTTCCACAGATTTTTCTTTACTTTAAATTTGACATCTGTGGGACCATCAATGGTCTCCAACTGCTTGAGCCATGTTGAACCTTGAACCTATGAACCTATGAAGGTTTATTGGTTCATTGGTTCATTCTATCTCTTGTGTTCCATTGCTTCTTGGTTCAATCACTTTCCTGGTCCTTGGTTGAACCATCTGTTGAACCACCTATTTGCTACTTTTTCCCTTGACTGAGGCAACCTTTGAACCTTTAAACCTATGAACCATTGAACTTTGAACTCTTTTGGTTCAAGGTTCAATTGGTCCATTGGTTCTTTGGTTCTGCTCGTCGCTTATTCCTCCTAAGCTCTTTGATCTTTATCGCGCTTGGTTGAACCTTTGAACCTGCGAACTCATTGAACCATTTGGTTCAACAGTTTAATGGTTTAATCGGTTCATTCTTTGAAGCTATTTGTGCCTAAGTCTTTGAGGATTCCTTTCTGCATCTTTGTTCAGTCTTTGGAATGTCCCAAAGGGAAGGTGTCCCTTCAGATCCTTGGAAAAGGTCCTTTTTCTGATGTCAGGTGTCCCCCACAAGGGTATCTACCCTTCGATATTTTTCATTCGACCTTCAGGCTTTAACTTCCCTAGCGGGTTCTTACATATTTAGCGAGCTTTTGGCTTTCACGCTTGTCCTTCAAATAAAAAGCCTAAAAGAATTCCTTCGGACAAAAAGTCTGAAGGAATTTTTCCTTAACATTTTTTTGAGAAAAGTCTTCCTGAAAGAATTCTTTCAACCTCTTCACTTAATCATTTCCATAAGACAAAAAGTTTGAAAGAATTGTTCCTATTGGGCCTTTGAAAAAATCCAAAGGAATTCTATATTTTCTTTAACCTTCGAACCAATGTTACCTGCCCTCTGCAAGGGTACTTACCTCTTTGGCTTTGGGGAAACCCCTTGAACCTACCGATTGAACCAACTTCTATTCAACAGTTCAATCGGTTCATTCTTCATTATTTGGCTAAGTCTTTTTTATCTTTTGCACCAAGTGCATTAAACCAATTGTTCATTGAACCTGTTGAACTCACCTAAGTGTTGAGATCTTGCTTCTTTCCTATAGAGTCTATAGAAATTAACATGCGAAGCTCATAGAACTTGGCCTGCAGAGTCCACAGATTTTCTTCTTGTAGAGTCCGTAGATTCAACATGCAAAGCTCGTAGAATTTAGCCTATAGATTTTGTAGATTTTCTTCTTGTAGAGTCTGTAGATTCAAACCTGCATAGTCTGTAGATTCAAGCCTACAGAATCCATAGATTCAACCCTATAGAGTTCATAGATTCAAGCTTGTAGACTCTGTAGATTTTTGAGAAGCTTGAAAAATGAGGAATTTGAATGCTCAAAACAAATTTTGAAAAGGGAAGAGACAATTTTGGTTTGGAGGGCCAAAATAGTTCAAATGTTGTCGCAAAAATGAGTGATATTTTTGCGGGACAACATAATCGACCCTATGAGGGAAGAGGAGGTGACGATAAACTATCAAATTTGTCTCTCTAACCACAACCAATACTATTATGTTTTTCTCTCCAACTTCCACCATATGGGTGCATAGTATCATATATTAGATCCCAGTCATCATATTATGCATTATTTTCTTCATTCTCTTCTTCTATGTAATGTCAAGAGGGTAAGATAGCCAATGAAGAAATAGAATTTTTTTTCTTGTCACTATATTATCACTTCTCTTAAATTTCAAGCATTGCTTTGTATAATACCTTGTTTGTGTCCATATGCCTTATTATGGCTAAGTAATGAATTGATACAAAACTTCTCCTTTTAACAGTGTATACATGTTTCTCTAAATATTATAAGTTAAGATGTTTAGACTTTTGTTCCTATTTCATCTGTCAAGAAATGTTTCTGAAATCTCTTAACTTTTTTATATTTTTTTCAAAATTCTAAACTTCAAATACAATACCTGTATTAAAATATTATTTTTACTAGTATCCTTTCTCAATTTATAGGTCCACAATTAATTTTTCCCTTATTTATATTTTATTGCATACAAATCTTTCTAATTTTCTATTGCCAACTTCTCCATGCAAACTATTGGTTGAATATTTTGTCAATCAGCGTACTGATAAACAAAATAGGTCTGATCAGCCAAAGTAGGAAGATTGGTCATCCAAATGTGTAGGTTTACCACATCAAAAGGGGACTAATATCTCCTCTCATCAAGGGGAGGTTCCCTATATATATATATATATATATATATATATATATATATATATATATATATATATATATATATATATATATATATATATATATATATATAATACTCAAGGGTAGGATAAACCATGCATCTCTCTTTCTTCAGAGATGCGTGAAAATCAAAAGAAAAAACTCAAGGGAAATGACAGACAACACTCCTCTTCTTTCAAAAGTACTATTCAGCAAACCACAAGAATACTCTTGGTAGTAAAAGCAAAATGTAACCAAGGACGTAATAACCAGCAAATTGAGATGTAGCACAAAATCTACACTTGAATTTCCCAAGAGTGAGATATGAAGGACAATGAGGGCACAAAGTCATCCCAAGGTCCTTTACATAGAAATGAAAATAAAACACACTAAAGGCAATTATGGGGGCACAAAGTCTCTCCACAGTTGACTTTAGGACACCATCTTGACTACTTTCACTAATTTTGCTTGTTGAATTAAAGGAACAAAAAATATATTAAGGAAAAAGACATAAGAATAGTGTCCCCAACAACAAATATATCACAGCACAAAGTCTAAAAAATCACTTGCTTTCTTATTCCAATAACAAAATATGATCAACAATCTGAACTCAAAGTCTCAGTAATGCCTTTCAATTTGGGCAGAATTTCATTTCTGATTGTCAAAAAAAAGATGCATTTACAATAAAAGAGAGTCCCTTATATAGCCTCTTCAAGAAGGACTCAGGAACAATAACACATCATGTTAATTTTAAATTTGTTAAGGAGATAGGCTGGAATTTAGGGGCATCTACCCATTTTTTTTCTCAATGCAGAGAAACAAGTCATGCTATTGAAATTTTGTAACTTTCAATGTCCACCTAGTGATCTGATCCTTCTTCATCATTCCTCCTTTTTTGGTTAATTGAATCAGGTCCTTGACTCAATCTGATACTCTGTTCCTTAATCGCTTTTTGTTGGTCTTGGCCTTAAAGCCTTTGAATGCATTTGGGACCGTAGATTTAAATCTATAAGGATAAATAGCTATTTTATGAGCTTTGAAATTGACATTCATGCCCCTGTTAATATGCTTTCAATAAATAGTTCACTATTCTAGAATTTGACATCTTTAAGCACGTCACCCCTTGGTCTTTCTTTGGCTTTCCTATTTTTCATCCTCCCAAAGGGAAGGTGACCCTTTGGCTTTGAGAACTGTCTTTTAATTTGGTAGCTGAGAGTCCCCCGCAAGGGCACCTGCCCTTCGGGGTCCTTCAATGGCTTTTTCTTTTGAGTCTTTTGCAGACATTCCCACAGACTTTTTCCCTAGGCTTTCTCTACAAACATTTTCCCTGGGCTTTTTCTGTAGCATTTTCCTGTGGGCAAAAAGTCTGTAGACAATTTCCTACAGACAAAAATCCACAAGAATTTTTTTTGTCTTTGGCCTTCAGAAATTCCTTCAAGCTTTCCTCTTGCAGCTTTGTCAAATTCCTTCAAACTTTTTGTCGAAAGGAATTCCTTCAGACAAAAATTTTGAAGGAATTATTCCTTAGTCTTTTTCCTGAAGGAAATCACTTTGTCTTTTGACTGCCTTAAAAAAAATTGAAAGAATTTACCTTTGTGGCTTTTGAAGGGTGCTTTTATCAACCAAGTACCCTCTACAAGGGCACTTGTCCTTCGAGAGGCTCTTTTGAACTTTTGCATTGAACTACTCCTTTGAACCAACTGTTGAACCAAGATTTGAACCAAAATGGTTCAAGCCGATGAACCCTTTTGATTGAACCATTTGATGAACCCTTTGAGTGAACCGAAGCATTGAACCGCTTGGTTGAACCAACTTTGGTTCAACGGTTCAATGGTTCATTCCCTTTGATTTGGCTAGGCCCTTTTGATCCTCATTAAACTAAATGCATTGAACCCATTAAACCTTTGAACCAGAGTGGTTCAATTGTTCAACAGTTCAATGGTTCAAGCCTCAAAAACTTGTTGAACCTTGATTGAACCTACTTGTAGAAGCCTTTGAACCTGGAAGTGGTTGAACTCTTGCTATTGATGTTGAACCTTTGAACTTGGTGATCCCATTGAACCAAAATGGTTCAAGGTTCAACGATTCAGTCCTTGCTTAGAAGCTTGCCAATGAACTCTTTTGGTTGAACTTGGTTATTGAACTGACTTTCAAATCCCTTGATTGTTGAAAACTTACTTCTTTCCTACATAGTCTGTAGAAATAACCCTATGAAACCCATTGAACTTGATCTGTAGAGTCCATAGATTTTCTTTTCCTGTAGAGTCTGTAGATTTCTCTTCCTACAGAGTCCATAGATTTAAGCCTATTGAGTTCGTAGATTTCCTTCCTATAGAGTCCGTAGATTCAAGCCTACAAAGTCCATAGATTCTACCCTGTAGAGTTCGTATATTTCTAAGAAGCTTGAAAAATGAGAAATTTGAATGCCTATGACAAATTTTGAAAAGAAAAGAGAGAATTTTGGTCTGTAGGACCAAAATAGTTCAAATGTTGTCCCAAAAATGAGTGATATTTTTGGAGGACAATAGATGGCTCCAGTTGGAGAACTTCTATCAATTATAAAAAAGAATTGAAGGGAGTAGAAACTAGAATCTCCAGTGCCTTGAAGTATGCCATTGGGCTATGGAGTCATGCTACCTAGAAATGGAAGGCATCAAAAAAGAAAACAAACAAAATAAAATAGAATTAAAAACTATACAAATATACTACATATTTATAGATACAATGATCTGATACTTCAAGAGTTGAAGTGTTTTAGATGTTGCTTCCTGAGAGACAGTGAAAATAGTGTGCCATCTTGGTAAACTAGCAAGAAGACATTTTGTCCCCAGAAACAGTGATGGGAGAATGGAACTCTCCACCAAAAAAATAATTATTTGCATCTTCTTCTTGGTTTTTTCTTCTTCTTGCCCCATGGCAGGATGTGATCTTCACTTTGAAAGCCATAACTCCTTGATTTCTTGGTGAAGGATTCCTTTCCCTAATTTTGATTTTCAGCAGCATGGTCCATTATCATAAATAGTTGTTCTTCTAATTCAGTCCAGCACATGATTGGATTGTCCACATCAAACCCCTGACAAAATATCAACTTAATATCTCCTTTGATGTGAAGGAGTTTGATCTCTTCATCTTGAGAATTCTTTAATTTGAGCAATAGAGATTCACATCTAGCTATGTTGTTGGTGTTGTTGAATTGCAAATTGCATGAAGGAAGAATATCTCTTTGAGGAAATATCAACACAGTCCCAACTCCATCATTTGTGGAAGAATTTCTACCATCAATTTTCAAGATCCAAGCATCATTAGAGGTTGATCTCTTATTAGATTTCTTTTCATTAGAGATGGAAGGTCTTTCCTTATTTGTACTACACCCTACCAATTCTCCTGAAGTCTTATCTGGATCAATTCCTAGATTATTAGCTACAGGACTTTCATCTGTAGAAATATGAACATTCTCTATAGTCAATAAATAATTACCCCTACCTAAAGACTCAAATAGAATTTTTGCTGCAGGGGCTGATGTTTGGGTGACCACATATTTTGCCTCCTTTTTAGAGATCAACCTCTTTATTACGCCTTGGACAGGGATCCTTACCTCAGACAAGTCCATGCTTAGTTCTCCTCCCACATCCTTGAAAAAATTTTGTCCAAGTAAAATGCCATAGGATGTTGGGATGTTAGCCACTAGGACATTCATCTTGATTCTCTTATCTGGAAACATTGCAAATGCAAATTGAGCATCTTTGATTTGTCCCAACAATAGTACTTGCTTGTTTTCCATGGAGAAACATCTCCCAAATGTCTTGGTCAGTGTGAGGCCCAGAGACTCAGCTACTTTAGCAGGCATGACATTGTTAGATGCCCCAAAATCAATGATGCAATTGTTGAGCTGATAACCATTTATCAATAAGGAAACATAGAAAGGTTCTATTTTCCTAAGGGAAATTAGAGGAGTAATGACAAGTTTATTTGGAATGGGCATGTTCCTTGGGGAATCAAGAATTATTTTCTTAACCTCTTGTCTTGCAGGGAAAGTTTGGTTCTTGACACATTGGACCAACCTATCCAATTGATCAGGATTAGCTTGCAAATATTCAAATTTACACATTTGAATTTTGATCTTCTTGACATGATCAATTATGTCAAATGGCTGAATTGGAATAGGAACAAAGGAAATCATTTCAACCTTTTGGGTTGTAAGAGGGATGGAATGAGGGTTGGTTTGCAAAATTGAAGTAGAAGGTGAAGGTGAAATTGATGTACTTACCTTTTGGGTGATCACCAGATCCTTTGACTGAAAAGGCAGAGTGGCTCCATGCTTAGCAATTGTAATTAATGGTTGAGGTTGCTCCTCTATCTTCTTTTCATCAGCTTGTTGGACTTATCAATTTTTGGACCTGGTAAACACTTCATATGATCCATCAATAGCTTCTCCTTTGCTTCTGGGTTCATCCTGGTAGTTTAAGAAACCAATGTGAGAGTCACCAGCTAATTCTTCCTGATTTTCTTCAAGGAGATCAGTGTCATTTTCTTGATTCAATTCAGGCTAGAAAGAGAACACTAATTTTGCTTCAAGATATCCCATTGCTGAATTGGTTGGAGGAGCTTCCAAGGCAAGTTTTTCTTGTGGGGGAGGAAGATGATTTTATTTCCCTTGGTTCCTGACAACATTGCCCTAATATGACTGATTTGGAAATGTCCTTCTTGGCATATCTCTATATGAAGAAGTAAAAGACATTCCTTGCACCATTTACTTTTTGAGAGCAAGCAACTCATTTGCTAATTTCTGCACCATTAGATCTGTGGTGCTTGTAGATGAATATTTAGAAGATGATGAAGATCTATTTCTATTTGGACCTCTTCTTATCTCCCCTGCTAAAATGAGGTCATATTCTACCTCAGTGGCCAAATGTTGAGCTGCAGCAAGATCTATTTGACCAGCACATCTCAAAAGAAAACTTACTTCAGGTAACTGAGAATTAATGAAGAAGCATTTGAGATTCTTAGCTATAGGTCAAGCAATTACAGGAATCATGTTCCTTAGTTTGTCAAATTTGGCTATGAAATCTCTCATTGGTTCATGAGGCTCTTTCTTCATCTACGTAAGTTAAGCCAAAAGTGCATATGCATCTTTTGCAGGTTTGAATCTGGCTTCAAACTTATCTTTGAGAATATTCCAATCAATTACTAACTGAGCCTATAGATGATAAAACCAATCTGCAGTAGCACCTTGTAATGTTTCTACAAATATCCTGACTGTTACATCTTCAAATTCTACTCCAATTATGCCACAAGCTATGCTGAAGGCTGCAATGTTTTCATCAGGATGAACTTTCCCATCACCATAGAATTTGGGTAAATTCTTCCTTGAACTACGTGGAAGCTCATGTAGAGGTGGAGTAAGATTGAGAGGACCAAAAGCATTACCCCAGGGGCCTTGAACTACCATTATAGGATTATGAAAAGGAGGGATAACAAATCTCAGAGGGGTAATTATTGGTAAAGCTTTATCAATAGTGGAAGCAGATACTTCATCTGGCAATGGAGATTTGACTTTAGTAGGAGGAAAGCTCTTAGTTTGTTGGAGATGATATGGTGAAGGAAATAGATCAAAATCACTTTGTTGTACCAACTCGAATATAGGGTCAATGATACCTTTAGCCCTTTGGCTTCGTGTATACCTTGAATCTTCCAGATTGTGAAACAAAAATGGGAAAAGAATTGACCTTGCTTCAGTTTGTAGCTTGAGGCTTTAAACTGTGCATTATTTCCTAGTTAGTGTAGAGGTGAATGGATAGATTATAAATGGATAATGGATATTATATCCCCAGTAGAGTCGCCAAAAACTATTGGTTGAATATTTTGTTCATCAGCATACTGATAAACAAAATAGGTCTGATCAGCTAAAGTAAGAAGATTGGTAATCCAAATGTGTAGGTTTACCACATCAAAAGGGGACTAATCTCTCCTCTCATCTAGGGGAGGTTCCCTATATATATATACTCAAGGCTAGGATAAAACATCCATCTCTCTTTCTTCAGAGATGATGCATGTAAATCAAAGGAAAAAACTCAAGGGAAATGAGAAAAAGCACTCCTCTTCTTTTAGAAGTACTATTCAACAAACCACAAGAATACTCCTGGTAGTAAAATCAAAATGTAACCAAGGATGTAATAACCAGCAAATTGAGATGTAGCACAAAGTCTCCACCTAAATTTCCCAAGAGTGAAATATGAAGGACAATGAGGGCACAAAGTCATCCCAAGGTCCTTTACACATAAATGAAAAGAAAACACACTAAAGGCAATTATGGGGGCACAAAGTCTCTCCACAGTTGACTTTAGGTCACCTTCCTGACTACTTTCACTAATTTTGCATGTTGAATTAAAGGAACAGAAAATATATTAAGGAAAAAGACATAAGAATAGTTTCCCCAACAACAAAGATATCACAGCACAAAGTCTAAAAAATCACTTGCTTTCTTATTTCAATAACAAAATATGATCAATAATCTAAGCTCAAAGTCTCAGTAATGCCTTTCAATTTAGGTAGAGTTTCATTTCTGATTGTCAGAAAAAAGATGCATTTACAATAAAAGAGAGTCCCTTATATAACCTCTTCAAGAAGGACTCAAGAACAATAACACATCATGTTACATTGAAATTTGTTAAGGAGACAGGCTGAAATTTAGGGGCATCCACCCATTTATTTTTCTCATTGTAGAGAAATAAGTCACGCTATTGAAATTTTGCAACTTTCAATGTCCACCTGGTGATCCGATCCTTCTTCATCATTTCTCCTTTTCTGGGTAATTGAATCAGGGCCTTGATTCAATATGATGCTCTGTTCCTTAATCACTTTTTGTTGATCTTGGCCTTAAAGCCTTTGAATGCATTCAGGACCATAGATTTAAATCTACAAGGATCAATGGCTATTTTATGAGCTTTGAAATTGACGTTCACGCACCTGTCAGTATGCTTTCAATGGCTAGTTTGTTGTTTTGGAATTTGACGTCTTTGAGCACGTCACCCCTTAGTCTTTCTTTGGCTTTCCTATTTTGCATCCTCCCAAAGGGAAGGTGACCCTTCAGCTTTGATAAGTGTCTTTTAATTTGGCAACTGAGAGTCCCTAACAAGGGCACTTGCCCTTCAGAGTCCTTTGGTGCCTTCTTCTTTGGAGTCTTTTGCAGACATTCCCACAGACTTTTTCTGCGGGCTTTCTCCATGGACATTTTCCCTGAGCTTTTTCCACAAGCATTTTCTCACAAGCAAAAAGTTTGCAAGAATTTGTTTTGTCTTTGGCATTCAAAAGTTCCTTTGGGCTTTCCTCCCACAGCTTTGTCAAATTCCTTCAAACTTTTTATCTGAAGGAATTCCTTCAAACACAAAGTCTAAAGGAATTATGCCTTAGTCTTTTTTCCAAAGGAAATCCCTTTGTCTTTTGGCTACCTTAAAAAAAATTGAAAGAATTTTCCTTTGCGGCTTCTGAAGGGTGCTTTTATCGACCAAGTACCCTCTGCAAGGGCACTTGTCCTTCGGGAGGCTCTTTTGAACTTTTGCATTGAACCGCTCCTTTAAACCAACCATTGAACCAAGCTTTGAACCAAAATGGTTCAAGTCGATGAACCCTTTTAATTGAACCAAAATCCATTGAACCATTTGATGAACCCTTTGAGTGAACCGAAGCATTGAACTACTTGGTTGAACCAACTGTTGAACCAACTTTGGTTCAATGGTTCAATGGTTCATTCCCTTTGATTTGGCTAAGTCTTTTTGATCCTCGTTGAACCAAACATGTTGAACTTGTTGAACCTTGAACCCATTAAACCTTTGAACCAAAGTGGTTCAAATATTCAATGGTTCAAGCCTCTAAAACTTGTTGAACCTTGATTGAACCTGCTTGTAGAAGACTTTGAACCTGGAAGTGGTTGAACTCTTGATGTTGATGTTGAACCTTTAAAAATTTTGAGCTCGTTGAACCAAAATGGTTCAAGGTTCAACGGTTCAGTCCTTGCTTAGAATCTTGCCAATGAACTCTTTTGGTTGAATTTGGTTATTGAATTGACTTTGAAATCGCTTGAGTGTTGAAAACTTACTTCTTTCCTGCATAGTCTATAGAAATCACCCTGTGAAACTTGTTGAACTTAATCTGTAAAGTCCCTAGATTTTCTTTTCCTACAAAGTCTATAGATTTCTCTTCCTGTAGAGTCCATAGATTTAACCCTGTTGAGTCTATAGATTTCCTTCCTATAGAGTCTGTAGATTCAACCCTGCATAGTCCATAGATTCTAGCCTACAGAGTCCGTAGATTTCTAAGAAGCTTGAAAAATGAGAAATTTGAATGCCTAGGACAAATTTCAAAAAGGGAAGAGAGAAGTTTGGTCTATAGGACCAAAATAGTTCAAATGTTGTCTCAAAAATGAGTGATATTTTTTGGGGACAACACAAGCATTTCAGTTATAATTAAACTCAAATGCAAAAAGCATTTATAAAGTAAAATCATCTCAAATTTCTCACCATTGTATTTGATGGTTATGTTATTATTTCAAGAACTTATTACAATTACCTTTACTTTACTCATATTAGATTTGATTTTATAAGGTATAATAAATTTTTGAAACTTAAATAGAAATTTTAAAATATTATGTAAATTGTCAAAAATCCTCAATCATATTGTCAAAAATCATCAATTTTTGTTTATATATGTCTATAATTTTTTTGTCAATTTCCATAAAAAGAAAAGAAAGAGATATTTCCAATTTTCATATGAATAAAAGAGAGATATTATTATGAGTTTTCATGTATTGAATCTATACCATAATTTATATATACATGATTTTTGTGTTTTTGTTTCTATGGTTCATTATTTATAACGTAAAAATAATTTAAAAACTTTTAGATGACATTTTAAGAACACATTTAATAATCCAAAATGTAAAATGAACTATTTGTATGATTTTAAAATATAAATGAGATCATAATGTTTGAATTCATAATTTTTCCATAATTATATTTAGTAACTCTATTAGTTGTATCTTCTTAAAATCGTAAGTTTGTTTTATCAGAATTTGTCAAAGTCCTATTTAGATTGAGGCTCAATGTAAACATTTAGTATTTAAGCATTAAAATCCAATAGTAGATGTTCTTATGTAATCTATTATTTTCTCTAATAGTTTGGTATCAAACAGGGTTTTTTTATGGTGAATCTTCGTTAATCTTCGAATATTCCTTTTTTTTAAAGTTGGCATTTGGCAATTTTTGTGGAATGGCCGAGAGGGTGGGATCACCTAAATTTTTGGGTTCAAAGTTAATTTCAAGGAATATTTTCCTATATTTGAATATAAATTTCCTTCTATAAATGTAATTTTTTGGTACTTCCAAAGCCAATATGGAGGATTTTACCATATACTATCGGGAAACTTTAAGAATTATTTTGGTGGTTTGTATTTCAATTCCTAGGAGGGCTTCAAGAATCAATAATTTAGACTCGAGAGCAAGGTGGGAAACATTTTTTTTAAATATATTTTTTAATATTTTTAAATGGTTATTTGATTTATTGTTCTTGAAATTCAAACATCTGATCGCATCCTACCATCATCTAACTGAGCTCACAAGTTATGCGTAGATGCCAGTAGGTTGTGGGTGGATGATGGTAGTTCATCAATGTATTGTTGGTGTGTGTTTATAGACTATAGACATTTGCTAACATTCTATGGGTGATCGCCAATAGTCTATGGATGAAATCTAGTAGTTTGTGGGTGACCACCAGCATCCTTTAGATGACCATTTATAGTCTATAAGTGACCATCAACAATCTATGGGTGATCACCAACAGTCTATGGATAGTTACCAAGAGCCTGAGGGTGACCACCATTAGTCTAATGGATGATTTCTAGAAGTCTATGAGCTACCGCTAGAAACCTAGGGGTAACAACCAAGATTTTGTGGGTGACCACTAGTAGTCTATGAATGGCTACCAATAGCCTGTGGGTGATCGCTAACAACCTAAGAGTAATCACTAGTAGCCTACTAGTGATCACTATCAATCTAACAGATCACCGCTAGAATTTTTAAAGCTACCACTAAAAACATACGGATAACCACCAATAGGCTATGAATCCTAGGTGGTTGTCTACACTTACTGGTGGGTGTCATCACTACTGAAATGTGGGTGGTCACCTATATCCTTCAGGTAGACCATACCAAAATGCATTTAAATGAGGTAAAGCATCTTTTTTTATTATCAATCATCTTCATTTTATTGTTAATCATCTTTTATCTATGTCTATGCAAGCTAGTAATTTGGCTCTTATCCTCAGGTTCCAAATTGGGAGTCTCCCACTGCTTTATCTCAGGATTCCTATCTCTACTGGTCGACTAGCTAAGGAGTCGTGGCAGGTGATCCTAGACAAATTCTAGGACAAGGTGAATCATTGGACCCACCGTTGGTTATCCTTTGCGGGTTGGGTTCAACTGATTCAATCAGTGGTGCAGGCTCTTCCTATTTATAGGTGTATGATCCAAGTGGCACCGATGAGCTTTGTTAAGGACTTGGACTCCTTAACAAGATAATTTTTATGGGCTGGGAATTTATCTTCAACCAAGTGGAGCCTAATTAAGTGGGAGATGGTTTGTAGCCTAAAGAGGTTTGGCAGGCTAGGACTACGGTAGTCTATGTTATCTGGTACTGCTTTGGCTACCAAACTATACTAACATTGGTGCATGGAGCAAGATTGGTTGTGGGCTAGATTATTGTCCCATAAGTATTTTTTTTGGATTCCTAGGAGGGATATTTCACAGTATGATTTGGTTGGTAAAGGCTCAGTGATTTGGGCGACTCTCAAGAAAGGAGCCACGCTGATTAAGAGGGGTCTTTTCTAGATATGCAAGAGTGGGGTAGAGGTCCAATGTTGGCATGACTCATGGGACGGTTTCCCTCCTATAATTAGCCAATATCCTTAGTTGAGTACTTTGGCCCAGAGGTTTTGTGAAGCTGGCTGGAAAAGGGTATGTGACTTTAAATCCCTTTCCTTTTAGGGGTAGGTGGCGGTTGCCAAATGGAAGTCCCTAAAAGAGTGGTTGATTCTTAGTTTGGAGGTAGAGTGCATAGACCTATAGAATATTCTATCTCGACGTAGTTGTAATGCACTTATGGACAGCGATGTGTTAGCCTGGTCCCTGAACCCCAAGGGGAAGTATATGGTGTCCTATGGCTATCAGGAATTGATTTCCTAGCAGTATGAGGATAGAGGGGAAGTTCAGTGGTGGAAGAAAGTCTGGAATGGTTTCTCATGGCTGAAGTGTAACTATTTTACATGGACTTTAGTGTGGAACAAATGTTTGACATGGGACAATATTCAGAAGCGGGGATTTGTTGGTCCTTCAAGGTGTGTGCTCTGCAATAAAGAGGAGGAAGACTCCTCTCACATTTTATTTTGTTTTCCCTTCACTCTTCAACTATGGCACTTTTGGTGGGATGCGTGGTGGTGCTAGTGTATCCACGTTGTCTCTTTGGTAGATTTTTAGTCTAGAGTGGGTCGTCCCCCTTCTTCAACTTCCTTCTTGCAGGATGTGTGGTATGCTAGCCCTGTTTTCCTGCTCTGGCAAGTTTGGCTAGAAAGAAATTAGAGGATTTTTAAGGGGGGGAAATTGGCTACTGAGTAGGTCTAGAGCAGAATTAAGGGAATGATCCAATAATTTATTGAAGCGAAGAGCGAGGTTATGCTGCCATTGAAGAAAGGGGACACTGAGGTGCTAGAATGATTTGGCATAAGAGAGTTATCTCTGATCTCAGCTTGTGTCAGACATGGTACACAGGGGCAGAAAAAATTTCAATGGTTGGGGAAGTGGATGCCTCCACCTGCTAGGCTTTTGAAAATTAATATAGATGGGTCGTCCAGGGGCAACCCAGGGGCGGCTGGGATTGGTGGGATTGCTAGGGATTTTTCAAGATCTATGGTTTTGATTTTCTTGGCATATCAAGGAGTGCATATGGTTAATAAGATGGAAGGTTTGGCTATCCTATATGCTTTGAGGAGAGCTTATGCTTTGGGTTAGAGGAGGGTGATCTGCGAAGCTAATTCTTAGGTCCTGATTAATTTGATCCTGGGAAGGAAAATTTTTGATTTGAGCTGGCAGTTGGCCACGATAGTGTAGTAGATTTTACAGGTGAGTTCTTGCATGGAGTCAATATCATATGCCCACATTCCATGGGAGTGGAATAGAGTGGCTGATTGTTTGGCAAAATGGGCGTTGAAAGAGGGAGAAGGCTGCAATGTAGATGAATGGGAGTAGTTTCCTGGCGATTTACGTCAGGAATTGAAACCCATTCTTGCTGGAGATATTAGTGGAGTTGAGGTTTGAGGCTGTTGTTTTTGGTTTGCTTGTCTTGTGGGCTATTTGGACGCTTATTGTAATCTGATGTTTTAAGTTTAATAAAGTTTTTACCCCCCCTTTTTTTAAAATATGGTATCTACTTAAAATGTTAAGGCCTCTGAAAAACTTTAAAAAAAAAATAACCTATATCTTATTTTAGCTAGACACTAGACACATGTATTGTATTTTCATTTAAATAGTGTTTTTTTATTCTTTGGCATATATTAAATAATAATTAAAATGTTTTAAACTATTTTGCATGTAGAACCCGTTGATTCCTCTTTTGTAGAATTGTCTCCATAGTAAGACATACATGGGCATAAATTTAAAATGCCAAACAAAGGTACTAATCCTTGGAATACCATTTTATTATTAATTAAATATTATTTTCAAAATTAAATAATAAATACAAGGCCTACAATAATATTGCATGTAGAACCCATTGATAAATGTATCGAAGATCAACATATCCTTGAATTGGAAAGACTTGTGAATGAAATACCAAACATAGGTACTGTATTATAAATATTATTTGATTTAATATTTTTTATTTATTTGTAATTTAGTATTGAAGTTTATTAAAAATTAATGTCACAAATTTTTTGTATGTATAATTTAATGATAAAAGTATTGAAGATTGGTATAATGATTTGGAAAATATACCTCCGTAAAAAGAAGCCACTTAGAAAAACAATACCCACTATCCCACTAGATTCAAACAAACAGAGATATCACATCATAACTAGTGGTGTCGATGATGAGTTTGAAAAACCCAATGAGAGATTTCCTCACCCATCACAATCTTCAAAAGAGACTGCTACATAGCTAAAACAATCTTTAGTTTAAAAAGGTACCAAAAAATTCACTCAAAAATAAATACCCATTGTCACATTGAATTCAAGGAAATGGAGATATCACATCATAATTAGTGCTGATGATTATGAGTTCCCAACACTGAATGAGAGATCTAATCACCCAGCATAATCTTTAGATGAAACTGATACACAATAAAAATAATTTATAGTTGAAAAGGCACAATAAAAACTATGTGAAAGAAGAGAAATACATGGACAATTGGAAGGTCATTTTAGTATGAGTGGGCATCTAAATACCTATTTATTGAACTTGTATAACCATAAAATAGTAATGGCACACCAATAGAATGCAAATACACAATATGTAGTTTGAAACTTGGTAAGGACCACAAAATTCAATTCAAGTTAGACACAATTGAAAAACATTGTGGTAAAATATATGAGTCAGTAAAAGACAACTATAGAAATATCAAAAAAATAGTGAGATAGAAAAATAAAGAAGAGTGCACACATCAATTTTATGCAACGAAGTATCAGAAACATCAATGATACCTCATTGAGAAATGAAGAATAATTAAAGCTCAATTTGGAAAGGTTGCTTAGTCTAATTTGCTTACCAAAAATATACAATTTTAAACTCTATATCACATTCTGAAAAGAGGAAGATCAATCTCTGATTTTTCAAATTACAAGATTTTATTTTAGAAGATTAGAATGCACAACATTTCACATTCACATATGTCTGATACTAGCGTTTGGAAAATGGCGAAAATCCTCACAATGATTCAAAAGGAGGATTTTGAAGGAAAAGTAAAATCAGCAAGGTTCATATCAATGTCTATTGATGAGGTAATAGCAGTTGACAATGCACCATGGGTATGCATGCATGTATATACATTTCAAAATCATTCAAGGCATCCTCACCTTTCATATATATATAAAATGAATAAAAGTTGTAATGCTAAAAACTTTTAAAAATTGGTTATTTATAATTTGATAGATATTGATGGGATGATTTACCATCATATAGGTACTAAGTTGGTGTGTGTTAGTGCAGATGGTGTGTCAATAATGCAGGGGAACAAAAAAGGTTTGCATGTTCAATTAGAAACATTAATTGCCCCATATATGACTCCAATCCATTACATGGCACATAGAATGTATCTTGCTTACAAAATTATGAGCACATTCAAAAATATCATAAAAGTGGAGGAGTTAATCCGTGATTTTCATGCATACATGTCAATCAATCTAATAAGGTTTTTAGAATTTTATAAATTTGTAATTGAAATGACTAATGAAAAAAAAAACTATTAAAATATGTAGATACTAGATGGATTTCAATGTATGAGCCTGCATGTAGAATATTTGAATAATATCAATTATTGGTTAGTTTTATGTTCAAGTATAGGATGGAATTTGACAAGGTAAAAGATTTATTGAACCACTTGAAATATTTCAAATTTTTGTTAACATTATGTGGTATTCTCCCATGTTGAAAGAAATACATTGTTTGACGAAACATGTACAAGAGAGATCAATATATATTGTGAATTTCATAAAGTTGAGGAAACATATTTGTTTATCACTAGATATATTATACTACTCAAATAAAAATTTTAAGGGACCAGTATTTGAGAGTTAGGAAAGTTTAATAAATCTAAAGGACTCTCAAAACTATTTAAAATTCAATATTCATGATCATCTTTGTATTTATGTTAATGAAAAAGAGATACCTTTACACACTCTCCAAAGATGAATTAATGTAGTTGAATTAGAATTTGAAGAAGTATCTATAGTAAGGGTTTTATATGATAATGTCATATGTGACACACGAATGAAATTGAGAGACATTTCATAAAGCTTAACTACTGAATTTTGAGATCATTTTCAAAGAGATGACTTGCTTGAAGCCATGGGCGTGGTGAATCCTATATTTAGAGGAAGTTAAGACTATTTTGAAAAAAAAATTACTGAAGACCTAGTCAATGATTTTTAGATTTAAAATGGTTGAGCAATATCGATTGTTAACTGAACCAACAAAATTAGGTTATATTACCATGCTATCGAAGAAACTGTATCAAAATAGTGTTCTACAAAAAGAAATCAGTAAATAGTTTTATGTGTATAAATAGTGCCAAACAATGATTTTGGGGTTAGTGGAAGATGAAAAGGTATTTAGTGCATTATCTTTTATTAAATCAAGGATTCGAAATAGATTGGATAAAAATCTTGAGACATGTTTAAGGTTATATTTTTCAAGTTATGAAGTTGATATGTTTCCATATGATAGATCAATTTAAATTTGGAACAGTCTAACTAAAAGAAGAGGTGTCACGAATACAACTACCAAATAAGATATTAAAATTGTAAATGCCAATGAGATAGGCCATACAAATATTAAAGATGAAGTACGGGTTACCAGAGGGATGTTTGAAATACCTAAGTATTAGTTTGTAAAATTGTAATATGTATATGTAAACTACTAAACAATATTTGTGAAATTTTTGATTGATTCAATTTGAGTTAAGTTGTTTATGAAATGCTTAATTGATATGATCCTATCTTCAGTACTCTGTAATAGTATTTTTTTGTATTTTTTTACCTTACGACATGCAAAAAATAGTACCTATTCAGTATTCTAAAAAAATTTCTTATTGTTTGACATTTTTTTAATATAATATACATTTTTTAATGAAATTAAATGTTTAAAAATATTTTAATATATTTGAAACCAAGTTTACTATAAATTAAAGTAGTTAAACATTGTAGCAAATTATTATTCATAATTACAAAATATATTGTAATATTATAAAACATAAGTTTTCAATAATTACAAAAACATAAGCATAAAACAACTCAAGGCTTTAAGCTCAAACCTTAATTTTCATTAAGTAAACAATAGTATGGAATAAATTAGAAAACAACATTAAACTTAGTCATTATCACTATGGAACATTTTTTCCTTGAACTACTTGTTTGCTTGTACTAGTAGTGATTGTGTTGTCTATGACTATGAGGATCAGGATCTCAGAATCTTAGAGATCTTTCATTAAAAAAATTATATTGTCAAAATTTGCCTATTGTAATATTATAAAACATAAGCTTCTAATAATTACAAAAATATAAGCATAAACAAGTCAAGGCTTTGAGCTCAAACCTCAATTTTCATTAAGTAAACAACAATATGGAATAAATTATATAACAACATTAAACTTAGCCATTATCACTATGGAACATTTTTTCCTTGAACTACTTGTTTGCTAGTACTAGTAGTGGTTGTGTTATCTATGACTGTGAGGATCAGGATCCCAGAATCTTGGAGATATTTCATTACAAAATTTATATTGTCAAGATTTACCTATTCTTCTGTAGTAGCATCTCCCACTGAAAGCAATGATGAGTCTGCTTCAACTTTCTTTTTAAATAAAACATCATGATCCAAACCATTTTTTTGAATTATTTTTCTCAATGTGTTATTTTACTTATTCAATAAAACAAGTTTTTCCTTGAAATAAATTACCACATCAATAATTTTGTGTGCATTCTTTAGATGCATGTCAAGGACAATAACTTGGTTATTCAGATTGATATATTTTGACTATAAATGATCAAAAACAGTTAATTATTTAAATGTTTTAAAATAAATTTTAATTAAAAGAACCATCACTAAACTTACCCCAAATTTTTTTTTTTTTGCATTTGTAAGATCAACCAGGCTTTTGTTTTGTGCCCATTTGTTATAGTATTATTGGGCTTTTGCATTCAATTTCTCAAGCCTATTTTACATGATATCAAGAACATCATCATTAAATATATTATTCATGACAACATGTCCAAAAACTGCTTGGTTGAATAAAACATCAATTTTTGTTGGCTGATGCTCCACTATTGCATACAATTGATTTTGTTGCATATGGTTGTGGAAACGCTCATTTATTTGTTGAATTAAAACTTTTTCCCAATGCTCCCAAGTTTTCAATTCATTTAGGTTTGGAAGAATAAAATCATGAACATAAGCTTTAGTATTTTCTACCAACAAATTAGAAACAGGAAAAAAAGTATGATGATCATCTGTTTGGGAAATCTTTTGCACAATACTGCCTTCATTGTTGCTAGGTGTAAAATTGGGCATATGAGGTCACTATAAAGGCTCTGTAGATTGAGATCCATGTATGATATCATGAGGGTTGAAATAATCGATGGGCATGCCACTATCTATGCCCAAATACTCATCATCTAGATTAATATTATGAAAAATTGAAGTTCCTATTGCACTGGAAGACCACCAACTAAAAAGTTTGGAAACTTAAACATTGGGACCTGAACCATGTCACCACTATGAGCTGGGATAAAAAGACGTTTCCCAAGACCAATAGTTAAAGGGCCATGATGGGGTGGTGGCAGTGGAAGGAATTGTTTCCTTGGAAAAGAACAAGCTAAAAATGGGAATTAAAATCAATTAAATGACCAATTAAAATAACATAATATAATATTAGCATTTAAGAAAAAATATATCTATTTATTACACCTTGTTATTTTTGTCTTTGTTGTTGTGGTTGTTAATGTTGTTGTTGTTGTTGTTGTTGATGATGAACTCTTGAAGTTCTACCAGACCCAACTGGTGTTTGCAATATAAATAACACAAACTCCATTATATATATATATATATATATATATATATATATATATATATATATA
The DNA here is from genome assembly GCA_037957365.1 of Torreya grandis. Classification (NCBI taxonomy): domain Eukaryota; kingdom Viridiplantae; phylum Streptophyta; class Pinopsida; order Cupressales; family Taxaceae; genus Torreya; species Torreya grandis. The sequence continues at coordinate 515,388 of JARHVA010000210.1, read as the reverse complement.
TATATATATATATATAGAGAGAGAGAGAGAGAGAGAGAGAGAGTTAAAATATTACAATGATAAAAGAGTATTCAATCAAAGTGAATCTAGTTTATGAAGGTATATCGGTAACATGAGTAGAGGGTTGTGCTGGAGGTAAATCGAACTCCACATTCACTTTCTTCTTATTAATTACTACTTGGGAATCTGTGGAATCGATTATAAATCATCCTCCATCTCTATTTCTTCTGAGGCCTCATGAGGTTGATGTCCCTTGCTTATAACATTTCTTTTGGCAATCATTTCATATATTTTTTTCTGAAAGAAAAAAAAATAATTAAAATGAACTAGATTGATATTTATGTAATTATTTGAAATAGATATATAACTCAAATAGTCAAACAAATACTCAAACTAACCTCTTGTACTTCAAGGGAGAGTGCATTAACAAATATTATGGGATTGGGAGTAAAAGGAATAGAGGATGCTGCAAATTCAAAATTGCTTTGTAGTAAAATGCAATAATATAATTACAAGAAGAAAACTGAGTATGTTCATTGCATAGAGTATAGTTCAAATCATCTTTGATTCATCTAGTAATAAAAGTGCACCAGTCCAACGATTGTGCACCCAAAGTATGAAGAATATAAACCAAAGCCCAAAATGGAATATTGGATGGTTTACCCTGCAAAATAATTCTTGCTTGGAAAATTTCAAGCATTCCCAAGAGGAGAGGGTTTTTAACACATTCAATTTTTATTCCTCTTTTATTGTGGCATTGAAGATCTGTAAAAAAATTTAACAAGTTAGAACAATAGTAAAACTATTCAAAAATAAATAATTATAAATTTTACAATACATACCATCCACCTACAGTGAGTAATGGGACTCTAAATACTTCTTGTCATCATCATTCAACAAGGCCTTTGTGGTGACTAGGTCACCATCCTTGTAAGGTAGACCTGTCAGTATCTTAATATCTTTTGGACAGATTCCAAATGAAATGTTTTGGGAGTCCAAGTTGATGTGAAACATGGAGTAAGAAGGATCTAAGATTTACAAGAAAACATTTAACAGAGTAATATCTTTATCATACTAGGGCATGTAGATAATTATATTGAACCTGCAAGGCTCCACCCAATCGTTGTATGTGTCTAGTTGTTGCAGAAGCCTTTGGATGATAGTGAACATAAAATTTTAAAAAGTGTGTTTGGGGCTTCTGATTACCCCTATGCCAATGCTAGAAGAGGTCTAAGAAATAGAAGCCAAGGAGTGAAAAGGGATTTTAAAAGTCAAGATTCAAGGAAAAGAGGAAAAAAATTAAACATGGGAGAAGAGGTTAAAATGGAAAAATGTGTAAAATGAGGTATGTTTCAAATATTTATAGGCCTTCAGGTTGAAAAGGGTAAATGCCCCTAAGTTACAAGCATTCATCAAATATGCTTATATCATAGCTTAGAGGGCCACATCAGCATTGGTCAAAGGTCTCCATCTGCATAAGCATCCATCTACAAACGTGCCCACATGCAATGCATGAACATTTAGCTAGGTCAAATTTTTATTCATCTGCTTTATAAAAACATTCACCAAGTGCATATAGGCATCTACCTAGTCCATTAGATGTGTGTCTGCTTTATATAGATGTTTGCTTGGATCATGCAGGCATTCACTAGGTGCATACAAGCATACATAGACATTCATTCAATTCATACAGGTGTTTTCCAAAAGTACCTAAGCATCTGTTTGTATCCTATAGATGTTCATCAGGTGTACCTAGGCATCCATCTAGGTCATATAGACTTCAGTCTAGTTTGCACAAGCATTTGTTAGGTGCTCACAGGGGTCTATCTGAGTCTCATAAATGTTCATCAGGGTTTTTGTAGGTGAACATCTATTATTCTCTACACAAGTGCTCATCTATGTTTCTTAGCATTCATCCAAGATTACAGGCTTTATATGATTCACCATCAGGCATCATGTGATTCACATTTGCAACAATTCAACTTCTAGCCTAATTTTTCACCATTGTAAATCAGATTCACCTTGGGACCTCCACGGATTTTTATATAGGGACCACTAAAATGAACCCTGTTATCAAAGATCAAGATCATTGGAGAGCATAGTTGGAGGAAGGAATATAATAAATCTATTTATGTATATGTTTAGAAGAAGATATCGTTGTAATTAGTTGAGCCGAAGGAGATCTAGCAAGGAGAAAGGCATGATAAGAGTGATGTTAGCATTAAAGATCACTATTATTAGGAAGATGCAAGCAACACCTAAAGTCATGGAGCTATGAGAAAGGAACAACTAGTAGCTAGGTAGTAGAGAAAATAAAGTGCAGTCTAGTGTGGGAGACCATAAATCGTTGGAGAGGTAAGAGCTTGCAACATTAGCATAGTCAACCTTGGAGAGACTAAGAAGAAGATCACTATTTTTTTGTAGCAATTCAAAGAAAGAGCATTTTATGGGAAATTGATGGAGAAGGTAGTTGTTTTAGAATAAAAGACTAAAGGACACAACCTTAGTCAGAAAAACTAGTAGATCCAACTTGGAGGAGTAGTGTCAAGTTGGCAAAAGTAAGCAAATCATGTCAAAGGAGAGATCCCATGGTCAGCAAGAAGGTAGATCGCAAGAGGTAGAGGCATCCACATAATATATGATGGCCATGTCAAGATAGGGTCTCATTTGCATAAATAATATACCTGTGCATAGGCCATTCATGAACAGTCAACAAATCATAGAAGAGCGACTTGAATCTATAAAATTAAATTAAAAAATAGCCAACTGCGAAGGAGATCTATAGGAGGTTGGATCATATAAGAGAAGGTACAGTGTTTTATCACATCAAATCATGATCAATGCTATAAAATTAAGTATTTGAGTTATAATCTAGTTTTTCAAAAAATATAATTATTTCAAATCTGTCAAACAAAAAAAAGAAATTAAGATAATAGATCAGTAATATAGCTGGCATGGAAGGAAAAAGTTGGCAGCATCCACTAAAGTTTGATGGTTATAACTATGACATCTGGGCAAATAATCTGAGGATGATTTTGGTGGAAAATGATCTATGGGAATGTGTGATCACTAGTTTCATAGATGTGGCCAATCAAGCAGCATACAACACATTGACAAATGCCCAGAAGACCTAGTTGAAAGAGAATCAGAAGAAGGATACAAAGGCATTAAATTTGATTGAGACAACAATGGTAGAAGCCATATATTCAAGAATTATAGTAGTAAATTATGCAAATAAAGCATGGGAAATCTTCCATAATTCCTACCTAGCTACTGATAAGGTATGGTTATTAAAAATCCAAATGCTTAGAATAGAATTTGAAACATTGCAAATGAATGAAAATGAGTATATTTCTAAGTTTCATAATAGAATCTCTAGATTAACAAATTAGCTAAGAGTTAATAGTGAAACAATAGATGATCAAAGGATCATTAAAAATATTCATAGGATTTTGCCTATGAGATGTGATCCAATTGTCATAGTTATTGAGGATTCCAAAGACCTCTCACGGATGATAGTGGATGAATTGAAGGGTTCTCTTCAAACCCATGAGAATTAGTTGAATAGATCCAAACCTTCTTCCTTAGAGCAAGCCTTCAAGGCTCAATCTAGTTTCAAAGGTAGGGGGAGAGGAAGAGAAAATAGAGGTAGAAGCTTTAAAGGTAGAGAAAGAGAAAGGAGCTACTACGGAAGATCAATTTCAGGCAGTCAAGAAGGAGCAGTAACTCCCAACTAAATTTCTAAGAAAAGAAAACGAGTATTACTTCAAATTAAAGGTATGATAAAAGTAATGTTCAATGTTATTATTGTCATAAGTATGGTCACTTTCAGGATCTCCTCTCCCACTAGGGAGATGCTCCTTGTGCAATGGGTCAGGGTCTGCCATCTCCATCCAGGGATCCCAAACTAGAGGTAGAACTGCTATGCCGCCTCGTGGTGCACATCGTCACAACCGTTCTTGGCACTACTCTCACAGTGGTGCCTTGTACCAGTGCATGACCACTCCTAAGCAACAACGAGGGTCTTGGGTCTTTTGAAAAATTAGAAGACGTGAAAACTAAGAAAAATAGAAATAAAAATAACAATTACAAATTTTTTAACAAATTACAATACAGGGTATTTGTTGTTCTTGACTGCTTGTTTTTGTTGATTTATATGGTGACGACAGAGGGATTCGTTGCTGATTATTTGCTGAAGGGGTTGGGCTGTAAGTTAGTAGTTTGCTTGAAGGTTTGCAGGCCGTTTGCTGACTCTGTAATTTTGTTTCTTGTATATAACAAACAGAGGCATCTCAAGCGAGTTTGAATGTTTTTTTTTTGTTTTTTTTTTTTTCTCCTTTGTTCAAAATTCTGGAACCTTCTAAACCCGTGTATTTACCCATACTTAAATAAATATTTTTTTCAGCAATATTTTTAAAAATTACAATATATATTAAAATGATACACTTATAAAAATATCCTATGCACCAAATTTTATCTTAAAATATTTATAAAAAATTTTCATTATCGTTATTTCAGACTTTAGATATTTAGATATTTTCCACTTCTAATACAAAGACTGGCCACCGTTTTGTAATTGTTGGCATAAGCAACGCAGTTGAAGTCAAAAAATGCGTCACTTCTAATTACAGTTAAAATCAATGACTTAAATCTAGATTTGACAAGCAAAAATAAATTGTAGGTGCTAGTTAGAGTAAATAGTAAACAGTGAACGGCCAGCGAATATTATGGTTGAAAATTAGGTTTTCCGTAATGATACCACAGGGAATTTAGACTGCAAAGGAGATGCAAGTCAATGTTAATTGTATCCACTAATCTCTTCTAGATTCAATGCTTGCCTTTTAGACCAAGTCACCAATTTGGCTCTGAATTATTTGCGTGTTTACGTGTGAAAGAAGAAATTAATAGCTTTGGAGTTTCGTTTTCAAATGAAATTTACAAATTAAAAAATATTATAAAAGTCTCTCACTGCTCTAAAAAATTATAGAATTAAACCTCGTATGAGTATAGAAGTCTTTAATTATTGGATATTAAAAAAAAATTAACTATATTTAAATCATTTTAAAGCGTGTAATATATTAGTTAAGATTACATAACAAAACATCGCAGATCAAAAAGAAGGTGATTTGAATGCACATTCCAAGTATAAATTATTATACTTATTAAATCCGGTTCAATAGTTTTGAGAGAAAAGTATCGAGTATAAAGAATTAAGGTCAAAACATATGAAAAATACATGAATGTATAGTTATATACATCTTTAAAAAAATTGATAAATAGTATTAATATAAGAAAAAATTTAAGTAAAATAGTGTAATTAATTTTACGACAGAGAAAGAAGTGGCAGTGAATTATCAAGCTTATCTTCCCAACCACCACCAAAAGTATTACATTTGTCTTATTAACCACCACCATATAGGTGAATAGTATTATATATTGAATCTCAGTCATTATATTATGCATTGCTTTCTTCAATCTCTTTCTGTACGTAATGTCGAGTGGGTAAGAAAGCCAATAAAAAAAGAGAATTTTTTTCTTGTCACCATACTATCCATTCTCTTGAATTTCAAACGATACTTTATATGATAACCTATTTTTATTCATATATCTTATTATCACTAAATAATGAATTAATACAAAACTTCTCCTTTTAAAAGTAGCATACATGTTTCTCCAAATATTACAAGATAAGACATTTAGACTTAGATTCCTAACTCATGTGTCAAGAAATATTTATGATATCTCTCAACTTTCTTTCTTATTTTTTTTAACTCCTATATTTCAAATAGAATAGTCATATTAAACTATTAATTGTACTAATATATTTCTCAATTTATAGGTCCACAATTAATTTTTCCCTTATTTTTATTATATTGTATAAAAAAATATCAAATTTCCTATTGCCAACTTCTCCTCATAAAAATTCGAGTTATAATTAAAATCAAACTCAAAATTTAAATATTTATAAGGTAAAATTACCTCCAATTTCTCAACATTGTATTTGATAATTACATTTTTATTTCATGAACTTATCACAACTACTTTTATTTTTTTTAATTTCAATTATTTTTATTTTATTGATATTATATTTGATTTCAAAAGGTATAATAAATTAAAGATGTTTCAATAATTATTTAAAACTTCATCAATTTTTGTTTATGTGTCGATAAATGTTTTGAACTTTTAGATAACATTTTAGAACACATTCCATAATCCAAAATGTAAATATGAATTATTTGAATTCTTTTAGAATATAGAGGAGATCAATAAATTATATACATTATATATATATAATATTTTTTACAGTTGTTTCTCTCATTTTTTTTGCTTTTCTTACTTTTTTTATTATTGAAAAGAAAGAAACTAAGAATGAAGGGTGTGGAAGAATACCTATTAAAGTGTGTACGTTAAATCCAAATAATTATGGAGAACTCTTCTTTGGCTAGGGAAGAATACTTGCAAATAAGAAAACACTATCACAAAAACTTATTTTTTAGACAAGTAGTTTGGTGGATTGCCTAACGTGAACTAGATCCTAGAAGCAAAAGCTTTCTATGAAGTTGTCAATCCATATTCTTCAAAACACTTAAGTTGGAATAATAAAAGAAGTAGATTTTGCATAAAAATAATAAATAAATGATACTAAAATAGTACATAACTAAATTTGATATAATAAATTTAAATGCTTTGTAAAAGATAACTAAATGAACATAATAGTTTAATTAATACTAATGCTAAAAATTGGTAAAAATTATGGTTTTGATTTGTTAAAGTGGTTAGGGTCAAAAAGATTATTTTATTGGTTTGGGTAGATGGTCAAGGCTACAAGTATACAAATGGATGAATAGATAAATGAGGTAAATAAGTAAATATGGCAAAGGAAAAAGAAAGGTAAAGATGGGAAAGAGGGAAAAGAAGTAAATGAGGCAAAGAGGTGAATGGGATAAAGGGGATAAATAAAATGAAAATAACTAAAGGGATTAAATGGGATGAATGAGATGAAGAGGAAGAGTTTAAGGGCTCAAGAGTATGGAGGTTAAGAAAAGAGAAGGCCAAAGAGAAATAAAGAAAGAACTGAAATTACAAAACAAAGTAAATTATCTCAATGTTGTTGAAATGGCTTGAAGATGTTGATGATGGTTGAATGTTGATGAATCTTGAAAAAAATTTGACAGAGCTTTGTTGCTTTGATATTTTCTCCTTTAAGATGATGATGACCTCCTCCAAAAAAACCTATAGCAATATGCTAAGAACAAAAGACTAACTTGTCACTTTACCTTGGGTGATGGAGAGGGGGGTATTTATAGCATTTTTGTGTGAAGAAACATGCTAAAATAGAGAAATAGTGAAGCAATTCAAATATCTCCAAGTGGGATCATGATTTAGTCAAGGTGATGTGGGTGAGGATTCTTATGTAGGTTGATGAGTCTCCAAGTTTGAATATAAATCATGCACATGGGTTTGAATGAGGTTTAAAGACTTCTCCCCATCTTTTCTTGCTTTCACACAAGCACTTAAAGAGGTGTCACACCAAATGTGGCACCATTTTCCATGTGGGGGATGAAAATTTAAAATTGAGGTTGGTGGGGATTCTCATGTGTGTTGGAAAGTCTCTCATTTGGGTTGGTGAGCCTCCATTTGGGCTAAAAAATCAAAAGTGGGTGCCCTTTATCTTTTTCAAAGTCTTGAAGAGGTAGGTATCTCTTTTTGAAGTCTAATTTCATGTGAAAAGATAAAATATATGTTGAATAATAACCCTTTAAGGATAAATTCACCACATTTTGAGTGTGGGCCCTTATGATGCTTGAATGAGGTCATCAAGCACTTTGGGAAGGGTCCCAGGTCGGGTATAATGTCCCACATCAAGCCATGTCATTTCTAAGCCACATCACTTGTTATATCACCTCTAAATCACATGTCATGTCACATGCTATATCACTTTCTATGTCATCATGACATGTCATCATGAATAGTGATAGTGGGTCCCATAGTGAATAGTTATAATGAATAGTACTTTCAAATAATGATTTTGAATGATATTCATGACTAGAAGAATAGTGATTTAATTATGTTAAGGGGGTTTTATTAAGTTTTAATAAGTTTTAAAGGATCCTAAGGCATTTAGTCATCATAAATTGTAAATGTGTAGTTTTTTGGTGTGTACATTTTACCCTTTTTATTATGCCACTTTGAATTAACAAGATACAAAACAAAAATAAAGTGCTTGATTGAAGGTCAAGATGCCCTAAGTATGGGAGGAGGTGTTCCCTTTCAAACTAAAATTTGATAAGGAAAGGTTGAATCAGGTGTGGGTTTGATAAGCAGTTGATAGGGAGGTACTAAGTGGTGCTACAAGACAGCTGGGCATGTGAAATGCCAATGGGTTCATAAAATACAACTAAGAAAAATAGTCAATATTACACAAAGACTAAAGGTGCCAATGTTGATAACAAAAAGGTCAGGTTCTAAGATAAATGACAAGGTAATCAATCCTTAGCATTCATCATAACTTATCAAGGTAGTCTTATCAAGGTTCCTAGACAAGGTCAGTGTTGACTCAGGTATCTAGGGTAAGAAGTGCTCCTGAGAAAATATAAATTATCTAGTTTTACATGAGGTGGTGCAAACATTTAAAAGTTTAACATGGCAAGTTTTATCATTACTGTCAAAAGTTATTGCAAAAAACATCAATGTTCTAGGTCAAAAGTAACCGATGTCAAGGTAGACATGGAGAAAGCATGGGTGGATTGGGTATGAGTTGGAAGGGGATCGCTGAGTTGACTCCAAATGCACATGGAAAGTGGATATTGCCTACATAGTTCCATGGATAGAAATCCAAAAAGAATATCAGGCCAAATATAGTTCTTTTGAGGTGAAGGGTGTTGGTTAACTTAGTTGTCTCAATTAGATATCAAATAGTTTTTTATGGATGTAGTAAAAATGGTGGATGAGGTGAGCTAGGATGTAATTAGATGATTATATAAACTATGTAAAATGAATCTGTATCTATGGATAAGTAGGTTAAAGTGTGAAGTTTTTTCCACCATCGTAAATAAAAGGAAAGGTAGAAATATGTGGTACCAAGATTTGAAAAATATTGAACTACTCAAATTATTGTGGTGATCTGATAGGTTCTTTCATCACCATCTAAATAAGTCAACATTATGCACATTTCACAACAATTTTGTTAATAGGCTATAAAAGGTTATTATTTAATGGTTTGGCAAAGTAAAGTACCAGAGTGGGTAAATGAGAAGTGGTGAAGATTAGAACCCTTGACCCTTGAGTCAGTGGGGCCCCAAAATAAGTAAGCATTGATTTTTAGATGGAATTCAAAGAAAGACACTCAGGGGTTTTGGAATATGGAGTGTGGTGAATAATAATAACATTAATTAATTGACAGAGCAAGTTATGGATTGCGATTAAAGAGTAGGGTTATTTTAAGGTGTAAGAAGATGTAGTTCAAAAGGGAGAATCAAGGGAAATTATTAGTTAGAAGGTTAGGGCATGTTAGAGGGTGTATTTATCATCCCCATGTGGGTATCCCAAATATTTCATTTGAAGGTGGTTTTATTTTTTATTCCAACATCTTCAAAGGTTGGAGTAAAAGGGGTTTAAAATAGGCAAGACCAGAAGAAGTGGGGAAAGAATTTTCATCCTGATGGATGAATGATGCTCAGGTTTGTCGGTTGGTCATATGAGATTGTGGTCCTAGCTAATTGTGTTATAGAGCTATATGATTGGTATATATCATACAGTAAATAAAAATTGTGTGGAAGACCTTAGAGGCCATAGCATGCTCAAAATGGATAGAGGGTTGAAAAGGAAAAAGGTGATAGGGAGGGTGAAGGGAGTAGTTGGATAGGGATAAAAAAGAGAGTTTGAGTGCAACATATAAAGGCATTAAAGGAAGAAAGGGATGCTCCTAAAGTAAGGAACCTGACTAGTTTTTGATCATTAAGGCAAAGGTGTAGAGGATACAAGGAAGCAGATAAGGAGATGTACATACAAGTACTACAACTGATGACCACACTCTAAAGAGGTGGAGGTGAAATTGGAGAACATAAGGGAGATCCAATAAGGGATGAGGTAAAGGTGGACCAGGAGATGGATGAAGAGAAAAGAGTGAAGTCACAGATAAAGACAAAGGTTGAGAAGGATGTAATAAGCCAAGCATGGTCATATAGGTCAGGAAGAACAAAGAAGGGCCTCAAGGGAGATGAAAAAAATGAAATGAAATGGAGAAAAGAGAAGAAAAATAAAAGGTATAATATTAAGGGTGAGAGATGCACTAAAGAATGACATATGGAGAATTGAAAAGGATGGGGAGAGAAGTGTAATAATAACAAAGGGTAAGGGGAGAATGAGAGATATGAGCAGCCATGAAAGGTTTGAAAACAACACTAAAAAAACTAAAAGAGAAAATAGTTTAGTGATGAAAATGAAAAATAAGGAAATAAATGAAAGAAAAGGAAACATGAGTTAAAAAAAATTGAAATGAGGACACAAAGAGGATGATGGGAGAGGGAAGAAGTAGGTGGTATCTTGACCAAGTAATCATGGGTGATGATATGCAAGGAGAGGAATAATGAAGCAAAGCAGATGGTGGTATTGGAGATGAGAATGGGATGCAAAATGGGAAAGGGGTGAAGAATGAGGGGAAGTAAAGGATGGGTGAAAAAGAAGGTGAAGAGAGATGGTAGGTTTTAATTAGCTTGTTAAAAGAGATTGACAAGTTGAAGGGGTGATTAGAATAGATAACAAGCTAAAAAAATGGTGAGGTGGTGAATAAATAGGGGGACGTAATGAAATAAGAAAAGGGGAATGTAAAAATGGCCATAGGCAAAAAGAGATAATAAAAAGAAGGCAATTATGGAAGGCTTCTCAAAGGATAAATACCCAAAGAGAAACTAGTTGTGGAGGAAAAAAGGGAAGATAAAAATGATGAAAGGATGAAAAAAATCAATCAAGAAGAATGGAAAATGGGTATGGTGGGAAGAGTGGTAGAATGGTAGAGAGTGGTGGTACACATAAGGAAAAAATGCAAAAATAAAAGAAACATAAAGCTTGCAAGATGCATAGTATGATGTGGAATGGCTGAGGATAAGACAGTGATAAAGGGGGTATGACAAATAGCCAAGGGGGAGGGGAGATAATGAGGATGGAGAAATAATTTGAAGGGGATAAAGGCTAAGGTTGGTAATAAGGTGAAAGAGAGGTAGAAAATTCAAAATTTGGGTGGGGAAGTGGGCCATGAATCATGCATAAGGAAAGATGATAGGGAGGCCAACGAAGCAGAGTAGGAGGCAATTTTAAGGGAGGTAAGGAGGGCCAATGGAGAATGTTGTCAACACTTGTGTTAAAAGAGATTGACAAGCTATAAAAGTGATTAAAAGAGATTGACAAACTGGAGGTAGGTAGATGGTTAGGAGATAGGTAGAGAAGTGGAGGAAGAGATTTTAGTTAAGAAGGCCAAATAAATTAAAATAAGTGGCCAAGCTGACCTCAGTAACTGAAGATTTCCTACATAGTCCAAAAATACCTCAAGCCAATGTAGTTCTCCCAAAAATGGAGGGAAGACTTAAGAGGAAGTATTAGATGGTGTTAAAACATAATGACACTGAATAAAGAATTCAAAGCTTCCCTTATGTAGGATGTCCTAAATAAGAGGGCATTGTTAGCAATGGAAATGATTGAGAAATAAAATGGGATGGGAATTAGTTTTTAGTGGCTAATCTACCCCTAAAGTAATGCCTACATATTCCATGGACATCGGGCCAATGTAGTTCAACACAATTTGGATGCGTGGGGTTCAAATTGACTACCCCAATTTGATTGACCACATGGGCTGAGGGAGAAGGTTTGGTAAAATAATAGTTTTGGGCTTTGGTGAAGGTGTCTATGAAAGTGAATGGGGTAGGTTGGTAAATAGTTACCATAATGATCCCACATTTAGTAGGATGAGAGATAGGGATTGGCAAGGTAGGATAAATTAGAAGGGAACACAATGTTGAGTACCACAAATAATCTTCAATGGAGCTAATCCAAAGAAGAGTCGATTTTGTGAGGAGGTTGCACCTTCTAAAATTGTGGGAGGGTAGGAGTTTGGAGATAGTGTCTACCATTATGATCTAAGTTTTAGGAGGTGGGGGTTTATCCAAATCTACAGAGTCACTGTGGCCAAGGTTCACCATCGCTACGAGCCAAGTTTTAAGGGAATTACCAAAGTGATGACCTATAAAGAATTTATTTAACAATAAAAGAGATTCTATAAGTAAATAAGTTAGCAGTGTGGTGAGTATAGAGGATGGACCTTGCCTGACCTAAGAGTTGCATGGTTAGGCTAGACAATGGTGGCCATATATGTAACCTATACCCTAATTGCTTGGAGCCGTAGATGTGGGGTCCCATTTAGAAGAGGCCCTAGTATCAGTGAGCTATGTGGTCCAAGATATTGGTGATAAAATTGGATTAGATAGTCATTCCCCTTCTATGGATGGACTCTCAACTGGTACAAAATAAAAGATTGCCATGTTTGAGCAGACACTGCCAATGGTTGGTGTGTGATGTTTAGAGCTTGTGGCAATGGGCTGGTAGGAATAAAAGGGTAATGTGTTGAATATTTTTGGTTAAATTTTATTATGCCTTAGTTTGTGTGGATACTTATGAATGTTATGGTTATGAATATGATTGGTATGGTTATGGTTATTGTAATATAAATTTATGTAAAATAAATGACCATTGTTGTTGAAATGTTGGATGGTACAAGTCAGGGTGAAAACATCAACCATGCACATTAAGATAAGAATAGGGCCTAATGCTTTATTTTTGGAAAGGACTAAAAATAGATCCAAAGTGAGATTAGCTTAATGAATATAAGCCCTTCAAATGCTATTCATGAGTAGTCGTTAGTTGATAAGAAAGGTTTCATGATCACAAAGTGTTAAGTAAGCTCTAAATGCCTTGATTTATAGATAGTCAAAAGGGAAGATGGGTGATATTTGGTGTGAAGGTTAATGGGTGATATGTACAATAACCTCATGTGAATTAGTTTTTCCCTTTTATAGGTGGCCTAAAAATGATAATAGACAAGTCCATGTTGTATGCTAGATGTAAATTGATCAATGCAAGAAGTCTACATGTGAAAGCCTATTACAGTTGTAGATATTTTTTGTGGTAGTGGGTATTTTTTTTATTGCTATATATGGGAAGCTGATCAATGCAAGAAGCTCCATAAAATTTCTCTACTTTTGACAAAGTTAACTCAGCCATCCTTCGAGGGATTGGTCTAAGCTTATTGGCTTTGTTTTAATGTTCTTGATAGGTGTCCTTCAAGGGAGCAGTCTACCTTACATGTAAAAAAAAAATGGGCATTTATCCCTTGAGGGAGCATTCTGAAATACTTAATATATTGACCCAATTAATTATTGCAAGATGAAATGTGTTTAAACATGGACCAGTCTAATTAGGTTCATAGGTTTACCTTAATGAGGGTAAACATTTACATAAGAAGGTCAATGATATGTGAAAGGGTGTGGTTTTGAGAGACAATTACCATGGGATTCCATCTTGTTAGATATAATGTGTTATATCATTCACATACACTCAACTTACTCAAATAGGCCTAAAAAACTACCTTGTATATATACCATTCCTTGCTCAGATACCACTTAGTCAGCCATACACCCTTAACCTCTTATGTCAGCCATACAATAGGACTCAATACATCTTTTTTACATGAATAAAATGATATTTGACTCTTTTTTGGTCTAACATGACTCAATTAAGCTTCATTTTACTTTTAGGTCTCATGGAGACCTAATAGGCCCTCTTAGACATACGTTACACTTTACATTCCTTAGAAAATTTTAAAACTCTAAAAATGGTACCAATATATCATATAATAATAAAATATACCCCATATAATTTATTCTAGTCTCAACAAGACATTTTACAACAAATCACTACTTGAGACCTTCCATTAGCACTATACATACTAGGCCTTTAAATGCACAAAAAAAATTATCTTGAACAACTAAATATAAAAAATCATTTATCCGCATAATAATGATAATACATAGCTTATACATAACCTTCATGACCTCAAAAATATCACCATATGCATTAGACACTTCAACTCAAGGCATAGAGCCTCAAAAACACCTATGTAACTCAATCACTCAAAACTGCTAGTTTTTCTCAAAATGCAGTCATGGTGACTTATACCTCCAACACCTGTATAGACACATTAAATGAGATAAAATACATGAACATGATCCTTTGACATCTCCATCCATCTTCAAATATAAACATCATATGTTCTACTGGCAACTATTGGTCTTACAGACCAATTTGTGGACCTTACTACACATAGACCTTACTGAGTTAGACAAGCCATTTTAGCTTCATTAGTTTCACCACTATACCTAACTTCCAAGATTTATACCAAGCATGAATAAGACATACCAGTCTCAAAAACCATCTCCATGTACTTGGTTTCATGATTCTATCTTAAAAACAAATTACTATTCATCTTCTCACTATTGCCTGGGTTTTTCATTGTTTGCATCATTAGGCATGTTAGTAAATAGCTAACTTGGATGACTAGTTTATCACACTTGAGGGATTTAAACTATACATAAACCTTCATGGATATAATACATGATTCTCTACCTTCTTCCTCCATCCATTTGCTTACTATGTCTAATGTAAATTTTGACTTCTACAACAACTTCACAAACAAGCCTATAATTTGACATTTTCTCTCTCCTCTCTCTAACTAATACCACTTGGAAGTATAAGGAGAGTCCACTATAAGCTCTAATATATTACCTGATCATACCAATATGTTATGGGCATTTTTTTATCAACATCATGTCCTTTTTAGGGTTCTAAGAGGGTTTAAACCTATTTCCACCCTTAATGATCATTCATAAACCATAGCCCCTCAATCCAAAAAACAATGCTTGTAATTTTTATGTAGGTCCCTTCCCCATCTACCATTAACTACTTAGGTTCTCATGAAAATTTTTTACAAGCTAATGAGCATAATAAAATCCTATTTGAGTTAAAAACTCTTCATTCTGAGCACTTGAGAGACCTCCAAACAACTTTTCATGCCTTGTCCTTCAAACTATGACCTCAAACTAAATGAACAAACTTTAAAAAAATTAACTCACCTCTAAAAATTATTACATGATCTAAAACACCTTGAAATCTGATCATGACCCCTCATTAGGCCACACTCACTCTCTTTGCTCTCTAGACCTTGACCTACAAACCATATTACACCTTAAAAATTGTCATTTGTGCCTCTTTCCATGCACTTTCCACCTTAATCACATACTCTATCAACCTATATCAAGCTAAAAAACTAGCATACATCCTCTATATACCTTGAAAATAGATCATGATACCTCATTAGGATAGGTAGGGTTTAGGAGTCATTTAGATGCAGACTTGGTCTGAAGGTCCTACCCATGTAGGCTTACCCTAAAACTCTCATGAGTGTTCTAATGCCTCACACACATGCTAAAAAAACCTCATAAAGCCACTCATTCCTATGTGCATTCATCTCACCAAGCCACCATGCTCAAACCTTCTCATAAGGTATGTTCATGCCATGATTAGGCTTAGGGTACTTAAGCACTTGACCTCAAAGACCTATACCTTCATTTATTTATAAATAATAGAAACAAGGAAATAACACTCATAACCATTAAAATACTCTCTTTTACACTACATAAATTTAATATTTATAAGCTTGTCACAACACACACTGTCAACTGGCCTTACACACAAAAACACTCTTGCAAACCTATTTGTCATCATACCTTCACAAGAACATTCAATGATAACACTAGCAACTTTAAACTGATCTAATCCTTGA
Source organism: Torreya grandis (assembly GCA_037957365.1). Taxonomy (NCBI): domain Eukaryota; kingdom Viridiplantae; phylum Streptophyta; class Pinopsida; order Cupressales; family Taxaceae; genus Torreya; species Torreya grandis. The sequence continues at coordinate 499,499 of JARHVA010000210.1, read as the reverse complement.
AATCAACCTTCACATCAAATAATATAAAATATAATGATCAATAATCTCTCCTTATCATATCATGCACATACTTTTTAATGTCATGACCAGGATCATGACTAGGCTTCTTATACAACTTGACATCAATGACCTATACCTGTATGACACCATAAGGCATTAGTTTACTTAAAATTATCTATTTCCTTAAAATTATCTCTTGCCTTCAAATTCTCTCTTTCCTTCAAAATCATCATATCATATGGCTTCTTTATCACATCAATCTCATAAGCTCATACCTCAAAGATTGCTCACCATGAATCTTCACTAGATGCACCTTAACATCAATGACATCAATCTTGACATTAATGAAAGCACTTATCAACAAGTTGGTAGAAAAGGCTCAACAAGAACCCTTGATGTAACCTTTGATTTGAGAATAGAGTACTCCAAATTCATAGATCTTTTTATGGTAGCTTGAAACGTTTGTGGGTCTAAAGATTTCACCCAACCATGGAGTGATTCCTCTAATCCCTTTATGAATAATTAAGATAATTTATCCTATGAAACATTAGGAATGATAACTGGAAGCCTTTGAAAATTATATATGTAGGCATCTACTAAATCCCTTTATTTGAATTGAGTTAGCTATCTAAAGTAATGTTTAGGATTAGTTTTGTCAAACCGGCCATCAACCTCTGAGCAAAATTCACCTTTTAAGTGATGAGGCTATGACCCTGCGTAAACATCCTATAGAACCATCAATCATGGGCATCACCTTCTAATTGTAAATAAGCGAATTGGATGTCATCCCTCTAGAACATGGGGTACAAACTTAAATAGTTTTCCAACTTATGTATCCATGTATGAGTAGTGTATTTTCCTAAACCATCAAAAGGTAAAGAGACACCTTCCCAAACTCCTAATGTAACTCTTGGTTTTTCCATTTGTCTCTTCTAGGCTTGTTTCTATATTTCAACTGATAGAAATCATTTAATGACATGACTAATCATAATTCTTCATCCAATGATTGCCACTCATGGATATAATCACCAACACTTTATTATGTATCATGTTGCCTAACACTTTGTGGCCTCTGTTGATCTATAAAAGTAGGCATAAAGGGATTAATTATGAATTCCTAAGTGGATCTAGTGTGACTAAGTGCTTTGATATGGTTTCCCAAGTTGCTCATCTCACCATTAGATCCACCATTATGATTGGCATTTTTGTTGATCATCAATTACTACATAAATTGAAATATCTCCTATTATCCTCTAGCCAAATTATTGAGATCATCTATAAGGTGGGGATCTTCATGGTGTCAATCTACCATGTTCCATTATACCATCTTAGCCTCAGCCTCAGGATCAGGATATCCTAGAGTATTACCAGTTCTACTTCTAGAATTATATATAAAATTGCCTTCTCAGGCTGCATGAATAAGAGATGAACTTCTCCATAGATGATTTGTAAAATATTAGTTTTTTAATAGGCTGGCAAGATCACTAGCTCTAATACCACTAAAATATCCCTTTCAAGACATTTAACTAAATATAATTTTTTATTTTTGTCCAAATAATATATTACAAAATGTATGCATCTAAATTTGTTCACTTTATTTAATGTCACTAATATTCTTATTAGTCAACACTAATTTTACTTATCTAATTTATCCCCCCTTCCTAGTCATTTATCTAATATTCCCCTTCTATTATTCTTCATATACTAACCTTATCCATCCCCACCAATCAATTAATTATGTTAAATCACCATTATCTTATCCTAATACCCACTTATCTATTATTTGGGAATTTTGAAATACCATGGCCCACCTACCCACCTACTAGCGCATTCCTAGGCTCTCCTATACCCCTAGTCCCTAATCACCTACCTAATACCTATTTAATCCCCTATATACTAATCATTAACCCTAAAAATGATTCTAGAATTTTCCAATTCTATAATCCTCTCTATTCTCACCCTTCCTGTCTAGAAACCTCTAAATCTAGAGGCTTCCAAGGAATTTTAATTCCTTGAATAATTCTCCACCCTATATCTACATAATCTAACTTTGAATTATATCCCTTGATTTCTCCCTCCTTTTATTTAAACAACTCCATCCCTTCATGGAATCTAACTTGAATTCCCATGCCATATTTATGCCAAATTAGCCATTAACAAAAGAATTTAGAAATTCAAAGCAAATCCATGTTCATGAATCTAGCATCCATAATCCATAATCATGCCATCATAATGTCAAAATTTGAGTCTACATTCAATTAACCATCCATTGGAACATCCTTGATGGAGGTTAGTTAAAGCAAGGATTGGTAATATTTATCCTATCATTTTGATTTGTTTCCATAATCTTTCCTAATAGGTAGTTTGATTTGTGGGTTTGAGTTATGTATTTTAATTCATATTTGCTCAAACTCCTAATATATTTTGGCAACCATGATGGGACACACTCCCAATTTAATCATTAAGTTTGTTGGAAGTGTTTTTATAAGCTTATAGGGTCAAATAGATAAAAACAAATTGGATTTTTGAAGTTTTGCACACACAAGTTATAGTTGTCACAATTCACTAGTATCAATGACCTTGTAGTTATGGTTTTTTCCCATAAGTCATGATGTTGTGCCAACATTTTAACTTGACCACTAACTGTCTCCTCTAATCGTGTAGGTTTTTGTCTCCTCAACAATACTACAACTTGAAAATCATGACCTTTTTTTGAGAGCTATGACTTTTCATGTAGAGTCACGATTTTTATTGAAACTACTAATGGTCTATTTTACAAGTTCTTATCTTTTGGAAAAAACATAACTTCACGATTTTTAACTTTTCCCTAGTAGTTATAACTTTGCCTTATTGAGTTGTAGTTTTGTAGGTTTCAAGGGCAAGCATAAAATCACTTGGTTAATCCATTGAATATCATTTTATATAACTCCTATGTGCTCATTTAGTGTGATCTTAAGTGTTTTCAATATTTTGACTCTCTATGTGCAACATAGATGGATCAAACTAGGACTCAAGTATTTGGTCACTAAGATGCAATACTACAAATCTTATAGTCATGATATCACCCTAGTAATTGTGATATTGGGCTCATGAGTCATGATATTGTAATTCCACTAATGCTTAACGACTATCTTATAATCTACAAGTTTTATTCTAAATTTTTATGTTCTATAGGGACTTATTATCACCTAGTCAAGCATATAACCCCTTTTGGTCTTTACATTTTCATCCAAAATGTTTTACTTGTAACTAACCATCTTTGTGTGATGGGGTCTTATCTCTATAAACATTTTTTGTGCAATCTATATAGTTTGTAGGGTCACCAGAAGAGGAAAGGTAGGGAGAAATATCCAAAGATAAGGCAAACATATAAATCCTTAACCTTTTACATCATTGATGAAACCACAGATTTTGAAATTTTTAGACTCACAATCTTGCTCTGTGAAAATGAAATATTGTAGCCCCAGTAGTGATTTTACAATCTTAACCTAGCTCTATCCATTTTTTCCATTCTAAATATTGGTTATCATCTTTGGATCTCATAAGGCAGAGTTAGAATAAATAATCTTGTTATTTTCAAAGTTGTTCAAAATTTTGTCTATATTAAACATCTTAAATATCTATTTATAAATTTTTGGATATATCATAAAATCATTTTTTAATCTATCATAATTGTGAGTATATAATAATTTTAGGCATCTAAGTCACTTATCATATCCTTTCTAGGTCTACAGTCAAAATATTAAGGTTTTGAACTTTATCACAAAACCACAAATCTTGATTTATAGTCAATAGAAATTTTGTCATTTATAGTCATGGTTTTGTCTAACTATCACAATTTTGTAGTCTAACCATCATAGTTAAGTTAACTACTAAAAAATCATAACTCATTATCTGTGATTTTGTCTTAGAATTATGATTTTGTCATTTTTGGTTGTGATTTTGCACTATGTAATTGTGATTTTACAGCCATCTTTGCCTTCAAAATTATCCTTTTTGAGTGCATTTTTAGTCATTTTGGTTAATTTTGAGTCATTTTGGGCCTCTTGTAAGGACCAAATTGCCTTTAGCATTAGGGGCTTCTCCCCTTAACCCTACCCTATACCGCAATATGGAGCATGCCTATGGTGCTAACCTTAGACCCCATAAGGGGCTCTACCCCTTGATCCCACAAGGGGTAATACCCCTTGACCCACTAAGGGTAATTATTCTCAGACCCTCATATTGTGGTCCGCTCACCCAAAGAAGTTATAAATCCAAATCATGATTTTTTTAGGGTGTTTTTCTTAAGACCTATTTCCTTACAAGGGTGAAACTATAGGTTATTTTGTTTTGTCTAACATCTTATTTTGTAGGTCATTTTTTGGTTTAACATCTTTTAGATTACCCCTTGAGATCATCAATTAAACTATTAGTCGCTTGTCTTGCAAGTTGCCTCTTTAAAAGTGTCAGTCAAACTACTAATCTCTTTCTTATAAGTTGCCTATCAAAGATCCCCATTGGCATACTAAAAATCATTTTAATCACTTCATTTTAATTGTATTGTATTGTATATTCTTATATACTCTTTCATCTTTTAAATATATCACACATCTTAATCTAATCACTTAATTAATCTGTTAGCCACATGTTTATATCCTAAGGGCTACAGTCGATGTATGCTCTTCCCATTGCATCTTTGTGGTGATTCTTGGGGGATCAAAAATCACTTATAAAACCCATTCTATTTTTCTTTTTCTAGGGAGATAGTGACCATGGATTTAATCACCACACACTAGTCCATACTCCATGTTCTAAAGGAGTCTAAAAATTAAGAGAAATGTCATTAGGTGCCTAATCAAAACTCCCCATAAAGGGTTTCATAGAGTGAGGGATGGCTAAGTTCCAATATGTAGGGAAATTAGACAATATCCTATATAGACTTGGGCCTCACTGTACCTTTGTGTATATATGAGATGCACCTAGAGATCTTTGTGCAAACCTAGCATAAGATTCTTAGTCATAACAGGTGTACTATTACAAGAATAAGTATTAGCTCCTAAGAATCCATTATGTGCAGATGGGGTCAAGAGAGTTCAATCAATTATATAATAGGTTATTGACCTACAACCTCACCCATGAAGTCATTTGATGGTGCAATCATCGAGTTACACTCCCTTTAGTTTAATAATCATAGTTTTATGGCTTTTTTGATTTGGTATATGTTATGTTAGACTAGTGTTGTTTTTTATCTAAGTTAGCCTTTCATCCAAACCTATACACACCTATCTAGGTCTTACAAAAACTCATCTTATATATGCTTACCTAATCATCATCCTTTTGTACATATCACCTAATACATCCTTATCATCATACCATTGTACATATTGGATTTGTATATCCTTTATCTTATCCTATTTTAGTCATCTCCACTCATCATTGATCAACCCCCATCACTCACATATCCTATTCATCATCTTGTATATCCTTGAATTATCCTTTTGTATATCCTTCTAGTCATATCCTATCTTAGTCTCAATCATCATTCATTATACCCCATCATATACTAATCCCATATCATTATTTGTATCAATTCCACTCTATCTATAACCAATCCTTTTGTCTTGACCTTTCCTTCATTACCCATCTATTTTAACCTCATCTTATCTCATCCTAGTCATCCCTTTTAGGTCACACTCAAGTCCAAAACCAACCCCATCTCATCATCATTTATAATTTTTCTTGTCACATTCTCCTATCATCTTCATCACATAGTCATATCCCATCTTATCTTAATAAAACTAGTCCAAGACTTGAGCAAGTCTTCTTGTTATCCTTTCATATCATCCTAATCCATTAATGATTCATCACTTGGTTAGATCTCATACCTAATTGATATTCTGCTAGAAATTTATCATTTTTATGGCTTCAATATAGAAACCCATTAATCCATCAATATAATCATCTCTATTCTAATCATCTTACCTATCCATAACTAGCACCCATCATATCATCCTCTTACTATTTAGAATCTAGGCACCCATCAGATCCCTAATCATTTTACTATCTTGAAAACTATGCATCACTAGTAGGTTAATGGCACCTATTATAATATTGGTCTAAATTATGATTATATATTTTAATCCATTAGTCTATCTCATCCCCATCCTCATCTATCATACTAGATTGGCCCTTTAAAACTACTTTGTTCAAAAAACCATCCTTAGCCTATCTCCATCATCTATCCTCTATCAACCATCACCATGAAGCTAGACCCTACCTTCATCGACCAATACACATCTTCCCACAATGATGAGATCCTCTTGAATTTTATTATGATGGATGTTTCACTTCCTAAATGTGTTGATCCCCTTCAACTCATTGCTCCCCTCGTGTAAGCCCCTTCATGTGAGTCCTATACAAATATTCCATCCTCAAGTCATAAACCATTGACTACCCTTTCCCATACTAGTAAAGGGAATCCAGACTTGGCCACCTCATCTATGATCAGTCCATCTACCTAGTCATGTCACCAACCATCTGATCTAAATTCCAATGCTTACACCTCTAAGTCACAAAATGAAGTGGGTCCTTATACTCCTCTTCTTGTGTCCTTGGAAGCCCTTTTTAAATAACTAGTCACTGCTAACATGATGGTCTATATGCCTATTTGACATCTTGATCCAACCAAGCCTAAGCCCTCTTGGTATAAATAAAACCAATACTATTTATATCACCAAACTTGATGGCATATTATTAATTTATGTTGACCTTTCCAATACTATGTTCAAGACCTCATCAACCATGGTGACATAGTGATTGAGGATGAACTAGATGAGTCTAGATCCTTGGGTGAATAAGAAACCCTTCCCCTTCCCAATCATGATCAAACGCTTCCCCTTCCAAGACAAATTCATCACACCATACCTATCCTTCATGATCCCCTTATCCTCGATAAATCATCCATCAAAGATGAGTATATTCCCCATGAATCTTGCCCTCATGAAACCTTTTTTGACCCTTTTGAGTCCATCATTTATCCACCATCTCCTTCTCACCCATCACATCACATCCCCCATGATGAGAGGTCAATTGCAAACAATGAATCTTCTACTATCAGCATTATATCTCATATATTAGAGACAACATTAGATCTAACACAAGTCTTCTCTTCACCACAATCATGTTCAACATTAGTATCTGAATAAGATCCCTCATCAGAAACATCATCCCTCCTCGATATGGTAGAAAATGCTGATAATGCCTAAATTTTTAGGATACCTCCAATACATTACCAAGCATACCTTTGGATTCCAATTAGGATGAGGAAGTCATAATAGAGTTCTTACAATCTTTATCTATCAAAGATAGTTAGAGTGAATCTGATCCTACTTTAGATGTGTATATTACAATTAGTCCTAGTGAACCTTTTACCAATCTTGAGGATATTTTATCTAATGTCAAAATTGGGTCTCCTAAGAACACCCATGAGGAATATTTTGCCCCATCACCACTCATTGACATCATCATATCATCTCCACCACCTTCTTCCATCCTAGATCATTTCCTTCCTATCAATGATCATTTAATCACCTCTTTTCATAAGGATGAATAGGAGCATACATCATTAGACGCTTCCTTGAGAAATATAATAAGTGCCCCAAATTTGGAGGTCTAAGACCATATTTAAAAAGCCATAAATCATAATCACATCATATTTGATCCCATCAATCAAAATAAAGAAGAATCAAATCATCAGCCTAATCTAAAAATGTCTTCCCCTAGTGAAGCCCAAAATTAGGCACTCAAGGACCATCAAATTCAAAATACTCTTTCAAGTAAAAAATCAATCTCTCTTAGTGAAGCCCAAAATCAGGCACCAGGGAGGAGTCAAAGTCAAAACTAGTTTGAAAATCAAAATAATGTCAAAAGCAGTATCCAAATGGTTGATAATCTTTAAAATAACCATATCAAACATGAACCATAAATTCAAAGAATCTCAGATATTCTATAGTATTTTGTCACATGGCACCAATAAAATGTTGAATTTACAACATCTTCAATGATGTATGCAACTTCTAGTCCTAATATTCCATCACCCATCACACTGTCTTATCATAATACTATCATTTATTCTATTCCTAATCCTCCATCACCCATCATACCATTCTATTTTGATCCTATGATCCATCAAAATCAATCTCTAATTGAATCCATACCTCCCATCACCTTCCTAGGCAACATTATCTCTCTTAGGGGTGATGAAGACACCTAGTCTAGATATTTAGAGGGGTCACAATCAAGAATCATCAAAGGTCACATGGACCCCAACACATCTAGCAGCAACAACATGATCCTAACATCACACATCTATAGAATACATGTTGGATAAATATCACATCTAGTGTCAACATTCTTATATCTCATACCCTTCTCTAATAAATTGAGATACCCTCCAAAAGTCAAAAAAAATCATTTATCAAATGGTAAAAATCAATCTTTTAGTACCTTGGGCAAGTATCATGATGAAATCTAGTTTTTAATGTCATGGTAAAATAATATATTGTCAGCATTATACCTTAACACTTGGTGTCAAAATCCATCCATCACTTGTCAATCATCCATCCATGTCATCCTTTGGTCCATTATTCCTACCCACCATCTGCCATCATATCATGCATCCTATCTCTCCTTCCTTCCTGCCTTTACCTTCATAAAGAAGTGGAAGATGCCTTGAAAAATATTTTCCAACCATCTTATCATATCCTCCAATGGGTATTTAGGCAACTAAACACCAAGTTCCTTCATGATGGGGTCATTTTAAATCTTTTTTCCATTATTCCTTATCCCTCATCCCCTTTTTGTATCACCCGTATCCTTTTATCATCCCATCCATCATTTTATCCATTCATCCTCATCCTAGTTGATAGGCTTGGTATTCCATTTGATAGTAACCCCATCTATAAAATGTACATACATATTCCCAAAATCCTTAAAATTTTAAATATGTCAAAAACCCTAAAACTCATAAAATTTGCAAAAGCCAAAAATAGTCCATCATGTATTGCCTTATACCCTTTCCCCTAATCACATCAATATCCATCCATCTCATATTTTTCCATCTCTACATACCACATTTATTATTTAAATCCAATACCAAGTGGTCACCCATCCCTCCATCTCTTTGGTATCATCCTTTTGACTAAGTATTATTGGCATACATCACCTTATCAAACACTTTAATCTGGCACCCATCACTTCCTTATCATTGCCTCTTCATATCTAAAATACATTAAATCACTTCTTTGCTAGTGTGAAAGGTAATTGATCTCATCACCTTCCTTATCATTGCCTCTTTATACCTATCACCCATCACATCACTTCTTTTCTAGTATGGAGGGTATTTGATCCCATCATCTCCTAGTCTCTTTCCTAGATTGGACTCTTGTAGGGCCTTATATGTTGGTAATATTTGTTCATAAATTTTCTAAATCCCCTTCCTTAGCCACTTTTCATTTTTATTTTGAGACCAAATTAGTATTCAAATACATTATCCCATCCCATCATGTCATTGATCTTTCTATCCTAAACTAGGGGCAAATCTAGTCTATATTGATTTTAATCATAATCCAGGGCCCCAAACCCTTATCTAAGTCCTAATCCTAATCATGATCATCCTATCCAAAGCTAATTCTATCCTAATTCCATGATCACATCATGATCATTCTAGTCCAACCCATCATCTAATCACTCATCCCATCATTAGACAATATATTGTGGCATTGCATGTAAATACTTGTGTGTGTGTTACTTGTTTATTACTTAACTTGTGTGTTTTTAATCACATATATATATATATATATTCTTGTTTGATAGTCATCTATGTCTTGCATCATATTTATTTTTTCCTTTTTGTAAATGAACGAGAATGCTATGAGGTCCCCAAAGCCATCATGATGATTTTTGGTGACCTTAATGATGTAGAGTTCACTACTTGCCCATTTTATGAACTATGGCACAATGCGCTCTTGGTCATACTTATAGCATGGGGCATATTACCAATTGTTATAGCTATTGTATTGATTAGACTATGATGATATTTATGACATTTGTGATGGCTTGGTCATTTACACCATTATCATTTATCTAATAATTTAATCATCCTAACTCCCATCACTCATCTAATCCTCTAAATCCATCTGACTAACATCTAATCTCTTATCCTCATAATCCTCATCTAATCATCTGAGTCATATCCTCTAATCACTAACATCATCCTCTAATAACTAATCCTAATCATCATAATTATCATCTCCTCTATCACTTATCCCTTATCCCACATCAAAACAACATCAGCCTGAGGTCTTTTTAGACTATGTAGGTATCACTTGGTCACTTCTCAGTGCTCAAGGATAGCTTGGCCATTATCATATCTCTCATCATCAAGTCTTACATCAGTCAAATATTTGAGCTCTAATATCAATCATTCATCAACTAGCCTATTAATTAATAACCATCATTACCATCATCTTCTCAATATTTTTCATCAATCACCTAGACCTATCAATTAGGCCCAACACATCACAACATCCATATTTTCATCCATCATCATTAATTGTCAATCAATCCTTTGCATGTGTTCTTGCATGGGGAATCATTGATATTAATCAAATCAATGCTCATTTAGTTGGTGTGATGTATTTTCTTAGTCACTTGATCATATCATTTATTCTCTATCATCATAAACATCCTATTGCTTGATTTATCTTTGATCTACACCCATCATTAATCTTATCAAATCCTTATCTATCCTAGCCTAGAGATATCCCTTAAATCCATCCTTTCTTGGGAAACATATAATCTTATGACCTTTTAATCATATCATCATCATTTTATGATTGATTCCCCTTTGGGATGTGTTGACAACTATGACACCCATCATCTTTACTCCCTATGTATGTGTCTTTGCAAGGGGCATCATCAATTTTTAGCTCACTACTCAGGTCAATCATCTTCTTCATCTTCTATCTCACACCTGGCATCCCATCCCCTTGTCTATCCATCTCATTCTACCCATCATTTCCTCTTTTGAGTGGCCATCCATCTCAATCTTCATCACATATCCCCTCGAGGGGGCATCATATCCACTAATATCATTTACTAACATTCATCCATGACATGGTTTTTCTTTGACAGACCATTATTCCTTCAACTTCACTCCACTCACAATTTCCTTTCAAATAGGGTTAAAATTTATTCATCTAAATTCATCCACTTCATTTAATTTTACTAATATTATTATTAGTTGACATAATTCAACTTATCTAATTTATCCCCCCTTCCTAGTCATTTATCTAATATTCCCCTTCTATTGTTCTTCATATATTAACCTTATCCATCTCCAAAAATCAATTAATTATCCTAAATCACCATTATCTTATCATAATCCTCACTTATCTATTATTTGATAATTTTAAAATCCCATGGCCCACCTACCCACCTACTAGCCAATTCCTAAGCTCTCATATACCACTAGTCCCTGATCACCTACCTAATCCCTGTCTAATCATCCATCTAATCATATTTAACCCTAAGAAATATTATATAATTCTCCAATTCTAGAATCCTGTTTATTCTCACCCTTAATCACTAGAATCCCCTAAATCTAAAGGCTTCCAAAGAATTTTAAATTCCTTGAATAATTCTCCACCCTAGATCTCCATAATCTAACTTTGAATTCTAGCCTTTGATTTAAACAACTTCATCCCTCTATGGAAGCTAACTTGAATTTGCATGCCATATCTATGCCAAATTAGCCATTAACAAGAGAATTTATAAATTTATAACAAATCCATATCCATGAATCTAGCCTCCACAAATGATAATCGTGTCATCATAATGTCAAAATATGAGTCTACATGCAATTAACCATCCATTAGAACATCCTGAAAGGAGGCTAGTTGAAGCAAGGATTGATTATATTTATCCTATCATTCTGATTTGTTTCCATAATCCTTCCTAATAGGTAATTTGATTTATGGGCTTGAATTATGTAGTTTAATTCATATTTTCTCAAAATCCTACTATGCAAACACATACACATAATAAGCTAAAAGAATGAGGAATAACACATACTATATCTTCATTATCATAAATACTTCATTACACACTTATAATACATTATACAATCTCTATATAAATACTGAATATCACACTTACAAATCTTCACTCAAACTACAATATAAAATATATCACAATTACAATGTTACACACTCATTACTCCAAATTTGATTCTATAGCTAATCCACTAAGATGGATCTTTTACCATCAAATAAAGCAACTCTATATTAAATCCATGTGTAATTCTTGTATGGAATCACCAACATTAGCTAAGGTGGATATCTCACCACCGAAACTAGTTTCAATACACCAAAGAGCTAATCCAAGGAAGGAGAATATCAACATAAGTCCAATATCTTAAGGGGGGTTATATGATTGACAAAGGGGAATATATCTCTTTAAATAAAAATGCATGAGAGAGAGAGAGAGAGAGAGAAACTACAAAAAAACACCATGTTATAGTAGATTCATTATTCATCAATAATGATAATTATCTCTCACATGTTCCAAACATATTTTAATATCTTAGTTTTTGAATTTATTTATATGCCCTTAAATGTTATGCCCCACCTTTCATGTGACCCCCAATCATGAATATTGTTAGGAGACCCCTTATCCAATGGAAGCACAATTGATTACTTTCTTATAAGCAATTAAACACAGAATTATACCAGAATGATTAAGTAACTAGAAACTTGAGACAACAAAGAATTTGAGAGACAATACACACTCTTGTATTAAATATTACTAGAAGAAAATACAATAAGGAAGATGCCACTTCTTCCTCCACCTCAAAGGCTTGCCACACCTCAAGACCTTCTTCCCTCTCTCTCTTGCTCAACACAACAACTCTATAGCCTAAGTTATTATCCCTCCTTGAATGCTTCAGTTGATCTCCTTGACCTTACACCTGTAGATCTCCTTGACCTTACTTGCTTCAATGCTTTTACTTGCCTTCTTGGTAATTACAATACATGCCTCATGGATCTTTAAATAGAATCCCATGGTTACAAAAATAGAAATCTAACTACAATAATTAGACACGCAGCTCGTGACTATAATTAGTCATTTGACATGCAAACACTCACTTCACTTAACTGACTGTTCGTCAACAGCAGTTCTGGAACACATAGGCAACCGACGCCAGTCCCTTCTTGCCTGGTGCTGCCAACGTCGGCCGACTAGCTGCCGTCACTGGTTGCCTTCTGCACTGTATCTGACTGACGTCGATCATACTATCGACGTTGGTGCTTCTGGTTCTTCAGCATCCTCTTCTTCATGTCTGCAAATAGTTGAAGCTTTTAGCTCCACACCCTAACAATCTTCCACTTGGAGATAAACAGTTGCTACTGTACCTGTACCTGTACACCATCTATTTTGTTCCTTTGGCTCTGTATCCCTCTTCAAAGTCACTCTTGAAGACCAACCACCACTGAACCTGTGATGCAATACCTGTCACTTATGTCACAAGAATTTTGTTGCTCCCAAATTCTTCATGACATACTTCTAAACCAACTCTACCCTTAGCTCAGAAAACTCCCTGTATATGAAACCCTGCAACAAGTAACACAATATAGTAACAGGATAATGTAGCTAATATTATCCAACCTAGTAAAGATAAATACAATGGTCAAACCTCCATTGTCTGCAGCCTAATCAAGACCATATACCATAGTCTTTTGTCTCACGTGTCCATTCACTCTCTTCTCTAATATGGGAATCCATCCCTCTATCCAGTGCTTTCTTCCAACTGATAACTCTACCAACAAATACCTATTTGGTTCTTCTCCAAGGACTCACACTCCTCATCCATGCCAAGCTCCCACTATTTCTGGATTCTACCTGCATTACTTCTTCCATCTTCCTAGTTCATGACTATCAGTAAGCAATATAAAAAAGGTGAACAACGAATATGAGGTTCACATACCTTTTCTGACCTCTATATGGGTGTTTGAGACTCAATGATCCACCGAACATCTATTCCAGTGACCGATCTCAGCCATCTCCCAGTCTGCTCCTGACTAATGTCGATTCCCTGCACTGACCCTGACTACCGACGTCATTTCCCTGGCCGATGCTGATGTCACCCCTACCGACGTCGATCCTACTGACCAACGTCAGACTTCTCCTGCTTGACCTATCGACCCTGTTGGTCTGCACATGACTGATGTCGGTATTTGGCTGACCGACGTCGGTCCCATGTGACCGACATCAGTGTCTGTGTGTTCCTGTAAGTGATGAAATTTTCATCCGCGAGCTCATCTTGGATCAAACCTCTGTCCATGCTGCCCTGCTCAGATTTATTCAGCCCCTGTGACTGATCTTTGTCCTTCATCTCCTCCGTAAACACCAAGGCTTCTTTGTTCCTGTCAAAAGCATCAAATTTCCTTTTTCTACAATGAACTCTATCTATGCTTTCCGAATCTGAACACATACCTTTTGAATCAAGAACATCCATTCCCTTCTTATTCATGTGACCAAGCCTATTAAGCCACATCTTCGAATCTATAGCTGAAATAGATAAACCAGAAGTAGAATCAGCAATACAAGTAGACAGATAAAGAGTATCTACTTTCTTACCTCTTGCTAGAATAAGTGCTCCCTTGGTAACCTTCCAAGAATCTGTTATGAGGGTTATTGTGCATCCCTCATCTCCCAACCTTCCTACAGAAATCAAACTCTACTTCAAAATTGGAACATGCATGACCTCCTTCAACACCCATGTGTTGTCAATCTACAATCTCAACTTCACTTTCCCTTTGCCAACTATATGACAAGGCGTACCATCCCCTAAATAAAGCACTCCAAAGTCTCCCTGTTCATACTCATGGAACAAATCTCTGTTTGGGGATGCATGAAAAGATGAACCAGAATCTAAAATCCATGATCCTACCTGACTATTCAAAGAAAGTATGAGAGCATCCTGTACCACAATATTTGCATCCTTTGCTTCTTCAATACTTGCATGTTGATTCTCTTTATCTCTCAACCAACACTCCTTCTTTGTATGTCCTTTCTTTCCACAAAACCAGTAGGTAACACCTTTGGACTCGGATCTCCTTCCCGACCTTGATTTCCCTTGCTCAATCTTCTCCCTTTGCCTTCCCCTGCTTTCTGCAATTAGTGCATTACCTGATGATTCACCTGTGCTTCTCCTACGTATTTCCTCATTCAAGATCACACTCACAACATCATCAACTTTTAAGATTTTAGAAGCAGATGCAGAATTACTTACTGCCATAACCAAACTATCCCAACTTTCAGGCAAAGAACATAAAATCAAGAGAGCCTTTACCTCATCATCAAAAACAATATTGACTGAAGCTAATTGGTTTACCAAACCATGGAAATCACTGAGATGAGTATGTACTGATCCACCTTCCTACATTTGCAAAGTAAATAGCTGCTTCATAAGATATACCTTATTAGAAGCCGAGGGCTTTTCCTATAAATTCGCCAAGGACTTTATCAACTCTTTCGTTGTCTTGCACTATGATAAGCTGGAAATCACAGACGATGCAAGGCTCAACCTTATGGAACTGAGAGCCTTCCGATCAAGAACACTCCATTCTTCATCCTTCATATCTGTGGGCTTGCATGCAACCCCACCCAATGGTAAGTACAAATCCTTCTGATATAGATAATCCTCAATCTGCATCCTCCAGTGTTGATAATTCTTGCCGTTAAACTTCTCCATTCGTAGCTTACTTTCTTCTACCATTGCTGAACTCCCACTCAATCAAAAAACCCTGTGAATGACCTGTAATAAAAAACAATACCCTGCTTCCTGCAAACCGTAGCTCTGATACCAACCGTTAGGAGACCCCTTATCCAACGGAAGCACAATTGATTACTTTCTTATAAGCAATTAAACACAGAATTATACCAGAATTATTAAGTAACTAGAAACTTGAGACAACAAAGAATTTGAGAGACAATACACACTCTTGTATTAAATATTACTAGAAGAAAATACAATAAGGAAGATGCCACTTCTTCCTCCACCTCAAAGGCTTGCCACACCTCAAGACCTTCTTCCCTCTCTCTCTTGCTCAACACAACAACTCTATAGCCTGAGTTATTATCCCTCCTTGAATGCTTCAGCTGATCTCCTTGACCTTACACCTGTAGATCTCCTTGACCTTGCTTGCTTCAATGCTTTTACTTGCCTTCTTGGTAATTACAATACATGCCTCATGGGTCTTTAAATAGAATCCCATGGTTACAAAAATAGAAATCTAACTACAATAATTAGACACGCAGCTCGTGACTATAATTAGTCATTTGACATGCAAACACTCGCTTCACTTAACTGGCTGTTCGTCAACAACAGTTCTGAAACACACAGGTATCTGACTTAACTAACTGTATCTTATTGACGTCGGTCATACTGCCGACGCCAGTGCTTCTAGTTCTTCAGCATCCTCTTCTTCGTGTCTGCAAATAGTTGAAGCTTTTAGCTCCACACCCTAACAAATATTAGACCATGTCTCTAACCTACCCATGTGCACACACATAAGTCAAAAGATTCTCCATATTTTAACTTCAATCAAGGATGCCCCATATCACATGCATGATAAAAATGATGATATTGTCAAGCAATATGTTTTCCATATGCTCTTCTTATTCCTCTTATGTGGCCAAGTGTAGAATTGTACCCCATTTCTCTCTCCTCCACTTTCATCAATTAAAAATACTATGTGGACCATAACACATACCTAACGGATACCTCATCACTATGCCACCACATCACCATGCCACATCAATATCTATAGCCACTCATGAATAGTGAATATAAATAGTACATGTGAATAGTAATTTGTGAATAGTATTATAATTCCTAAACCAAAATAGTGTATGAGCTCCTAAAGATCCCCTGAACATAATGATACTAAATAAATTCCCTTCTGGTAATGTTGGTACTCTCCAATAAAGTTAAAACTTCCAAAAATGTTAGAAGGATATAAAAATGGGACATTACAATAGAACCCCAAGTCCTATGGAAGACCTAAAGCTAATACACCTTGCATGGAATGTAAACAAAAGGAAAAAGGCATACTTCATAGTCTCGCTACTATCATTTTTACACTATCTATTGGCCAAGAAGAGGACCCACTTGTCAATAATGAAACTTGGTTATACAATGACAAATTGGTTTATTGTTATAAGAATGCCAAATATCCTATCCCTAACAGGCTCATCAAAACCCAAGCCTATGAAGATGGATGCCTCGATCCAAATTAGTAGGGTACTCTTGAGCCAATCCCTATAACATGGTACAAAGAAACCTATGGTCTCAGATTTAAATTGCTTAGGGGTGAACCCATGTATCTTATTCATGTTCCAACACCAATGACTAGTGATTATGATGTCGATAGTGAAGCAGAGTCTGATCGTAACTTTTACGAAGACATTGATAAAACCAACTTATTTTATCCACATGCCATTTTTACTTTAACCCACTTATTCACAATAATCCACTTCCTTTATATCACCCTCACCATATAGCCTAGGACCAACAAGAATCCATAGTGCATCTAGATGAATTTGAGAATGATGAGACATTTTATAATTTTCTAGGCCTAAGAGACAATGTTTTGTTAGGAGACCACAAATAAGGGTTCTCTATCAAACTGGATCCTACATCCTATTTTGGAGAATGACTAAACACCTTTATCCAATATCAGATAAATAAAATATTGAGGTCTCAAAGTGAAAAACTCTTTAAGGAGATTTTGGAGTAGGTTAAAAGTAAAGAGAAAGGGCATACTTTTGGTGAAAACCCATTTTAGGCACCATTAGATGGGGGTGCTCACCTTTACTCAAATGATTCTCAAGAGACCACCAATGATGAAAGTTATTTTGAGTTTGAGTTTAGTTCTTAAGAATGGCATGCCTTTGATCGAATTATCCAAGACTTTCTAACAATGTTTGTAACATGCCCATCTCTACCATTAAGATATTCTAATTCATCTTGTTTAATATAACTTTAAGAACCAATCCAAATGAAAGACTTTATAGTTGTAGGCTAATTCAAATCATTTCCAACCATTCTAGAAGATGGTTTGACTCTCCTTGTAGAGTATACTATAGAAGTCAACACTAAGACTCCAAACGACCCAAAATGGATCAAATTAGGTATTTCCCTCACTGAAGAAGAACATGAAATATTTATAGCCATTTTGAGGGATTTTGTTAACATCTTTTCTTGGACCTATTTAGATATACTAGGTTTAAACCCCTCCTTAGTTTTACACCACCTTATTTTACATCTTGATGCCAAACCTATGAAGCATAAATTTTTCAAGATGCTTCCTCATATTGCTATATTAGTAAAAAAGAGTTGTAAAAACTCTTAGAATTGAGTTATATTTGATCAATTAACTACTTATACTAGATCTTGAATGTTGTGCCTATTAGTAAGAAGCTAGAAGGAATTAGAATTTACACTGATTTTAAAGATATAGGGCTTACCCCAAGGATGAATTTCCTCTATCAAACATTGACATGATAGTTGACTGCACAGAAGGGTATGAAATGATTTCACTTATGGATGGATTTTTAGGGTACAACCATATCTAGATAGCACCAAAAGATCAACACAAAAAAGTTCACAACTCCCTAGGGAATGTTTTTTTATCAAGTTATGCAATTTGGTCTCAAGAATGTTGGGGTCACATACCAAAGAGCCTTGACCATCATATTTCATGATATGATGCATGACATTATTGAAGACTATTTTGATGCCATATTGGTTAAATTAAAGACCCATGTTGATCATCCAGCCACATAATGATGAATATTTGAGAGGCTTCATGAATACAAGGTTAGACTTAATCCTAACAAGTGCATTTTTGGTGTCACTTTAGGCAAACTATTAGGCTTCATCATATCTTATAGAGAAATTGAAGTTGATCTTACCAAAGTATAATCCATTACTAAGATGTCACCACCTTATAATATAAAGTAGCTCTATAGTTTATAAGGGAAGATTCAATCTATCAAGCAATTCATCTCACAATTATCTGATAAATGCCATCCATTTACATACTGAAGAAGGGTGTCACATTTATTTAAGATGAAAAGTTCTAGAAAGCCTTACATCACCTAAAGGAATAGCTTTCCAATCCATCTATTTTGTTACCAATTATGTTAGGAAAGTGATTTCTACTATATATATTTATAATTGATAAATCCCTAGGGGCACTTCTAGCTCAACATGATGATAATGGAAAAGAACATGTCATGTACTATATAATTCATATAGTGGTTGCATATACAGCTATACTTCTATTGAAAATCCCATTCATCTAGGTCTTTGCAGCCAAAAAGATATGGTATTACTTGCTAAATAATAAAACCATGGTTATTTCCAAAGTAGATATGCTTAAGTATCTACTATCCTAGACAACTTTACAAGTCCACATAGCTAAATGGATCATGTTTTTGACCAAGTTTGAGATTGAATACATCAAATAGAAGGCCATAAATGGGCAATTCCTTGTAGATCATCTTGTTGAATCTCCCCTTATAGATACTAAACCCCTTACTTTCTAATTCCCAAATAATTCCATTATGACCATCATAAAAATTCCTTCTGAGGAGAAGCACTAGAAGTTATATTTTGATGGATCATTCATATCACATGGATCAGGTCCAAGCCTATTATTTATTACACCATAGGGGGATATTGTCCCTAAATCATTTTGTATCAATTTTCCTTATACTAAAAACATGGTTATATATGAATCACTCATTGTAGATATTTTTCATGTAATACAATTAAATATCCAACATCTCAAGGTTTACAATGATTCTCAATTAGTCATCAATTAGGTTACATACCACTTTCAGACCAAAGATGATAAATTGGTGCCATACAAGGCCATGATTGATGTTATCAAATAGAAGATCACTAACATATAATTTGAACATTTACTAAGGTCTAATAATAGAATAATGGATGTCAAAGCCACCATTGGCTCTTTGATCTGTCACATAGACAAGGCAAAAGACTATCAATTCCTTGTTAAAAATCTTAAAGTGCCTTCTCATGAACCTCAACTATCATAATCATATATTATATTGTTTATCCCATCTTTATATGGTATTTAAACCTCTTTACCTACCTTCATGACCATATTATTCCACCATACCTATCACACAAACATTAACAGGCCTTTACCCATCAATCTTCATGTTATACCTTACTTGGACCAACCCTTTAATACTAAAACTTTGATGGAACTTTGATTTATTATTTAAATTTAGTATAATTAATATTATTATTATGGGAAGTTCACAAAGGAGTATGTAGAGCCCACACTAGCAAGTCCATCCTAGCGAAAAAGCTCCTATGTATCAGCTATTATTGGCCAACTATAGAATCGAACGTAGTTAATAATATCAAAAGGTGTGAAAATTTTCCAAGGAATGCCATTCTAATTCATTCCCTATCTAAAACACTAAAACCAATGCTTATTCCATAGGTGTTTGCTACATGGGGACTCAATCTTATTGAGAAGATTAACCCTACCTCATCTGATGGCCATAAACGCATTTCTAAGTTCATATTTAAAGCTAACCCCCTCACTTATATGATTGGAAAACAAATTTATAATGTCATATTTAACCATCTCATTTGTTGATATGGTATTCCATCTGACATGATATCTGATAATGGTGGATCATTAAAAACAAAGATGTCACAACACTTTGTGTTGAGTACAATATCAATAAACATTTTTATACCACATATTATCCAAAAGGTAATGGCCAATAAGAAGCATACAATAAAACCATTATCAACATCCTTAAAAATATTATCAATGATGTTGACTGCAATTATCACCTCCAAAAAAAATTTGTGTTATAGGCATATCACACTAATTACCATACCCTAGTAGGAGCCACTTTATATTCCCTAGTTTATGGCACTGAGGCCATTCTTCCCATTGAGGTTGAGTTACCTTCTCTGTGTATCTTGTTAAAACATGTCCTAAATGATGAAAATTATTGAGTAGATTATCTGCAAGAGCTAGGGTTACTTGATGAAAAATGCATGGACATTGTCAACTACCTTCAAGTATACTAGAACCAGCATTACAACCACTATAAATGGTGGGTACAAAACATAAAATTAGATCTTGTATATCTTATTCTCAAAGAAAACCAAAAGAACATCATGGCTAAGAAGAAGAAGAAGAAGAAGGGAAAGTTCAAACCCAACTAGATAGGCCCCTATATCATTGTTGCATGTTATAGATCTAGAGCATACATGCTCACTACACTAGATGGAGATTAACTTGATTATCCGATGAACATTATACACCCCAAGTGTTATTTCATTTGATAAACTTGAAGTATTGTCTATGAGGACCATTTCCATTGTATTGTAATACATCCTCTTTATTTTTACCATACCCTATATCATTCTACCATACCTTCATTATTGACCAAAGTTATTTTTACCCTCCCTACCCAACCCTTTGACCTTGGTTCCATTATATTGGTTTTTCATGGCCACCTTTAGAAAGAGAATTTAGATCAAGTTTCAATTATTAATTTAGTATTCTAGACAAAGGCCATATTTTGGACCAGTATGATAATGGTTTGGAAATTTCATCCTTCATTTCTTGTTTTGTTTCACTTCAAGTGTTCCTAATTATAACTTCCTTTGGGCAAATGAGTTTCCCACTCTATGCCATTAATTATAACTACCTTTGGGTGAATTAGTATCATTGACCTATGCTATTATTTCTTATTTATAACCACCTATGGGAAAATTAAGAACAACACCTTTATCATGGCTTGAAATCCCACCTTGTCATTCCTATGCCAAACTATGTCATTTGCTTGATTTGAGAACTTGCTACTACATAGTCTAATTCCTCCATTATAAGGCAAAACTACAGTGACTTGAGGTCTTAATGGGACTATATAGGTAGCATCTAATTCATGTTTATCTCAATTGACCTTTTCCATGCTCTCACCATTTTTAAATAAATTTTAGTTTGAATTATCTCACTATTTTACAAGTTGGACCATTTTGTATCTTGTAATTCTTAATTGAGTTGAGATACATAAACAATTTCAAAAACATTTGTAAATGATCTATAAAATACTAAAAATCACCAAATCAAATACTTATTTACCTTAAGGATTTTGGGACCCCTAGTTAATTCATAAGAAACCACTTTTTATTTATTTTTCCCATCCTTGTTAGCCCTTAAGCCTTACATTCTTACCATTTTTTGAGTTTTCATATTGAACATCATGTATTCAAATTTGATACATTAATGACCTATAGTATTCATCTCACACTCTCATTATTTTTTGAGACCATTCCCATATTCCTCTACCCCATCAGTTATGTTTTCTTGATCAAAATTTTTATTCTATCGTATCTCCTAGGATAACTACATCTAGCCTAAATTTTATGTTGGATCTTGCATCTATGGAACTTTATAGGCAGTGTCCACTTATCTAGTGCACTTGGAGTTAGCTCATCTACAAATTCTTTTTCATCTATTCCCCCATTTTATTTGTGTCATTGTCTCCTATAGCCTAGGGACATTATCTATTCTTTTATTTATGTCATTGTGTCATTTACGCTAACATTGTCATTAACCATTATTTGTGTTTGTTAAATTTATTTGGGTTATTTTGTTTCATTGTGTCTTTCTTTTTGTTTCATGTTTTTATCTCATGATTTTAGTCTATTAGTTTTTTGTCTTCTTGTTTATTTATTTTCCAATTTGTTTGCATTCATTGTTGTGCCTTGACCTAATATGTTTGTGTTCATTGGGTGATTCATGGCACATTATACTTAAGTCCATCTATATTCATATGTTAACATTATCATCCTATTTTTTTATCATCGATATATTATTTTCAAGTGTTTATTGGATTTCATGTTAGTCCTTATGCATATTTCAGTTAAGTTATCATGGTTTTTTATATCATGATGTATATTGTCCTATGCTACAGTAAAAAATAACTCAAGAAATTTTACAAGCAATGGTGTTGTGGTACTTCTTCATGGCTACCTAAATAATTCCCAATCTATCTAAATCATTTCCTAAATAAATAGTAATTAAATCATGAAATAATTTTATTCCTTTCTAGTTAGGATGTGCATCTCTATACTATCTGATTGTCCAAATTCATATTTCTCCTTTGTACCAACTTACTCTTACTCCATGAGCACGGATTCAGTATGTATGCCCCATATTCCAATTTTCCATATTACTCCTATTATAGTATTAATTATTATAACTATCTTTGAGTAAATCATTTCATATCATCTCACCCATAGAGCTAATGATTATAACAACCTATGGGTAAATGATTGTATTTCAATATATCTAGATGTTAATGATTATAACCACCTTTTTGAAAATCATTATCTATATCCACCGAACTGGGGCACATCTTCATTATGGTAATGATTATAACCACTTTTGGGAAAATTATTATCTCTATCCACTCAACTAGGGCGTGTTTTCATTCTAGTAATGATTATAATCACCTTTGGGAAATTCATTATTTTTTTACCCTTTTCCTTTGGCTAATGATTATAACCACTTGTGGAAAAATCATTATCCTTTTACCTTTTCATTTTTATAATGATTATAACTTCCTTTGGGCAAATCATTATCTATTTACCTAGTTATGTCAATGATTATAACCACCTATGAGAAAATCATCCTTTTTATCTTCCCAACTAGGGCATCTTATTGTGCCACTGATTATAACCACCTATGGTAAAATCAATCTTTTTCACCCCCTTTACCCTTTTGGTCCCATTAGTTTCCTTCTTTCATGGGACCAATTTCCAACCTTCGTTTCCAACTGTTCCCTCAATAAGAAATCCAAGGATCATCTATCACCTTTTAGGGCATTAGGCATACATAACATTTTCATTATTTAAGAATATGTTTCTATGTTTATAGTTTGCAATGCTTTCCCACATAGGGGAAAATTATAGACATCCAATTCTAGCCACAACTAGTTTCCTTCTAGTCTTAAGACTTATTCTTATTAAACATTACAAATTAAGCCTAGGAATCACTAAATGTCCTGTTATCATAGAATTATGCACCCTATGATATTCTCTAAAGCTCCTATAATTTGATGCAACAATGAATCATCTCTCAAGTTATGAGTGAACTTGCAAGAGAGATGAATCTCTATATTATGAGGGCTAGCTCCCTAGATATAAATTGATTACTAAAACTACATATTATGGGTGAAAAGGGAGAGAAATATACATAAATCAAACCTAAACTAGGAGGTGATACACCAAAATTTGCTTCCATTCGTACACTTGGGATTTACATAATGAACTAAGACAACCAAACTAGCCTCAACACCATTAATAGAGCTCCCTAGCATTAATGTTTCTCATGAAGGCAAATAAGAACTCAAAAATTGAATGTAAGTGAAGGGAAGGTTAGATATGAGACTACCAAACTCATACACACTTCAAGAGTCTATTATAGTAGCATACACTTCATGAAACC
Organism: Torreya grandis; assembly: GCA_037957365.1. Lineage (NCBI taxonomy): Eukaryota > Viridiplantae > Streptophyta > Pinopsida > Cupressales > Taxaceae > Torreya > Torreya grandis. The sequence goes on along the minus strand of JARHVA010000210.1, from coordinate 474,876 downwards.
TGTTAGGAGAGAAATCATTTGTAGCAACACATTCAAGGATTGCATGAAAACAAATGAACTCAATCTATACTTGACTTTCAAGATGGATCACTTTAGCACATAGTGAAAATGGACTTAGATTCTAACTAGATTACTTCTCATTAACTTAAGTATAAATAAAGGTATCATTTTGGTATCACTTCTACCATTCCAAGAGTTGGAATCCCTTTGCAAAGCCAAAATGGCTTGCATTTATAGAACTTGGAAGAAGAGAGAGAAGAGAGAAGTTGAAAAGGCAAAATGATAAGTGTCTAAAGGTGAGGATCAGTTACAAAGCATAGAAATGATGTGAAAAAGGAGTTATGAAATTGATGTGAAGATGTGTCCATCCAAAATTGAGCTCCTTCCTCACATGTGGCATTGAAACTCTTCACAAGCATCTTTAGGTACTCATTCTTAACAAGTGGAAAAAGATAAGAATTTGATCATGATTTATCTTGGACAATTAGATTTTCATCCTAAGGACACTTGGAAACCATATTGAAGCATCTTAAATAGTTACATTACCTGAAATCATCAATTCCCCTTTTAGGTGTCACAAGGCCTCCTTGTCTCATTAGGCCTAATTTGGCCAAAATAGCTAAAATTTGGATTTAGCTCAATTGGTGCAATTTTTCTTCATGAAAGGCCTACTCTCATCATATTGGACTGAAAACAATCCATTTAGAATAATCAAGCTCTCACTAAAATCCCATTTTTCCTATAGACCCTTCATTAGGCCTTGTCTTCTTGTAACCCTATTTTTACAGAAGTCTCATTGTGTATGAGAATGTACAGATCTCCAAGACTGAGTGAGATCATTTTTGAGTACCTATTTTCTTTATTATGTTATGTGCCAAGTTTCATGGCTCAACACCCAAGGCAAGTGTGTTTGTTGATCCATTAGTCCTCCCACACATTTGAACTAGAAAAGTGGCATGCTTTTCACTTTTTTTACCTCCTTATCATCCCTAATGTTGAATTTGAGATCTTGATCACTTGTATAAACCCTTGTTCTAGCATTAAATGATCTTTATTGGCCTATTATGTACAACCTTGTACTTAAAATTATGGACCAATGGCATGAGATGAATCTTAGGAGATTTATAAAGGTCATCCTAATGATTTTCAATCTTTAAACATCCATTTGAGTTCTTTATTTTTCCTTTTCTTCTTATCAAGTTCAAATCAATCTTCTGTGAAGGTTTAGAGTGTTCTAGCCCTTAAGGGATTGTTCATAAATAATACACATTAGATATCTTTCCAAATGCCACTGAGGGATCTTCAAGGACATTCTCTAACACCTCCAATCACCTCTAGGTCCCAATCATAATCTCAGGAAAGATATGATCATTTGAAGTTGGCACCTTGAGTCAATTTTGCACAATCAATAGGGTTTGGGCACATTATAAGCCAAATGATGGTGTCTTGGTATATCTCCTACAAAAAAAATGTTTTAATATCTTTAAATATGTCCCATTAACATGTTCCCATCACTATAATATCTCTTTAAGAGCTAAAAATTAAAATTGACCCTTGTTTGGCAGTAGGTTTGTGTCTTGCCAATGAGCCTGCCTGCTACTTTGGACTCCAAATAAATTTCAAGTGGATTAATTTGACTCTTTAGGGATTAAAAATATCATAAATACCTCTTAAATAATTAATTACTCATTTTGAAATCATGGATAAGGCTTAAAATGCACATGACCCTTAGTTTGGCTTCTAGGCTCAAGGGTTTTTTTCACACATGACTACAACCCTCCTTGTGTAGGGTACCATGTTTGCCATAAAAAAAAATATATCAAGGTTTTTTATTATTTTTGGATGTTTTATATCTTATCCAACCTTTACCCAAGACCTACTTTCCTTCTAGTCACCAATTTCATCATTTTCCTCAAAATTTGTCATCATTATGCATGGAAAAATACCCCTACTCTGAGACAAAATAGAGAGGGTTTTCATTACTATATTTGGAGAAATAATTATTTTATAATATTAATTAGGTTTTAATTGTATTATATACCAAATTTTGGAAATCAAATCCTCCATTTGACCTTCCAAAAGACATAAAACCTAAGACTGGGTTTGCCTAGGCAGACTGTGTGTAGGGTCTTAAGCCAAGACAATCCATGTGTGATATGATATTTATTTTTTTAAATATTAATTATGATTTACTTATCAATATTTTATAAAATTAATGATAGTTTTCCAACCTTAAATCATCTATCATTTATATTTTACATTCCAAGATTGACTCTTCATCCCTTATTGCAACTATGTTTTCCCTCACAATCACACTTGTAAGTATGTTTTTATCTTGGTTTAGGTTTCAAGGGAATGATAAAAACATATTAGATTGTTTTAAATATTATAAATTTTATAACTAATAAAAAATTTCAATATTTATCTTAATCATTTTCATTAGTTCAAACTTCATTCTTAAGACCAAGCCACTGCTCATTATGGACTGAAATAACTTAAAGCCTGCCTATATGTCTAGATCTAAGCTTTGGCTTATGGTTTTGACATAAATTTTATTTTATTATTCCATATGACCATAATAATACTTTTTTTATAGTTTTAAACATTCAAGTTATGCAAAATCCATGCTTAGGTCCTCAACGGGAACACCTATGCCTTGATTGTAACAATCATGCCTTTTAGGCCTATTGTAGGTGCCCATGTGTCATTTGGGATTTGTTTGATGATGTTTTAAATTTAATTAAATTATTTTGGATCACAAAAAACCTTATGTATCCTTAAATTATCCAAATTTAAGTCTAAACTCCTTCTTTCAACTCACTATTTGGAATCTTGATTGCAAATGTCACTTCCTAGGCCTGTGTACGGACAGGGAGTTGCAGGAGGTCTCAAAACATCAAAATTCACCTTGCCTCTATAATTTTGGATTAGGATTATCATTTAGATCATTTATAATGCTTTTAATTTTATTTCATAGTTATAAATCTCCACTTTGAAGTGCAATTTCACCTTTTATCAACATCTTGTAGGTCATCACTATCATAATTCAATGATTTTTTGCCATTTTTAGAGGTGTCAAAATCCATATTCCACTCATCTTTTGCCCCTAAAAATTGGAATAGGACTTGTTTATGGATATGTATATTATTATAAAAAACTACTAGCATTATAAATTTTTGGCCATGGTGTATGTTATCCCAAAAAATCTCAAGGATTTATGTTTTGGTCATTTAAGGACTAAGAAACCAAAATAGTCTTCATTCTCCCTTTTGAAGTGGCTTTCATAGCCTCTTAAAAATTCTCCATCTTAAACAATAATATAATGGTCCTCATAAATAGGTATATTTTGATCATGATATCTCATTACATCTCCATATATGTCACCATGATGTCATTAGGGCCTATAGATGATCCTTAGGCTGTGTTTACTTAGCAAGATATGGAATTGCACAAAGAAAGATTGTTGGAAAGCCTCTAACCCTTTATAATTAAAAATTTATCCTTAAAATATACAAAATCCATCAATTAACTATTCAAATCAATCATCAAACTCTTTTAATGGCACCTCAGATAGTTGAGAATGTAAAAGAGCAATTGGGAGCACATATAAGCTTAAAAGAGGCTTCCCCAAGTAATTGAGTTTTCTGAAACACTAATAATCATTGGAATGTATTTAAAATCATGTAAAATCACTTGAAACAAACAAACCCATCAATCCAAAACAAGAAAATATGAGACAAGTTCAAATAGTGACCCCCTCATGGTTGAACATGCATAAAAAGCTACTTGGAATCAAACTAATTATTCATAAAGGATGTTGTACCAAATATAAAGTTATTATTATTAAAATTAATTTCACTTAAATCACTATCCAACTCCATAATTACTCCTCCTAGTTCCACCTGTACGGCCCATGCCAAGTGCATGAAGTTGCTCATTCTTTGCTTGCAAGTGAAAATGGAGGAAAATAAGTTGTAAATGAAAATTTTTGCATTATTTTTGAAAAATATACATCTAAATAGATTATGGGAGGTGAATAGTTACTCTTTCCCACATTTTTAGCTGATGGTGGACTTGATAAGTCTGTACAAGTACCAAAGACTCCTATTTTTTAGGAAAAACTACCATTTCTTGATCATAACAGACTTATAATTATCACCTAACTAACTATAAATTGATTTGACCTTATCCACATTTATATCCACCTTTATGACATATTTATAACTCCCACTATATGTATAGGTCAATTAATTAGCTAAAAAAGTGGCCAAATGACCTTTTACCACATGAAACCTAGCAAATGACCAATTTGTGACTTGAAGACACCTTGAAACAATTCAAATACCATTTTAAGACATTTTCAATACAATTTTGAACTTTTACTAAGTTTGACTAGGTTTTACCAATGTTGACTTTGGTTGACTGAGCCAGTACAAGGAGGATGGGTTTCAGTAAGGACTAGGGTAAGGGTAAGTGAGACATCTAGGATAATAGATGACCCCATAAGACATGAAAATTTATTTAAATTTTCAAAATAGTAGGGGTTGACCCAAATTTGACTTGGATTCAAATTTGGTCAACATTTTCCAATTTTGGTCGTACATCATTTATCAATGCTTAAAATCATGTTTTGGCATCCCTATTTGGGGTACTAGCCTATATGCAATAATAATCTCTCATGAATTCATTCCCAATCACCATGTGACCTAACAATTGGAAATTTAGCCTATGGACCCATTAAGTGGATCACTTGATTAAATCTTAAAAGAGATAAAATTCTAATCAAAATCAATTATCTAATTAAAAATTATTAACTATTTAGTTGAATTATCTATTTATAATTAATGAATATCTAAAATGGAAAGTCCAAAAATCAATATATCAAGCCTTTCATCATTGTCTTTATGATTTGTCAAGCTCTTTCAAAATATCCCAAAATATCTAATTTGAGATCCATTCCTAGTAATTGAAAATCATAATTACATGACAACTATAAGTCGCCTAGGGTTAGTTTGAACCGATTCCATGTTTAAACTCAACCTTAACTCACTTTAGGTGAAATTTAATTCTTGAGGCTATAAATATAGGACCATGTCTATTGATGTTTAAGCTATCTTAGTGTAATGTTATAAATTTCAAATAGATGTGAAAAAACCTTGCAAGTAGGTCTATTTTAATTTTCATTCATATAGCCTTCATGAGATGTTATTTATACTTCACTAGATAACCCAAATATGGGTGGTAGATGTAAGTCCTCTAGAGTCCTTAATGTTGAAATTCTTATTGTACTTCTAACTTAATTTAAGTTTCTTGATTCTAATAAATATTTTCTACTTTGGTATTGCTCACATCTCCCCCACCACATTTTTCATTTCACCCGTTGATAGCTGTAGACACCAAAATTACGTCACACATACATGTGTAACTCCCTGTCTTGAAACCCCTTATAGCCCATTTTTTAATAATAATAATTAACGTCCTTAACCCATGATTTTACCCCTCACACATTTAATTAATTTTAAAAATACTTAATTAAGTTAATTAAAAACCCCTTTTGCCAACTTACTTAACCACCTCACCCTATGACTGAATCTCACCTGATGAGTCACCTCAAGACCTAGTCCCCTCATCCTAACTACCCAAGACTTATTCTCAATTCTAAACTAAATTCCTAATCAACTACCTCCTTCTTAACCTCTTAATTTTACCTTTTTGTAATGGGTACCACACTTGGCATAAAGAGAAATAGAAAATAGGCTAAGAATAGTAAGTTTTACCTATTCTAGGGCCACCAACATCAATCAACCCATGGTTGACGTCGACAATATAAGCTAAAATCCAACCTAAAGTTCAAGTTAGTATAAATCAAGAAAATTCATTTTTATTTGCATTCAAGCTCTCAGCATTCAATTTTTGACAACTTGGCTTACTATCATCTTGCATAAGTCAATCACGATCAGGAACTGAGCTCTTGAGGACCAACAACACCCACTTGTTCTCTCTATTTAGGTATTCAAGTTTAGATTATGATAGGGACCATCAATCTAGCACTTATCATTTAGTGACCCCCGTAGCTAAGTATATCACTTATTATTTAGGTCTTTTAAGTATTTACTTTGTTATCATTTCATATCTATTGTGCATTACTTTACACACTCCTGACCAAACCCCTATGAGGGAGTTACAAAGATTCATTTCTTATTTCCCCTTTATTTGACATACCAAACCTCTAACTAGATCTACCCAAACCACATTCTCTCTCTCATAACTCTCCCCAACCTCCTAGACCTGATCAAAACCATTTTCCAAACCTAGAAAATCTTTATACAAGCTCCTAGGCAATTATTGCCCCTACTGATCTCAACAGCCTAACCAACATCAATCACCTTCACTACTGACCTCAGTAGTATAATCGATATCAGTCACTCCCCTGCCAATGTCGGTGATTGTGGATTCCCTAACCTCTTCAAAACCTACCCAAACAACTTCTAAAATACAAAAAAAATACACTACCTATACCTTGTCACTCTCTGCTACATTAAGGTTGTTGATAATGGTAATATTATCTCTCTTTCACTCTCTCTTTACCTCTCTTTTAGTTATTCACTACTCTTTTGTCTCTCAAAAGTGGACTATCATCTCTAATGAAGTTTCACACTTCTTGGAACAAGCACGTAGCTTGGCATCCCACTCATTTATTTACTAATAAATATCTTGTAGTAGTGTTTTTTTACTTGCAAGTAGTCCTCCCTAGCCAAAGAAGAGTGCTTAAAATATCTAGATACGATGCACAAACCAATCTAGGTTCATTATAATCACTTATCCCTATCATTCTTTTCTATTTTCCTTTAGACTTGAAATAGATAAAATTTAGTGAAACATTTTTATACTGTCATCTTGCATAAGTCAATCACAATCAAGAATTGAGATCTTGAGGACCAACAACACCCACTTTTTCTCTCTGTTCAGGCATTCAAGTTTAGACTATGATACAAACCATCAATCTAGAACTTATCATTTAGTGACCACTACAGCTAAGTATATCACTTATTATGTAGTTCTTTTCAGTATTTACTTTGCTATCATTTCATATCTATTGTGCATTGCTTTACACACTCCTGACCAAACCCCTATAAGGGAGTTACAAAGCTTCCTTTCTTGTTTCCCAATGACCTGACACACCAAACCTCTGACCAGATCTACCCAAACCATATTCTCTCTCTCATAACTCTCCCCAACGTCTCAGACCTTATCAAAACCATTTTTCAGACCTAGAAAAGCCTTCTGCAAGCTCTTAGGCAATTATTACCCCTATCGACCTTAGCAGCCTAACCGACATTGGTCACCTTCACTACTGACTTTGGTAGTATAACTGATATCAGTCACTCCCCTACTGACGTCAATGACTATGGTTTTCCTAACCTCTTTAAAACCTACTCAAATAACTTTTAAAATACAAAAAAATACACTACCTGCACCTTGTCACTCTCTAATACATTAAGGTTGCTAATAATGGTAATATTATCTCTCTTTACTTCTCTTTTAGTTATTCATTACTATTTTATATCTCAAAAGTGGACTGTCATCTCTAAGGAAGTTTCACACTTCCTAGAACAAGTGCATAGCTTAGCAGCCCACTCATTTATCTACTATCAAACATTGTGTGGTGGTGCTTTCTTACTTGTAGGTAGTCCTCTCCAGCCAATGAGGATTACTCAAAATGTATGGATACGATGCACAAACCAATTTGGTTTCATTATAATCACTTATCCTTATCATTATTTTCTATTTTTCTTTAGACTTGAAATAGACAAAATTTAGTGAAACATTTTTGGTATGCTCGGTGGGACCCTGGAGTTTTCCTTGGATTCATTTATTATTTTAAGAATTCATATAGGTTAATTATAGTGAAAATTTCATTTCTTACACTTTCTCCTTCTCTTCTCTCTTAAAAATTAAAAAAAATAAAAAAAAAATCAGCATTTTATTTTCTCTTTAAAAGCATTAAACTAAAATTTTCTTTCTTTTCTCTTTGCCTCTAAAAGCAATTTATCATTTTTTTTACAAGTTAAAATAATCTCTTTCTTAATTCTTCTTGCATGTACATTAGAGTAGTGAATTTCATTCTCTACTCCTATTTCATCTTTGTTTTCACATGAATCTAAACATTTTAGATTTGGGTTTAAAACTTACTGTATTTCATTGTTTGTTTGTTGCATATTAACTCACCTAGTTAATTACAAACCTTTTCAATAAATTGTAGTACACCTATGTTACACAACCAAATCAAATTCACACAAAAAAACATCTAAATTCACCTAATAAAATGCCCACCAATATTTCATCACTTGGTGGATCACCTTACCCTGCCCAACTATCCTACTTGGATTTCACTACCAAGGAGAGAACCCACTCCATTCTCTGGCAGAGTATAAACTCTAGACAAAAGGTATATTTTGGCTAAGTGGCCTAGCTTAGCTCCAGATCCATGAAGTGTGGAGAGAAATCTCCTATAACAAGCCACATACATAGTCTAATATAGATTTCCTCCTGAGCATTAAAACTAACCTGAAACTAGCTCTAGATTTCTTTCTAATACCTTCAATAACTGTAGAGAGGATTACAAAGCAAGTTAGTCAAGCCTTAGTCCATAAATAATGAAACATGAATAAAAAACTAACTAACCAAGCCTATCTATTCCTATGAGAATTAAAAAGGATAACAAGAAATAAATGAAATAAATCAACACCATATTACCTTCTCAAATGGATTCACCATACCCATGTGGCTCAAAAACATGTTCTCCCTTGATCAAGCATCATTGTCTTTGTCAACAATGGTGGTAAGCTCCTCCAATGCCTCAAGAACACTCCATAAAACTCAGGCTTATGATTCCAAATCACTAAACTAGCCTATCAATGAAGATTTCAAGAAAAATCTATGATCAAATGCAAAACCTTGTGGAAATAATTTAACATTATAACTTTGCAATATTCAAGCTTTTGATTCAAGTCCATGGCCTCTCTATTTATAGATTTTTGAGATTGGTCAAGATCAACCATGATCTTCCATCTCAAGATTGAAATGTGTGGCCATAGATAATCCTATTATTTAGAATTAAATCCATAATTATCTTCATCATGACCTTGGAAGAAGGGGCATTGAAGAGGCATGGGAGGCATTAACTAGGCATGGGTGACCCATAATCTTGATATTTGTGGCATTTATGACCTGATGAATGCCACCCATAGATGATGTCACTAGGTGATGTAGATACTCAAAATCAATTTCCAATAATGAGATATTCAAAATTATCTATGGAATTCTTACTTAAGCTCTTAAATTGGATTAATTAGCTTAAGTAAATTTAATCAAGTTTAGTGCAATTCTTTAGAAATTGGGGCACAATTAATCAAAATGGTCAAAAAATCATATTATTGGGTTATAATTTAACTAGATAGGAAGTAGAAGGTGATGTTAGATGTGTTGGAGTTTTATTCCTATTTAGGATGCTGCCAACACCAAATAACAAAGGTACGTAATATGTACCAATGAATTAGAAGAAAAGAATGCTACATAGCACTAAATGGTGAATTTGCCATTTTGACTCAAAATGATCTAATCAAAGTTAGTTGGACCATAAAATTCATTACCTTATTTAGGGATACTTTGACCTAAACTTGTACTTATAAGTGACAAGTTTAAACTATTTAGGGTGTTTTATGGATTTTGACCTAAAATGTGCATTTGAGTGAAATTCGAGTAAGATTTAGAATTTTAACACAAATGGTGTTAGGAATTGGATGTCTACATTTTGCCCCTATTTGAGAAGGTGTAGTGATAAACTCAAGTGAAGCAATGTCTTTTCAAATAAAAGAGTTATCAATAATAAATTGGAACATACCCATGATTCCCCCTCGAGAGGAGATACTAGGATGGAAGAAAAGGATGGACTCTCAAAAAGAGAGATAAAGTGAGAGGTTAACCCATGGAATAGATCACATCTAGATGAGTTAATGCTTGAACATGACTCTTCAATTCCCCTTCTTCCAAGGTCATGATGAAGATAATTATGGATTTAATTCAAATATTAGGATTATCCATGGCCACACATTTCAATCTTGAGATGGACAATCATTGTTGATCCTGACCAATCTCAAAAATCTATAAATAGAGAGACCATGGACATGAATCAAAATATTGAATATTGTAAAGCTATAATGTTAAATTGTTTCCATAAGGTTTTTCATTTAATCATATATTTTGCTTTCAAGCTTCATTGATAGGCTAGTTTAGTGATTTGGAATCATGAGCCTAAGTTTTATGGAGTGTTCTTGAGGCATTGGAGGAGCTTACCACCATTGTTGATAAAGACAAGGATGCTTGACCAAGGGAGAACATGTTTTTGAGCCACATGGGTATGGTGAATCCATTTGGAAAGGTAATATGGTGTTGTTTTCTTTCATTTTTTTATTACTATCCTTTATAACTCCCATAGGAATAGATAGGATTGGTTAGTTAGTTCTTTATGCATGTTTCATTATTTATGGACTAATGCTTGACTAACTTGCTTTATAATCCTCTCTACATCTTGGCATGCCTAGTGGGATAAGACACATCTCACACCTAAGAAAGATCACTTTTCAACTCTAAAATATCCATTTGGACCCTTAAAAATCATGCAAATTGATTTTCTAACTATATTTTGTCATTTTTGTTTGCCACAGTTTTCACATAGTAACTGACATCGGTAAGAATACCGACATCGATTACTTGCTTAATTGACATCAATTATTAAAACCAACATTGGTTAGATCTTGATCAACCAAAGTAACTATCATCAGTGGTAATAACCAATGTCAGTCACTGTGTTTTTCTTAAAACATAGACCTGAGAGCTACTTTTTCAAAGTTCATTGTTTCAAGCTAGAAAGAGCTTCAAAGCTAATGGACATACTAACAATTTTGCTACAAGACCAAGCTTGATTTTTTTTCAAAACATGTTTAAATCACCTTTGCATGCTTAAAAATCAATTAGAAACTTTGTTTTGGGAGTTTAATAAAGAAATTAGATATTTTGGTGAATGTTTTCAAAGTTTGCAACCAAGACCAAGGGGTTAAATGAACACCACCAAATATTTCATTTGGGTTTAAAATGGAACACACTTGTCAATTATTGTTTGCAATAGTTGTTTAATTATATTTTATTTGGCAAAAAGAGGAATATTGTGTGTATGTTCTTCCATTTGTACCCTATAGGGATCCCTTAGAATCAAAAGTGCCATTCCTATTGCAAATAGCCTAGTCCAAGGCTTAGAAAGAATGTCACCTAAAACACTCCCCAAAAACTCATCAAAGTTTGAGTGATCTTGAAAATGAAACTAAATTCTTTCTATTTTATGTTTTTTCATTTTCATGCAAATTTGGATTGTGAGGGGGATGTCATTACCTCCCATGAGTTATTTGGGGAATATTTGACCCAAGGTTTCACCTCCCAACATTGACTTCATTTGACTCCTTTGGAGTTTCAAATGAGATGTATCTGCCTTTGGACATCGTACTAAACTAAACAAATAGTAAGATGTAGTGGTTGTAAAAAGAACTAGACCTTTTTACAACTAGCCAATGCCATGATCACCCAATTTCTATGCTTGTCTTTTTCATCATTTGACATGAAAGTCATTATTCAATTGATTCCCCTAGAACAATCAAAACCTTGTTAGTTTAGTAGACTCCACTTTATCATACCTTGTCAGTTTAGACTTAAGACGTTTGTTTTTCTCATTAGCTTACTTGGTCTTGATTTGTGTCTAAAAATACTTGTTAACTCAAAAAACTTAACCAAATCACATTGTCCTCAATTTTCTTGAGCAAGGAGAGGTGTTACATTGTCCAAATGTAAAATTCATCTTTTCCTTGTTCAAATTGTTATCAAAAGCATTTGCGTCATGTCATCCACTTTGGCAAAGTCATGTTGCCCAATTGAGTCCAGATCTTTTACCCAATTTGTTCAAATCCTCCATTTATAATCCATATTCGAAATTGAACTTTTCTGAGTTATAAGGGTTGGTGTGTCAAAATGGGTTTGCCATTTGTGCACTAAGCTTGTTTTAACTTGGATTCAATTTTATGTTTAGATTGAAGGTCATTTATTAAGACTCAAAATCACATTATCATCTTGGTGGACTCAAGTCATCTTGCATATTGTCCACACTTTGGGTCCTAGAATATATTTTATCCTACTATAATCATGTGGTAATGTTATGTTGCCTATTTGGTCCTATATTTATACTTAGTGATTCACGTATGTTTTTACATCTTGAGTTTCTTAGTTCATTTTGTCTTCTTCGTAATTCGAAGCTCTTTCCTCTCAACTTCTAGGGTCAACTTGTCAAATTTTAAGCTAGCTTTTGTAGTGTGGGTGTATTACAAAGATATAGGCTTTGGTGTACTAGTTTTCACCTTGGGTCTTTGAGTTACCTTACTCTCTTCCAATCTATATGATTTCAACTTTACCAAAGGTTGAGTAAACTCATTAACCAAATCTTTTAAATTGTGTGTGGTTTCAAATCACCCTCCTTTATAGTCTCATTGGTACCTTGGTTATTTGTTTAAAAGAGATACAAAGCATACTTTGATTGGTTTTCAAACATTAGTCCAAAGTTATTCAAACACACAGAGTGGATCTTTTTTAGACATGACTCACAAGTTCACTCGTAGTGGGGCCTCTTATGGTCTTAGTTATGAAGGTGAGAAATTTTATGATGATCAAGATAACACCATTGTTTTTGATGATATACCTATAATAGTAAGATTTGAAGATGATCAAAATGGATATCAACCCCAAGAAGATCAAGATGAATCCCTTCTTAGATTTATAGAATCAGGTTAGATATTACCTTCTAATTTTCTTATAGAATAATTGCATACCTTAATTAGATAAGGAGAACAATGATGGCAAGAGAAAGCTTTTGCATAAATGAACATACCTTCTTCCTCTAACAAAGGAATGGAAACATAAATAGAGTCAAAACCCACAAATCTAGATTTTCTAACTAAGATCAAGATAATAAGTCAATGATATGCAAATCAACTTATTACAGACTTAACTGACTCCCTAGTTGCCACTTCAATTCACAATAATGTTTTGAAAGAATAAGGAAATGTGGTCAAAAGTATGCAATAAATATTAGATGAGGACATTACCATAGTAGATCAAGGTAATCTAAATGAACAGTTAAATTCACAAGAGACCTTACAAAGTGTTCCATTTGATACAGAACATACATTCTTCAATCATCAAGAACCTCTTGTTATTTTACAAACTCAAAAACCCAAACATTCAATTCAAATTGAGGAAATCCCTCAAGATAATTTGGCTAGTTCTTTTCAACCAATCCAAAGATTGGTAAATAAACATAGAAATTTCCAAAATCAACAAAGTGTGAAATATATAGATTCAGGGAATGTTTTATAACCTAAGAATCAATGGCCTATGTTCTCAACTCAAATAGCAAATCAAAACCAAATGATAGATTGAAAGGTATACACTCTCTATAGATCCACACAAAACTAGGGGCACATTCCACCCCAATAGCATCTTATCTAATCCACAAATGCACCAAACATGAAAGAATGGAATTTTATGAAGGAAATTATCCAAAAATTAGAGATGAATAATAGAGTCAAAAAGTACAAATTTGATGAGATATGCCCATATCCATTTGACTTATCTATTCTTCAAAACCCCTTTCCACCTCATTTTGAGGCACCCAAATTTGACAAATACAAAGGAAAAGGAGATCCATGTGAACACATACAGGCATACTTTGTCCTATGTCAAGAGGTTTCTTATAGTAGTGAGTACTTACTATGACTATTTCTATAAATTTTAGCGAGACAAGCTCTTGATTGGCTACTTAAACTACCCAAGGGACCAATTGTGGACTGGAACAACTTATCATAAAAGTTCATTAACCATTTCTCATATAACATAGAACATGAATTAATTGTTTTTGACTTATGCAAAGCCAAGTAGCATGATGGTGAAATTTTTGTTGCATATCTACAAAGATGGAGAGCACTCGCAGGCCGCTTTCAACATAATTTACCAGACAAACAATTGGTTGATATCTTTGCATACAATTTGCAACCTAAATTTGTGAATAACCTATAGTTCGTTTGTGCTAACTCATTTGAATAAAATATTGATAAAGGAGTGAAGATTGAGAAGGCTCTTATTATTAGGGGCCTTGTTAAGATCTTTGCAAAAGGTCAAGCATCTAATCAGACTAAATCATCAGCTCCTTCAATAGTTATATAGAATAAGTCTAACGGCTTTAACAAAAATAAGAACTTGGTTGGAAATGGGGTGACAGAAATAAGACATGTACAAATGGTATAGGCTATGCCTCCTCCAAATGTAAAATTAACTCCCTCAAACCCACTACCTACTTTGAAAATATAACCTTCATGAAGGACATTTCATAATAATTTTAGAGTCTTTATCAAGCTAGGAGAATCAGTTGAAATAGTGTTACAAAAGCTCATTGTAGCTAATTTACGTATATGATAAGTATTAAGGTCATTTCCTCAAGATCAACCAAAACTAGACTAGTACAAAGAAAATGAATAGTGTAACTTTCATCATGTTGTTGGTCATGGTGCATATCATTATGTTCAATTATGACATATTATTGAGGAATTTATTGAAAATGGTGAGCTAAAACTTAATTTGACCCCTAATCAGGACACAAATCAAGATATGGGAATCTATAAAGACCCTTTTCCTTGACATGATCCACCACCACCAAGAAATTATCAAAATGGTCACAATTAAGGACAGAGGTATAATCAAAACCAATAACAAGGTTAGAATCGTAATGAGCATAATCAAGATCATAATGACCACACTAATAATTTGGATTATAAAAATGTAATTAATGACTATAATAACACTATAGGATGCATTTTTGCAACCCACATTACCATTATTACTATGAATCCATGTGGCTAATCTTGTGTTCTTCACAACATGAGACCCATCATTATAGGGTCAACACCCTCTCCCCTAGTAATACCATGTTAGGTTCACATCATCATGTTGTTAATCCATTTGCATGGGTTACTAATCTTGAAAAATAATACCTTTCTTATAAAGTATCCTCGTTAACCCAAAATCATAGCAATATGATTAGTCATCCATGATTCACCATCCAAGGCCCTTTGCCTCCCTCTTCTAATTATAATAACTCCTTACCACCTCTAGGTTGTGCAGTCACAACTAGACACCTACGAGTTACCATTTAGGGTCCTTCACCCACTTCTTTCCATAAACCTAGTGAAAACATTGTGCTAATGGTTCTAAAGCTAAATATTATCCCAACAAAGACTAAACTAGTTCAATCCACAGTTCAAAGGCCTAATAGTCTTATGGATCAATTAGAGAAAACCCGTGTGCAAATTTCCATATTAGAACTCTTACGAACATCTAATGTTCATAGAACCATTTTCAACAAACTTTTAAAAGAGTCTATTATGCCTAATGATATAAACCTTGATCAATTTTAGAACCTAGTTGGACATTTTTATTCATTTTAGCAAATCACATTTGATCAAAAGGACATGACCACCCTCAACCCAGACCATAATAACCCACTATACATTGAGATAATCATTGTAGATCACAAGATCAAGCAGGTTATTATAGATAATGGTTCAGGGTTGAACATCATATCTCTTAAATTGGTGTAATAATTAGGTTACATGGATAAAGACATTCAGCCAAAAACTATTATAATTAAGGCTTATGACAATGCTGAGAGGGAGTCATATTGTATAATTTAGTTGCCATTCATGGTTGGGTCTATTTCTCATCACACATTATTCCATATTATGGATATTAAGCTTCCTTATAACATACTTCTTGGTCATCCTTGGATCCATGAAGTACAGGTAGTACCACCTACTCTTCACCAATGCCTTAAGTTTCCCCATGATTGGATCAAGGTTACTATTCTCACTGATTAGTAGCCATACCAATACTATAAACATATTAAAGTAGAGTTTTGTAATTATAACTATTGCTCAGGTTCTGAATTCATTACAAAGAATAATAAATCCATCATTTCTCATCCATCTCCATCTAATTATATAGACCTTGGTGATCTAGCCTCCACTTTAGCTAATCCATTTCCAACAGCTCTAGCCAAGCAGGTTATTATTAAAGATGTTGACATTTCCATGTACCATCTAAAGGATGTTCTCCATATTGAAAATTTACCAAAATCCCCTAAAACATTTGGTAAACCTAAATTTTCCCAAACTCCTAACAGACCCGATCAAATTTGGCAACCAAAGAAGAAGTAACCAAAACCTCATGTGGTTTTTGTACATACAATTCCACCAAAGAAAGATCGAGAGGCCTTTGCTGAGGGAGATTGGTTATATTTTAAAGGCCTTACTGATTATTTTTAGAGTCTAAACTATCTATCCCTAACATGATAATGGATCATCTTGACTATACAAGGAAAGGCCTTATCCCATAGGTGTAAGGAATTTTAGAGCCCTTGTCAGTTGGAGTTGTCAATTGGAATCATGGTCTCATATTTAAACCACCAGAGGATGACCTCATAACATGTAGTAGTGACTCTTCCAAAATGACTAGTGATGAGACTCTTAACAGCAACATAATGTCCCATTATAGTCTTTTTGATGAGCTTGTTGACTCAAATTATTTTGATTCAAATGCCATATTGACCATAACACCTATTGGAGCTTCCCATCCTAAATCAAAAATCTATCCTATTAGAGCTTCCTATCCTAAAGTAGAAATCCATCCTAGTGGTGCTTCCCTTCTTGAAGTAGGAGATTATATCTTTACCATTGGTGCTTCTCATCTTGAAGCAAACCTTCACTGTAACATATGCCTTTGTCATCCTAAACTCATAGATTGGGATAAAAAAAAAATGGCCATATGCCTCAATGAGTTTCAAAATGAAGAATCAACTACAGAATACATGGGTCTACGAGATGCATTCCCCATTGGTGATCATAATTAGGGTTTTGATTTTTCATTAAATTCTCCTACCTAATTTGGAGAGTAGGCAAACTTTCTTGGTCATAATAAATAAAAAAATTGAGATCTTCAGGTGAAAACCTCTTTAAGGCACTCATTTATTAAGGAAAAATTAAAGAAAAAGACAAACCTTTGAGTGAAAAATTATTTTAGGCACTCCCAGGTGGGAAATTTTACTCATCCCCTCAGGATGTAGAAATTCCATCTAGCCCAAGTTCCATAGCTAGTATAAGCATCTCTTCAGAATAACATCAAATATTTGAGCTTCTTACTCTTGAGTTTCCAGAGGTTTTTACCAATTGGCCTTTACCTGAGAGGGCAGATTTTGATTCTTCATATTAACCAAATCTTTGGGAAGGATAAAAAAGATGAAATAGAGGATCATGACCCTACATTGCCTACAATTATAGAAGATGGTTCCACACTCCTTATGAGAGCACAATAGAAGTGAATTTGGAAATCCATCAGGATCCTAAAATTGTTTATCTTGGAGCTTCCCTTACTAAAATAGAAAGTGAACATATTATATCCATTCTTAAGGATTATATAGACATATTTGCATGGGCATACTCTGACATGCCAGGCTTGGACCCAAATTTAGTTGTGCGTCATCTTGTTTTTCACCCTGATGCTAAACCAGTCAAGCAAAAGTTGAGAAATATGCATCCATGCATCGCCCTTTTGGTTAAGGCTGAGTTATAAAAATTATTAGGGGCCAATTTTATTAGACTACTAGACTACTCTGAATGGATTTATAACATAGTTTCAGTAAGTAAAAAGACCCCAAGCATACATGTTTGTATTGATTTTCATAATATGAACAAAGCATGCCCCAAAGATGATTTTCCTCTACCCAACATCGACATGATTATTGACTCAAATACTGGGTATGAGATGTTATCCTTAATGGATGGATTCTCTAGTTATAATCAAATTAAGATAGCCCTTGAAGATCAAAAAAAGACCACATTCTCCACTATGTGGGGGACATTTTATTACCAAGTCATGCCATTTGGTTTGAAGAATGTTGGAGCCACATATCAGCATGTAATGACTGTGATTTTCCATGACATGATGCATGACATTGTTGAGGACTATGTTGATGATATACTATCAAAATCAAGAACACGAGTTGGATACCCTAACATTTTATGAAGAATGTTTAAGAGGCTTCATGCATATAAAGTCCTCTTGAATCCTAAGAAATGTGTCTTTAGAGTCACATCAAGAAAATTCTAGGGTTCATTGTATCATAAGGAGGGATCGAAGTCAACCCTATAAAGGTCAACGCTATTATGGAAATGCCTCCACCAAATAATCTTAAATAGTTACGAAGCCTACAAGGAGAGGTCTAGTCTATATGTAGGTTCATTTCTCAATTGGTAGACAAGTGGCACCCATTTACCCACCTATTAAAGAAAGGGGTAATATTTCATTGGGATGAGGATTATCAAATAGAATTTGCAAATCTTAAAACATACTTGGCCAATCCACCAGTCTTATGACCTCCAACATAAGGAAAGCCCCTGCTTCTTTATATATTAGCCACAAAACATGTACTAGGGGCACTTTTGGCTCAGCATGATGATCATGGTAACGAACATGTGGTTTATTATTTAAGCCACACATTGGTAGCCTATAAACATAATTATATGTATATTGATAAGGCATGTTTAGCTATAGTGTTTGCCACTCAGAAATTGTGACATTATATGCTAAATAACAAAACTATTATTATCACCAAGGTAGAGCCTCTCAAGTTCCTCTTATCTAAAGCAGCTTTTCAAAGACACATGGCTAAATGGATTATGCTCCTCAGTGAGTTTGAAATTGAATACTAGAATTAAAAGGCAATCAAAGGATAGGTTCTTGTAGACTAACTTGCAAAATCTCCTAAAATGACCACTTAACCTCTCAACTTTGACCTTCCAGATGATTCTATCATGATGATAGAACAATAATCACAAGAACCTAAGAAGTGGATGCTCTATTTTGATGGATCCTTCACATCCTAAAGATCTGGAGCTGGCATATTGTTTATCATTCCATAAGGGGATTTGATCCCCAAATCATTCCATATACAATTTTAGTGTACAAACAATATGGCCAAATATGAGGCATTGGTTTTAGGGCTCCATCTTTCTATACAATGGGATATTCAAGGCTTAAATGTCTATAGAGATTCGTATCTAATCATAAATCAGACAACTAATCAGTATCAAAAAAGGGATGATAAGCTTATTCTTTACAAGAAAATTGTTGATAACCTTAAAACACATTTTAAATCTCTATAATTTGAGCAAGTTCTATGAGACAACAACAGATCTGTTGATGTCATGACAACAATTGGTTCCATGATTCAAATACATGGTAGTGCTAAAGAGTATTAGTTCTTGATTGAAAATCTTCTTCAACTAGCACATATTCTATCAGATTCAGAGAGGATATGCACCATTACTAATCCTAATCTCTCACCTAAGCTACCATGGTACCAAGATTTTTATAACTATTTCCATAGTCATGTATTTCCCACCAACCTTTCTAATAACCAACAAAAACTTTTCCTTCATTGCTTAACACATTATATCCTCCTTGGAAACATTCTTTATCTGAAAAGCTATGATGGAATGCTTCTTCATTATTTATCTTTGGGAGAATCCAAGCTGCCACTAAAGGAGGTTCATGAAGGAATGTGTGGGGGCCATACCAATGGTGTAGTCTTAGCAAAGAAACTTCTCAGAATAGGCTATTATTGGCCCAAAATAGAGATAGATGATTGTAATTATATAAATAAGTGTGTTCCTTATCAATAGCATGGTAACTTGATACACGCACCTTCCTTATCATTGTAGCCAATTACAACACCATGGCCATTATCAACATGGGGTCTCGATCTCATTAGGAAAATTAACCTAAAAACTTTAGATGGCCATAAACACATTTTGAATACAACTGAGTACTTTACCAAGTGGATTGAGTTCATTCCTCTCACTTATGTTACGGGGAAACAAATAGCCAAATTCATTCATTACCATATCATCTATTGATATAGCATCCCAACCTATATTATATATGATAATGGTAGATCCTTTGTGAACCAAGAAGTGAAATATCTTTATGCAAAATTCAAGATCAAGCATGAGAAATCCACTCCATATAACCCACAAGGAAATGGAAAAGATGAGGCATCAAATAAAACCATTCTAACCATCTTAAAAAATATGCTCAATGATGTTGGTCATAATTTGCACTTGCAACTCTTTCCTGGCCTATGGGTTTATAAAACTAATCATAACACCCCAATTGGAGCTACTCCATACTCCTTTATTTTTGGCACTAAATCTATCATCCTGGTCAAGATTGAAATTCCATCATTACGAATATCACTGGAGCACATTAAAGGTGATGAAGACTATAGAGCCTCATGGTTGCAAGAACTAGAACTTCTTGATGGTAAGCATTTGGTTTCCCTAGAAAATTTGTAGGCCTATTAGAATAGATTGTAGAGAAGCTACAACAGCCTTATTTTCCCTCAAGAATTTGAGATTAGTGACTTAGTTTTGAAATAGAACTAGAAGAACACGAATGTTAAACCCAAAAAGAAAGGTGGGTTTCAGCCTAATTGGTTAAGACCATATATTGTTACAGCAAACTATGGATCAGGAGCATATCGATTGGCTAAAACTAATGGTGAAGAAATTTTAGAGCCCATGAACATCATACACCTTAAGAGATTATATACATGAATAACTTTGAACCATTGTCTATAAGACCCCTGAATTGGGGGCAATTTGTGTTGTCATAATTTTATCCCACCCATTTATCTTACCATGAACACATTTTATACTACCCTGGTCTACTTTACATGAATCTTGATAGTAAAGGCTTTGAACCCTTGGCACTTAGAACACATTCTTCATCATATTATATATTTATTTCTTTGATAAGCACATATTTGTTATGTCTAAGGCATTTTATATGCTTGAACACTTTTTATCCCTTGACTAATTATGATCTCAACTATGTCTCAAAAATATTATGAACATCTTCAATAGTAGTTCTACAAAGAAATTCAACTAGGATAGTCTTGTACAGTTTTAGACAAGTAAATAGTTGTATCTTCTGAGTTTAAGTATTTTCTACTCTTTCTTTTTTATCAATAACCTCACTCTTACTAATTTATGAGCATGGGCCATTACAACTGGCTTAGCTGTCTTATTAGAACCTCTACTCTTATGATGTGCATCTCCTTAACTAGATGGTCCCCCCTTGTGCATATTTTATCCCAAAAACACCAAAAACATTAGAAATACTTTGAAAATACCAAAAACATCAGAACATGATCCACAAAAGAAAAAAAACATTGTCTCACACTTTTATACATTTGTATATTCCCATTCCACCATGCTACACTCTTGCCACTTTACAAGCATAGAAATACCAGTTAATTTCATCTTATCCCACATAATTTCTATTGTGTAAGGTCATTCAATGTCATCCCATCAACTTCTTGTTTGCTAGACCATTCTCATTTGTTTATCTTCCATTTCTTCTCTTAATCATGTTGGTTTGATCATTATTATTTTTTATCCCATTTCTTGGGAGAACTACATTTGGCCTAAATTTCATGTTGGAACATGCATCCATGGACTTATGTAGGTAGCATCCACTTGTCTTATACATTTGGAGTTAGCTCGACCAACCCCTTCTTTTTATTCTCTTCCCCCATTTCTTATATCATTGTTCCCCTTTAATTAGGGAACAATTATCGTGTCATTGTTCTTTGTTATGATGTGGTGGAAAGTAATGCCTCTACTACACATGCATGAACATTTGTCTTTAAACCACACTAATTTGGTTTTGTGTGTGTGTGTGTGTTTATTTGAGTTTTATTAGTGTTTTGTTATGCTTTCACACCTCTCCTTTTATTTCTTCTTAACTTTTCTTTTTTTTCTTTTTGCTTTTTTATTTAAATGTAAATCACTGTAACGCTGATTTTGATCATTATTTCACCATTATCCTTAGTTATAGATATTCACATTTGAACTGGCTCAACGCAATAATAATCTTATGTCATTCTAAGTTATTTACACTTATGATTCCAAATTTATTTTGCTATAACAACCACTTTGTGCTCAGGTCTCAACATCTTAACGTCACCATCAGCTCCGATGAACAATTCTCAAGAATAATTTACAAAACCTATGCTCATGATATGGAATTAGGTATCTAAGTAACATGCATTTCAAGCTTCTTTGTCTATGCTTAGATGTGCTTCTCTTTACATACATTATAAATGTAATCACTTCTTGGTCATTTTTCATCATTCCTCATTCCATTCTCTCCCAAACTTGGGGGAACTATATTAGCCTAAATTTCTTATTGGAACATGAGTCCATGTAATTATGTAGGTAGCACTCAATTTTTATTGAGTTCATCTTGGCTATCTCCATTCTTCTTTTTCATCTCTTTGTGTATACTCATATGATTGGTTTTATATGGATTTCTAAGCTATTACACCATCACATGTACGTTTTCACCCGCTTGATTTAACCTATATTTTGGGTTATCATTGAGCTATTTTTCTTGCCAATTGCCCATGCTAGGGCACAACATCTAAACCACATCTAAATCAAATCAGTGCTATAGGGGAAAATCATTATTTATTCATTATCAATGATCAAGACTCACTCTACTAGGAAAAAACTATTTTATCATGATCAAATCTACTCTACTGGAGTACTTCTTATTATATTCTCTTTATAGACCCCATTTAGTGGTGCTTCCCTTATTGAAGCCTAACATTCTCTCTTTTCCTCTAATTCCAAGCTCTCCACATTAAATCCCATGATGACAATATTTTAGTGTGCAACTTGTCTTAGGATTGATCAATGTCATAAGCACGCAAATTGTATTCCCAAATTAAATACATTTACAATGTATCCCTTACATTTATGGATTGTATCTTTCCCATTCCCCCATCTCTGGGGCCTATTATACTTCTAGTTATTTTGATCATTAATGGTAATCACGTGTGAAAGCATTAACTCATCTGGATGTGATCGATTCCATGGGTTAACCTCTCACTTTCTCTCTCTTTTTAAGAGTCCATCCTTTTCTTCCATCCTAGTATGTCTTCTCAAGGGGACATCATGGGTTTGTTCTAATTTGTTATTGACAACTCTTTTATTTGAAAAGATGTCTTTTCACCTATATATCTCACTGCACTTTCTCAAATAGGGGAAAAATGTAGACACCAATTCCTAACACCATTTGTGTTGAAATTTTCAATTTTACTCTAATTGCACTCAAATGCACATTTTAGGTCAAAATCCATAAAACACCCTAAATGGTTCAAAATTGTCACTTATAAGTGCTAATTTAGGTCAAAGTATCCTTAAATAGGGTAATGCATTTTATGGGCTAGCTAACTTTGATCAGATCATTTTGAGTCAAAATGACAAATTCACCATTTAGTGCTCTAGATCACTATTTTCTTCTAATTCATTGGTACACATCATGTACCTTTGTTATTTGATGTTAGCAACATCCTAAATAGGAATACATATCTAATGCATCTAACATCACCTTCTAGTTCCTCTCTAGTAAAATTATGACCTAGTAATATGACTTTCTAACCATTTTGATTAATTGTGCATCGATTTCCAAATAACTGCACTAAACTTAATTAAACTTACTTAAGCTGATTAATCTAATTTAAGAGCTTAAAAATTCCATAGATCTTTTTTAATATCTCATTATTGGAAATCGATTTTGAATATATGCATCATCAAGTGACGTCATTTCTTGGGAAGACATCTTTAAGCCATAAATGACACAAATATTAGGATTATGGGTCACCCATGCCTAGTTAATGTCTCCCATGCCTCTTCAATGCCCTTCTTCCAAGGTCATGATGAAGATAATTATGGATTTAATTCTAAATATTAGGATTATCCATAGCCACACATCTCAATCTTGAGATGGATGGTCATGGTTGATCCTGACCAATCTCAGAAATATATAAATAGAGAGGCCATGGACATGAATCAAAAGCTTGAATATTGCAAAGTTATAATGTTAATTTTTTTCCACAAGGTTTTGCATTTGATCATATATTTTTCTTTCAAGTTTCATTGATAAGCTAGTTTAGTGATTTGGAATCATAATCTTAGGTTTTATGGAGTGTTCTTGAGGTATTGGAAGAGCTTACCACCTTTGTTGACAAAGAGAAGGATATTTGATCAAGGGAGAATATGATTTTGAGCCACATGGGTATGGTGAATCCATTTGGGAAGGTAATATGGTGTTGCTTTCTTTCATTTGTTTCTTGATATCTTTTGTAATTCCCATAGGAATAGATAGGCTTGGTTAGTTAGTTTTTTATGTATGTTTCATTAATTATGGATTAGTGCTTGAATAACTTACTTTGTAATCCTCTCTAAAATAACCAAATTTTCTTTTTACTATCTGATTAAGGCATAAGCCAACACAAGACTAAAAATTAATCTCTAAGACTTAATAATTATTGGTTGTATCTTTTTTTTTTACTTTTTTATTGCCTTTTGTATTTTAAAGTTAGTAAGGACATTTTCCTATTAATCCATAAAATCAATACTATTTATAATACTCAATTTGTATAACATATTATCACAAGTTTTTTTAGTATTCTTCCTTCTTATACAGACCTCTTGCATCCACTATTTTACCTATTTTCAACTTCTGATTTTCTAAAACATTGTATTTTCCATCTCCCAAAATATCATAGTGACTGACATCAGTTAACTCTATCGGCATCGGCAGATTTTACCTATCGACATCAGTTACTCCATTGACATTGACAAAAAAAATTACTAACATCAGTCAAGTGACCAATGTCGCTGACTGTGTAATTTTTATCTACTCAAAATACCAAATAAAATAGCCCACTTACCTGCACTAAAACCTAGGTTTTCCTTATTTTATCACTAATACAGGGTAGTAAGAATATTTATACTTCCTCTTTCATGGTATTAACACAAGCTCAAGCCAAAATTCTTGTCAATTATGCAAGCTAGCAACCACTTCCACCTTCTCCTCTCAGTTCTAATTCTATCATGGAGCATACTTCAAATACTAAGCATATTCCTAGCCCCAACCAAATTTTCACTGTGCCTGAGGGAGATCAATATTTTGCTAAATTTCTTGATTGTAATGTGATAGCCATTCAGCATTACCTTGCTATGAGCCAAACCCATAATTCTTCAGGTGACCTAATCTATGGTATGCCAACCTCTCTAATAGAGATAACTTTAGTTTTATTTTCCTCCACTATTTTCCCCATGGTTACCCAAACCACCACTTTGATGAGTAACCCAAATATAAGTAATGTCCAAATTTTAGCATCGCCAACTTCCCAATCCCACCTAAACCCTGGTGTGACTTCCCTACTTTCATAACCACAACCAGTTCAGTCAAGTCTTACCCCATTTTATAATTTAATGGTACCTATTCCATCTACCCTCACACCTATAATTTCTTGAGTTAAAACTCACCCTTCATCCATTCTAACCATGCCAATAATCCAACTTGCAATAACAACAACCAACCAAAGCATTGTTTCTAACCCAATGGAACAAGCCCCTTTTCTTTCCACACCCCAACCTATGACTCATTATCCTTATGTTGTCCCAACACAACCTCAAAAATCTATGTCATATGCTCCCTCTATTTCTTATCAAGTTCCCTATAATTTATGAGGTATCTCCCAAACTAACCCCCCTCTAGCCTCATTAAGATGTTGATGGACAAGATGTCTAATCTAGAGACATCTATTTCTGGTTTAAAAAATGTGTTATCTTATGATCAGATATGTAATTAACCCATCCAACCTTTTGTGCCTATTATCCCTTATCCAATCCAATGGGAACTCCCTAAATTTACTCATTTATAGAGTAAATAGGACCCACAATAGCACTTACAAGCATATAGACATGATTGTTATTTAATAGGACATGAGGATGCACTACTACTTCTCACTTTCCCTATGCCCCTTTCAAGTGTTGCCTTGGATTCATATAGATATATACCTTATCACTCATTTTTTTCATTTACCTAACTCACAAATATTCCTAGACCATTTCTCTATTAACATTTCTAAAAAATTTTCTATAACAGACCTTTATTCTATCATACAATTTGATGACTAGTCTATTGTAGATTTTGATGCTTGCTAGATAAGCTTGATCAATCAACTCTCCTTCTCATTACCACAACCTGAACTTATTGAGCTCTTTTCAAGGGCATGTGCTAAGCACATCTCATCCACATTCTAAGTACAAAATTTCTACACATTTGATGAGGCGTTTACAATGGCACAGAAAATCAAGGTTGCACTATAGATGAAGGCAAAGTCAAGTTGCGCAATAAGAATCCCAATTCAAAATCAAATGACTCCTCCTCTTCTAAAACTTCTCCTTATAACCAAAAATCTAAAGGTTTCACCAATGTAATGGTCATTAAGTCAGCTTCTTCCACAACCACAAACTAATTGAATTCCTTGACTTCCCAAAATCTGACCAAGCAATTCCAACAATGGTATGAACAAAGATAATACACTCCCATTGGGGAGTCATATACATCCATTTTGGAAAAACTATTGCAACAAGGTGTCATAACCCTTCCTCAAATCAAACCTCCTATATATTTCAACCCTTCCCATCCTATCCTAACTTGGTATAAGGAAGATGAGTTTTACGTTTACCATCAAGTTAAAGGCCAAAATTATAATAATTGTAAGACATTCAAGAACATTATTCAAGATATGCTTGATAGGGGTCATCTCATCTTAGATAATCCTAATTCATCCCCTAATCAAAGTATGGATGTGTTCAAACACCCTTTTCCTAACCATTCACCCAATCAAAATATTGTTTATACCACAACTAACTCGGATGATCATAATATCCATATGATTCATATGGTCTTTCATTTACCTCTAGTTCAACCTTCCCATCAATAAGAGGCACCCATTTCATCAACTCTTCCCCCACATTCAATGGATTTTTTTTCCCATTATTCCTCCTTAGGTAGAAGAACCTATTTCACCCATTCCATTCCCTCATTAGGAAGAGCCTCCTTTACCACTTCTTTTTCCATTTGAGGAGCCTATAATGCCAATTCCTTTTGCACCAATATTACCTATCTTCTTACCACTTGAACACCACATCATACTTATTATTCAACCACATGTTGAAGGGAACATCATTCCGATATTATACCCCCTTGAGGAACCTTCCTCACCTACCTATCCTCCACCTATAGAAAGTAGTACCCCATCCACTAAACCTTTGCACTTAGAGGAGTCTGTATTATCTACTCTCACAATAGACAAGAGACTTATTATGCCTACTCCAATTGTACCACTCTTACCCCTTATTTTACCTATGGAGGATCATACTTTACCTATGCCTCACCCACATGTTGAGGGAGCCATAATACCTATACTTTACCCTCTTAAGGATCCTTCTTCATCCACCTCTCCTCCATCCATAGCAGACCATGTCTCTTCTCCCATCTCTATTGAAGAGGATCCCATTGTGGTTCTTTCTCATCTTTGGCTTGAAGTAGCAAAAACTAATAATTTCCCTCTTTCATAAACAACTCAACCTTCTAAAGACACAACTATAAGGCCTAAGTCAACTTCATCTAAACCCTTCTCATGTTTGGTGAAAAATCTAGAATTTCTTGACTCCACGAAGCTAGATCATGCAACATTTTGGGACTAGCTTAAAACTCATTATCTAACACAATGAATATCAACCTTTATCACTAACCCTCTTACTAGCCTTTACCCCAAGGTCTTTGACAAAGATAGAGCTTCTTCACCAAAAGTAGCTAAAGTTTAGCCATCTATGTCAGAACCCTCACCCTCACAAGAATCTACCACATTAAAGTAGATTAGACACTTAGGCATACACCATGTCTCTAATTAATTCATCCATAGGTAAAATTAGATTTAACTCTTCAACCACAAGTTAGAGTTTCATGGCCTGAATTATAGAAAAAAATTAAGCTTCCTAGATCTCATCGATCCCTTCTTCAACCCTCAACTTTATCATACATTTTGGGACCACACCCCTCTACTATAGTTGGAATATTATTGACTCAAGTAAAATAAAAGGTTAAGTTACCTCCACTCCTACCTTTTCCATCTAGTAGGCCTTTCACATCTAAAACTAAGAAAGTGACAATAAAACATGTAACTACACCATCACCAAACCAAGCACCACATAAAATTACCTTTTCAACAACAAAACACAAGAAGGTGTCCACTCCTACTAGCACAATAAGTGTGAGCCCACTTGTAGTATCTCAGAGCTTTTTCCTACATCAGTTATTTTAATCTTTCATAATAACTCTTCCTCCCATTAAGCTATATAGTCCTCTAATAATGAAGCCATCTTGTTTTAATGATACACAAATGTGTTTATATCATCATTCACCTAAACATGATACTGAGAGTTATAAATCCCTCACATCAGTCATTTGACAACACTTCGATGTTGATTATCTCTTTGATGATACTCCCATTAACCTTCCTCTTATTCTACCTTTAGAATCTATAGTGCCTCCTACTATTCTACCTAAATTTAAACCCAAAGATGTGGTCATAACCCCTTTAGCACCTCCTTCACCTACATTTCAGATCACCACAATTAATGTAGCTATATGGTCATAAAACCAAAGGTCAATTCTCCTTGGCCTCATCCATTCACCAAAGACACTCCTCCTAATCCTAATATTTCCATATTGGGTGTTCCTAAAACATCTTTAGATGTTATTCAAAGCTCAATGGTGAAACAGCTTCACTAAACTCTTATGAAAATGTCTTTGTATGATTTAATCCAAAACTCATCCCAACACTATCAAGCTTTGATTAGTGCCTTCTAAGTGATTTAGGTATAATTTTATGATCCCCAACCTCTTGTAGCTTTAGTCAGATCCCTTAATTCCATCTCCCTAATTTATTTTAGTGATTTGGAAATTCCACTTCAACATCCTAAAGATCAAGATTCTACCCTTTTTATTACTACATATATTGATCAAACTCATGTCAAGAGAGTCATGATAGATGGGGAAGCTAGTATTAATATTATTTATACCCATGCCTAAAAACATCTATCCCTTCTCGATAATTGCATGTCTCAAATAGGCATAGTACTCTACTCCTTTAATGATACCATAGCTACTATGGTGGGCACTGTTGTCTTACATATCCATGTAGGTCCCCACTCTATTCCCAAGATCTTCTATGTTATGGAAGGAGATTTATAATATAACATACTACTTGGATGACCTTGGATATGTTTTATGGCATGTGTACCCTCAACTTTGCATCGCTATGTCAAGTTTGAACATGATGGGCAAGTACATATTATACCTACTGACCCACCTCCATGTAAAACATGCATCATGACTTATAGTCCCATTAATGTTCTCATTACATTGAAAACATCATCTTCCCCACATGATACCTTTGAAGCTTCCACAAGCTCCACTCCTATAGTTACACAGATACCAGCAACACAAATTCCTAACAAAGATCCCATGGAGGAGAATTTTCAATGTTTGTCACTCGGCAAATATCATATATTGATGCTAGACATGTTCTATACTCCAACAAAAGTATGGAAGGATTCACATACACCCAAATTATGATCCCCACATTGGGATGGTCATCCCTTATGGGCCCCCTAACCTTCAAACTAATTTCACATATAGGGGAATTGATCAAGCTCTCGCTATCAGCAATCCATCTTCTTCACCACAACTATTTACCTATGACTTTTCTTTCCTGAGTAACCCTAGATTTTATCACACCATTCTCTATTGGTGTGCCTAGATAGGATTTTTTTGGGGTCATTATGAACAAGGTGTCCATACACCTATTGAATACCCCACTAGCCAAACCATTGAAAATGCCAAAAAGAGACACGGAGTGGGATACGATGAACTAACTAAACTCATTAAAACTTCCCATGTACTATTTTTTTATGAACAAGTATCTCCTTCTCCACCATCACCTATTAAATCATAGGTATCTATACCTCCTAATTTTTTTTCAATAAATGCTATCCATTTGGGGCCTCTCACCTATTTCCAGGGTAAGAAAACAAGGTCCCTTCC
The DNA here is from genome assembly GCA_037957365.1 of Torreya grandis. Taxonomy (NCBI): domain Eukaryota; kingdom Viridiplantae; phylum Streptophyta; class Pinopsida; order Cupressales; family Taxaceae; genus Torreya; species Torreya grandis. Next base: position 444,633 of record JARHVA010000210.1, on the reverse strand, counting down.
TCTCATTCATCCTAACATAATTGATGAAGACTCTCCCACTATTAACACTATATAATGTCAAGATGATGACATAATTCTCACATATATGGGTGTAGATGATTCCTATATCTAATGATCACTCCCATATGAAACACAAGCTATGTTAAATGAATCAACCATTGACATCAATGTTCCCTCTCATGATAACCCTCGTGTCCTCAAGATTGGCCAATCTTTGGATTCCTTTGAACAAGCTGATTGTGCCACATTTCTTAATGACCATAGCAAATCCTTTGCTTGGTGTTATAATTACATGCTTGGTATTGACCCCTATATCATCACCCATAACATTGTCACCAATCGAGATGCTAAACCTATTAAGCAAAAACTTCACAAGATGCATCCTCGTATTGCTCTCCTTATCAAAGAAAAGCTCCAATGCCTTCTTTATGTTAACTTTATCCAAACCATAAACTACTCATAATGGATTTTTAATATTGTTCCTATCACAAAATCAATTAAGGGAATCCACATTTACACCGACTATCATGATTTAAATCTCACTTGTCCAAAAGATGATTTCCCATTACCAAGTATCAACCAACTTGTTGATCTAATAGTCAGCCATGAGATGATATCACTTATGGATGGGTTCTCTGGGGATCAACATAAGATAACCTTCATTACCCCATGGGGAAATTTTTTCTATCAAGTCATGCCTTTTGGCCTGAAGAATGCTAGTGTGACCTACCAGCGGGCTATGACCTACATCTTTCATGATCTCCTACACAAAATCATGGATGAGTTACTTGGCAAGTCTAAACTTTGTCAAGCCACTTGACAATTCTCAAAACCATATTTACTCATCTCCTCCAATATAATGTCTGAATGAACCTAGAGAAATTTGTCTTTGGAGTTATTTTTGATAAAATTTTAGGTTTTATCATTTCTCTTCATGGTATTGAGGTCGATCCTACTAAGGTTAGAACAATCCTAGAGATGCCTCCACCTTCTAATATCAAATAAATCCACAACTTGCAAGGCAAACTTCAGTCAATTCATCGTTTCATTTCCCAATTGTCAGATCATTGCCAACCATTTCACCATCTCCTAAAAAAGGATGTCTCTTTCCATTGGAATACAGATTGCTAGGAAACTTTTGATGCACTTAAATGATATCTTCTTTCCCCACCAGTTCTTATTCCACCTAAATAAAATTAGACTTTCTACCTATATATGTCTATAACAGACCATTCTTTAGGTGTTATGATTGCACATCAAGATGACCAACATCGAGAGTAGGCTATTTACTACATAAGATGCACACTTATTGATTATGAGACTCGATATACCCATACTAAAAAAATTTATCTTGCATTGGTCTTTTCCACCTCCAAGCTTCACCATTATCTCTTAAATCACAAAACCTATGTGGTCACCTATAATGATCCCCTCAAATACATGTATCCCAATCCATATCACAACCAATGTGTAGCTCGATGGCTCATGCTTCTTTCCAAATTTGACTTAGAATTCATTCAACAAAATTCTATTAAGGGGTAAACAATAACTAACTAGTTAGCTACTACCCCTTTACTAATAATCAACCTTCAAACCTCAAATTCCCTAATGAGTCCATCGTAACACTCTTCACCGATGACATCTCCTATCAAATGATGATGTTCTTTGATGAATCTAAATGTCAATATGATAGGGGTATGGGGGTTATTCTTATTCCTTTAGATCATGAACCTATGCCTTTATCATTTAAACTAGATTTTGAATGCACTAAAAATAGGGCCGAATATGAGGCTTTGATTCTAGGACTTCAAACAACTCTCTTCTTGGGTATGAAATCCATAACCATTTTTTGGTGATTCTCAAATAGTGGATAACTAGCTTAATGGTTCTTATGAAAAAATGAGATTTTACAATGGTATAAACATCATGTAGATATGCTATTGGGATCATTTGACTCTTATCTCTTAAAAATTGTTTCATGATCTACAAACAAGTTTGTTGATATGATGGCTTCACTTGCCTCACACATACCCCCTTCATCCTCTTCTTTGAGAATCTATGTCACTATGTATCGCTTAACATTACCCTCTTATGTATCAGCTAACATCCTCTTTGTCAAAAATGTAACCTCCAATCTACATGACTTATGGTATAAGTGATTCATAGATTATCTTTCTTTCTCTATCATCCCTTATGATCTCTTTAATAATGGGAAATGTGCCTTCATAAAACATGTTGCTCATTACACTATGCTAGGGGGACTTCTCTAGAATCAAGGTTTTTATGGTCTTCTCCTTAGATGCCTCACTAGTACTAAGACTCCCTTCCCCATTAAAGAAGTCCATGATGGTATTTGTGGTGGGAATTTTAATGGTCACGCAATTACCAAGCATATCCTTCAACTTAGATATTATTGGCCCACACTTCATCAAGACTATGATGATTACATTTAGTGTTGCATCAAGTGTCAACAACATGCTAACATCCTTCACATTCCAAGTCATCCATTACAAGTTGCCAAATACTTTTGGCCCTTCTCCCAATAGGGCTTATATCTAATTGGGGAGATCAACCCTAATTCACCCCTCCATCATCATTCTATCATTACTACCACTAAATACTTCACCAAGTGGGTCGAGGCCATCCATCTCATCTCCACTAAAGCAGAAAAAATTGTTGACTTCATCAACCATCACATCATCTTTGATTTTGGTGTTCCTCATAAAATTATAATAGATAATGGCAAATCTTTCAAAAATAAGACTATTCAAAGTCTTTATGATACATTTGGAATCAAATTAAGCTTCTCATCACCATACTATCCACAAGTAAATGGATAGGCAAAATCTTATAATAAAATATTGACCAAAATTCTCATGAGGTAGTCAATGATACGGGAAAGGATTGGCACACACACATTCCTTTTACTTTATGTGCTTACCACACTAGCATTCAAACCCCTACAGGTGATATACCTTTTTCATTAGTATATGGGATGGAGCTTGTTTTGCCTCTTGAAGTCTAGATTCCTTCTCTTTGCATTTCTCTACAAGACATACTTACTAATGATGAATTTCACCAAGAAAATTTGGCTTAGCTTGAATTTATTGATGAGCATTGTCTCATAGCCCTCAACCACCTCCAAATCTATCAAGAATGTATCAAATGCACTTATAACAAAAACCTCAAAGAGTGAGATTTCAATATAGGAGATCTTGTCTTAAAAAAATCAACATGTGACGAACATGGAGAAAATCAAATAGGGTAAGTTTTCTCCTAATTGGCTTAGACCTTATATCATAACTCACAAATATGGCTTAGGAACTTATCGCTTGTCTTCTCTTGAAGGAAGGCCAGAACCCGAGCCTTTAAATGCATTACACCTATGACCATTCTTTTATTAAACGAGCATCACTTTACCTCGTGTTTAACTTGATCTCATCCCTTGAGCATCCCTAGTACATTCTTTTCATTCCTCTTCACCCTTACTCCTATATACTTAGTTAACTTATATAGTGGTAAGGTTTTTCCCTCAAAGTGGAAAACTCATAAGCCTATATAGTCTTATCCATGACTAAAAGAAAAAAAAAAAAACAAATGGGATATGTGATAGGTTATAAACTCTAAGGTCATGCTTCTCAATATAGACTACTCCCTTGAAGGACAACTACATAACTTACCTTTGCTACTATCAATAGATTGCTCCCTTAAAGGACAACTATTTAAAGTTAAAAATAAATGCTTAGACCACTCCCTTGAAGGATGACTAAGCCAAGCTTTGTTCTCAATGAGAAATATAAATAAAAAGGCTTTTCACATTGATCATCTTTATACGACCTTAACCTTTACAAAATCCCATTGTAGGCTTCCCACATTGATCAGCTTACACACAAAAAATGCTTTAAATCATGGACTTGTCTATAGTAGCTCTCAGGTCACCCACAAAAAGGGCATATCATCCCTACTTTGTAGGCTATGCTACCCAAACATTTTCCCTCATTTTACCCTTTTTCCCCTCATACTCTTTCAAGGAACTATGAATCTCACTTAACATAAGGTAAACATGATGCCTTTTTAACAAACACAATGGTTCAAAGATATAAGGATGAAAGAGGCTCATTTTCTTGAGCCTATTTATGTTTTGATTACAATTTTCTCTGGTGCACAAGCATTCTACCTCTTTATTTTCCCATCCACATCACATGTCAATCTCTTTAATGAGATGAGGAAACAATGTCATACAAACACTATCAAAGCCTACTCAATTTATTTATTTTAAGAATACACCATCACAAAATATGGAAAAATGCTGAAATAAACTAACATAACCAATTTATTCATTTTAAGCATAAACCATCACAAAATATGGAAAAATGTTAAGATGAAACTAGCAAACCAACTATGCATACACCATCACATATATGAGAAAGGATCTAGTCTAACTCAACCAATATGATCAACATTAACATCAAATTAACATAACATAAAATTATCAAATAGATAATCATCATCTATATCATCATCTATGTCAATATCTCATCAAAATTAAAAATAAATAAACATCTCATATATATATATATAAACATCTCATATATATATATATATATATATATATATATATATATATATATATATATATATATAGGATGAATGCATTCCATAACTACATCATCATAATATCATCTCTCTCTCAAAATATACATCTCACATCTTCAACTCATAAGCCAGTATACATATAACATATATAACCAAAAAGGCAAACTCTGACACTCAGGGTCCTTGAGGCTCTCCACATGGTCGTAAGGAAGCATTGTCATCACCACTCTTCGACTATCTACGTCTACATGAGCTAGAAGCCATGGCACATGACATAGACCTCTCCTTTTCTTTGAACTCTGAATATCTCTAAATCAATAAAAACTCCCTGATGGCCCTCTCATAATATGAAATGTCATCCAGGGTGGTCTTATACCTCACTAGAGACATGGTTTATGGTGGTCTTATAGCACCTACCGATGACCCATCCTATCCTAATCCCTATGATGGTGGTGGAAGAGGAATAGCCTGACTTGTTACTCTTAGACTATCCCTCTCTATTGTCACTATAGTCACCTGACCCTATAAGACTCTAACCTGGCCCTGTAGTGTTATAACCTGGCTTTACAATGTCACCACCTACCCCTATAAGGGTAATATATGTGCCTATGATATATCTCTATCTTACACTATTGCATCTTTAGCTTGTACCACTACATCCCTCTCTCTCACCAACCTTGTAAATCTAATGGTGGCCTCTTGACCTCCACCATGGGGTGTAAACCTGTCTACCAAGATGTATATGCTAATGTGCATCTTAGATCTCCAATACCTAGCCTTGCTAGTAGCTCCTCAAAATCTATCCCATCTATCTCCTAGGGCAATGGTATGGGTGTCTCTATGTCATCCCTCTTATATTGAGGGAAAGTGTTTAGAATATCCTGTATAAGACTGAACTACCTCTTGACCCATGTCATAAAAACCATCTCTAACTCACCAACTTGTCTCCCCCTAACCCATAGTGAGCTCTATAAACCAACAAACTATTGTGCCTATCCTCTAAAAATTAGGTATGTCAGGTAGGGTCTCCACAAAATATTTATAGGGATCAAACCCTCAATCATGCACCTATAATAGGCAATGTCATGCACTACACCATCCACTCGGTTATATGCCATGCCTTCTCTCTAACATCTTAAACCAACCCTGATGTTGACTAGGATCATGTTAGGTAACCCCAATGGTCATTCCACCATGATGTGCTCATATGCCCAATAGTGTAGTATAAGGTCAACACACAAACTGTATCACCATCATAGTCTCAAACCCCATAACTCTCTATATAACTGCACTAAAAATACTAGATCCCATGCAAAAATAGTCCTCTATTTAACCATCTATGTAAGCACACCTATCAATGCAATCATAAATTTTCCACCATCTACATCTGGTAATGCATACACTGTGATCTTGATCATCATCAAGATGTTTAGTCAATGTTGCTCCTCATTAGCCATATACAATGGCTCATAGGCAAAACTTTTAGAATGATAAGTCACCTCACTCATATGCTCATCATCTAATGCCACCATATGGATATCATTCTCCTCTCTCAAGCATATGAAGAGATCTTCACCCTAGAGTGGTAGCCATAAAATCCTATAGACATCCTCTTGAGTAACTGTCAACTCTTCGGTTGATAGATGAAAGGTGTTGGTGGTGTGATCCCACCTCTCAATCAATGTTATCATAAGGCTCACATTTCAAGTGACTTGAAAATAGTGTAGTACACCTCCTGACCCCACCACCACCATATGTTCCCACTCGTATGGAGTGACATCCCTCCTCATATGTGTCAAAAGTCTTAGTATATGATCCTGTAATGTCAACTCTATCCTCACTTACATCCGTACACACACAACTCAAGTCACATACCTTTTAATATAGTATATCACCACTTTTTTTTCCTTCTCTCTAGGAGAACTACATTGGTCTAAAGCCCTAAATTGGGATATATAGGTAGCACTCAATCAACATAGGGTCTTTTAAGGCTAGCTTAGCTATTAGGCTAGTCTTCAACTTCTACTGGGGATCTAAACTATACCTTTCTAATATTTTGCTAATTATTCATAGTCACTAACATCGATGCTAATGCTGACATTAGTGCTTTGTAAGCCTAAGTATCAATCAACATTGATAGGCACCTGTTAACCTTGATGTTGTGTCAGCTGACATTGGTAGACCTCATTGATGTTGGTGGACCTCATTGACATTGATGACTGGTTCAGCCCTAAGACTGAACAACCCAAACCCAAAACTACAAATTTAACCTAAAAACCTACCTCAAATTCCCCCCAACTTATCCTAACCATACCCTACCCTATTTCCATTACCTCTACTAACATTTTGTATATCCTACCTCTAAATTAGCCTAAAAACTACAAATACCCAAATCAAATTTCAAAACAACTAGCAAAGACTCTTACCTCATCTCTTTATCTCCTCCTAGCTAACACAACTAGCTCCTATGGCGGTGTGCCTCCTACTAGGTCCCCTCCTTGCTCTACCATCTTGGTCACTCTCATAGCTCTATTTTTTCTCTCCAATCACAAAGTTGTAAATGAGTTTAGTCAATCACTAAACCCCCTTTTATCAAGTTTGGTCAGTCATTAATGTTAGCATTCTTGACCTAATATTTTGACATCAATACTTACACCTACAAACATCAACAACATTTCCCTAGTGTGCTGACATCGGTACTATTTATTACCAATGTTGGCAATATCACTGACATTGGTACCATTCTAATAATGCTTTCCCTTAAAAAAAGAACAACCCTAGTATTTTAGACTTTACCCATACACTAGGGCAACTAGAGATCACATATATCTACCCAACCATGAAAAACACCATTGGAATTCACTTAAATCTTCACCCACAATGAATTTTCTTGGAAATTACAACTATCTCCTTACTCATTGACCCTTTTACATCAACCTGGCATTATTTGTCTTGACCACTGATGTTATTCCACTATAGTTGGATATTATGCACATGCATGTATATTGGGCATTTTGGATGGAAACTAACCCCATATTATCACCTTTAACCCTTTTGTGTTTCCCAAGGTCACTTCCTCCCTCAGATACCTGGGACACATTGACCATTGGAGCTATAAGTTTGATTATTTTGACCTACTAGCTATCACTTACAAGCTATACTTTGGTTATTTCTATCTAAGTCCTCATCAACCTTTCTTGTTCTTGAATTTTTCAACTATAGCTCATATTATTAAATGCATATGAAGTGATACTCAATTCTCCACCACTCATCTAATTACCTTTTTATCAAATCGGTACCCACTTCTAGTTTCTCCTCTGTCAATTCCCATTTTGAGGGGGGATACATCATCGAATACTTGGAGCATCTAACTCCTATTTTTGTCTTGAAAAATTGTCAGTATAAATTACAAGATAAAAAGGGGTAAATGTAGACACCAAAATTATGTCACACACATGTATGTAACTCCTTGTGTTGAAACCCCTTCTAACCTATTTTTAAATAATAACAATTAACCTCCCTAACTCATGCTTTTACCCCTCACACATTTAATTAATTTAAAAAATACTTAATTAAATTAATTGAAAACCCCTTTTTCCACCTTATCTAACCACCTCATCCTATGACTAATTCTCATCTAATGAGTCACCTTAAGACCCAGTCCCCTCATCCTAACTACCCAAGACTTATTCTCACTTCCAAACTAATTTCCCAATCAATTACCTCCTTCTTAACCTAAATTTTTACCATTTTGTAATAGGTACCATACTTGGCATGAAGATCAATAGAAAATAAGCCAAGAATAGTAACTTTTACCTATTATAGGGTCACTAATGTCGGTCAACCCACGGTCTACATGGATGGCATCACCAACATCGATAATATAAGACAAACTCCAACTTGAAGTTTAGGTCAGTAAAAATCATTAAAAATTCATTCTTACTTGCATTCAAGCTCTCAACATTCAATTTTTGACATCTTAGATTATTGACATCTTGCATAAGTCAATCATGATCATGAATTGAGCTCTTGAGGACCAACAACACATGCTTGTTCTCTCTATTTAGGAACTTAGGTTAGGACTATGATAGGGACCATCAATCTGACACTTATCATTTAATGACCCCTGTAGCTAAGTATATTACTTATTTTGTAGGTCTTTTAAGTATTTACTCTGCTATCATTTCATATCTATTATGCATTGCTTTACACACTCTAACCAAACCCTCATGAGGGAGTTACAAAGCTTACTTACTTATTTCCCCTTGACTTGACAAACCAAACCTCTTACCATATCTATCCAGACCATATTATCTCTCACACAACTCTCCCCAACCTCCCAGATTTGATTAAAACCATTTTTCAAACCTAGAAAAGCCTTCTACAAGCTCCTAGGCAATTATTTTCCTTATTGAACTCAATAGCCTAATCAACATCAGTCACCTTCACTATCAACCTCAGTAGTATAACTGATATCAGTCACTCCCTTGTTGACGTTGATGACTATGGATTCCCTAACCTCTTCAAAACCTACCCAAACAACTTCTAAAATACAAACAAAATACACTACCTACACCCTATCACTCTCTACTACATTAAGATTTCTAATAATGGTAATATTATCTCTCTCACTCTCTCTTTACCTCTCTTTTGGTTATTCACTATCTTTTGTCTCTCCAAAATAGACTATCATCTCTAAGAAAGTTTCACACTTCCTAGAACAAGCGCGTAGCTTGGCAACCCACTCATTTATCTACTAACAAACATCTTGTGGTAGTGATTTCTTACTTACAAGTAGTCCTCCCTAGCTAAAGAGGAGTGCTCACAACATCTAGATACGGTGTGCAAACCAATGCAGGTTCATTCTAATCACTTATCCCTATCATTCTTTTCTATTTTCCTCTAGACTTGAAATAAACAAAATTTAGTGAAATAATAACAAAGTTTGTTTTTAAATTTATTTTCCAACTTATATATTTCTCATTCTTCACATCTTCTTAAAAACATGATACTAATAATCTTTTTTTGGTTTAATCCTTCATAAGAATAGAAACTCTATTCTTGAGTGACTATGCATTACTTCTTTGCACCATTGCTTTATCCTTCTTGTATTTCCTTGGTTTCATTTAAAATTTATAAAATTGTTTTTTACTTTCTTTTGGATAATCTTATTCTATTTCTATATTTTAATTTTTCCATTGTTGAATGAGTTTGGATTGTTATTTCTCATTATCAATGTTGTTTTACTTTATGTTCTTTTTCTATCATTTTTTAAAGTAATTTTTTTATTCTTTTAATTTTATGATTGGATCTACTATTTTAGTTTCATTTGTCATTAGTTTTATTTGGTTTTGTTACTTTTCTAACTTAAGGTACATTTGTTTGAGTTTATTGGTCATTTAGTAGCCTTAGATTTTTTGTTAGCCAATTTACTCTCATTTTATCCATATTTCCTTGGTCTTTTAGTTCTATCTTAGTAATTATCACTCTAGCTTAACAAGTGTCTAAGTGATTTATATAGTTATGAAAATTTCATTTATTTTGATTTACCTATGATTGTTTGTTTTTGCTCTTTAGTTTTATCTCCTTAAGGTTTTTCCAAGCACCCTCGACAATCAAGACTAAAAATATAACATGCAACCATTAAACGATAAAGGTAATTCATGGTATGTATATAATACTTTCAGTTACTTCAATTATTTCCTTACAATAATTTCTAATTTATGTTTTATACTATAATTTATTAGCTCAACATTGTGGGTTGATATGTTCTTTTTTAAATCACCATCCCATTTTAAAACTACATGACACATGATGAGCTTCAAGTGGAACATATATATATACATAATATGTTTAAAATTTATTAGTTATTAATGTTTTCTCTGTTGTAAAAAAATATTGAATATCAATCAGTCTGAGTGTATGCCTAAAAGGGTGCACCAAGAAAGGGGTAGGAAGACCTGTGGTGTTTTGAAGGATTGTTGGACCCTATTCCATTACTTAAAAACAATAAAAACTACTCTTATATAATTTTATAAGCAATAAAAACATGTTTATAAAATTCCCTAAGTAATTAACTATCCAAAATAGCCCCTACCTAAGAAAAACCCCTTTCAACCACTTTTACTACTACATCAACCCAGTTGACCCTATTAGGAATTTAGTGCACATTACAAAACTTCATCAGCCCAAGATGATGTAATTAAAGGCCTAAAGACTTTATTTTCCATTTAACAAAGTCAACTTAGCTAACTTCATTGGAAAAATTCTTGAGAAGGTTTAGGGTCAATCCATGGTTATAAATACCCCCTTAGTTTCTTTTCTAAAGAGAGGATCATTCAATTTCACATCATTAAATCTTAAAAATATACCTATACTTTCAATAGGAGGTTTCATTGCTTAGGTTTTTACCTTAGAGATGTAACATTTATATTGTGGAGGTCTTGGATGCATAAGAGAAGTCTTATATCCAAGAGATGATCTATCCTTTTGATCCTTACAAGCCACCATAAGAGACGTCGTATAGCCAAGAGATGTTCTATCCTTTTGATCCTTAAAAACCACAACAACCTATTACAAATTATCATTGGCCAAGGGAAAGATTGAGGCACAATAGATTCACTTCATAAAAGTAAGTATAATAATATACCTTCATATTTCTATAAGTAGATGTTGTAGAACTAATAGATTGAATTGTATATCTCCTTGCTTAGATTATTTCTATGATATATTAGATATAATTATCCTTGCATATTTATTATCTTCCCCATTTATGCCAAAAGTTTTGGTGAGCACTAGATTAGCTTGCATATTCAATTACTAGATTAGCTTGCATGTTTATTTAGTATATTAACTTTAATACTCTTATTGCAATCATAAGACTTACTTAGGTTTATCACAAAATGACATTTGACTAGAGGCCTTGGAAACCTTTCCTTTGACATTGTGTGATAAGAGATTCTTTAGTGTAGGTTTAACAGATTCATTATTAGTTTTGATACTAATATAAAAATCATTATTAAGTGGATAGTTAGTTGATTACCTTCTCTAAGTATATAGATATTATTGAGTAGGATAAGCTATAGATATATCTTATTTCATTTTCATACACTCCTTTCTCTCATGAGTGGATTTATTAAACACACCTCTTTCAATACGAGGTGTAAGAGATCTTCTCAACCATTGAACTTGACCTTCATCTAATAGTCTAGAATCATTTAAAAAATATATAAATATAGGGTTCCCCCTCTATTATTATAAAGTCTATAAATCATAACAAAGTGTTGTCAAAAATCAATTTTGAAGTATTTATCCCAAGAATGATCATCAATAATATAGGATGAAAGTGTGAGAAAATAATAATTCATAATACTAAGTTACCTCTCAAGTGGAACCATAAATGAGAAGAGTTTTAAAGTGGGAAACTAGACGTATTAGATAAAAACCAACGTAATCTTATTAGAAGACTTGTAGCTAGAATTTTTACAAGTACAAGATTGAATAAAGAGCACAAGAGAATAATAGAGAGAGAAATGATAGTCTTAGTTTGGAAAAGAAGAGATGAAAAGTTCTTTTATAGAGCTAGAGGAGGAAAATAGGAATTAAATAAAATCCCATTATGACTTTACAATCCTCTTAAGTGTGTGTCACTTGTGTCTTAGTCCCTTATAAAGTGAAGGGAGGTGTATGCCATGTGGGGGTAGGAGTTACTCATGCAGGTAACTCCCAAATATTAAAGGAGCACAAAGAGGTGAGTGACACCTCATAGAATATAGATTTATGAGAATTAATAATTCACATAAATATAAATTCTTCACACATGAAAAAGAAACTTAAGATAAAATAAATTATCATAAATAAAAGGTAATACTTACACTCCCCATTAAACTTTAGTTACAAGTTTACAAACAAATAAGAAGGGAGTAAACATCACTAACTCTCCCCTTGATGAGAAATTCCCTTAATCCTATCTTATTACAAAAGAAGATAAACTTGTATTTACATAGAGTCTTACTGAATATATCATCCATTTCTCCTTTAGTAGGATAAAAATAGAGAAGAATTTGATTGTCTTCAAGGTTTATGCTGAAAGTAATGGTGAATTTCAATGTGCTTGGACATTGCATGAAAAACTAGATTTTTTGCTAAGGCAATGGAACTTTGATTATCACTAAAAATTAGAGTAGATGAATGTTGTGAGTGGCTCAAATATACAACAAGACTTTAAATCCAAATTGCTTCCTTCATAGCATGATTATAATATTTATACTTAGCTTATGTGGAAGATAAATATATAGTAGTTTTATTTTTACTATTCCATCAAATAGTGCTAGAACCCAAATAAAATCAATAACCACTTGTGGATCTACAATCATTAAGATCAACATCCCAATTAGAATCTGAACAACCTACCAAATAAAAACTATTATTTGAGGCATACTCGATGCCAAAAGTTAGAGTACCTTTAATATAAAAAATAATTCTTTTAGCAACTTTAAAATGAATAGATTAAGGTTTTGACATATAGTGATAAACCAATCCAACAAAAAAGGAAATATCAGGATGAGTATGAGAAAGATAATTCATAATACCAACTAATTATCTATATAGAGTTGGATCAACAATTTATGTTTTCATGTCATTAAATAATTTAACACCAAGTTCAAAAGGAGTAGAAATAATTTTACAATCTAACATATTAAATTTAGACAATAAACCATAAGCATATTTATATTGAAAAATGGAGATGCTATCCTTTTTTCCCCAAACTTGAATGCCTAAAATGTAATGTAAGAGGCCCAAATCAGTCATTTCAAATGTATTTTTCAAATTATTTTTAGGGAAATAAACCATTAAAATATTACTACCAATTATGATTAAGCCATCAACATACAAAACAATGATAACTATGACATTTGGATTATTTTTGATAAAAGTATTAGGATCATTAGAATTACGAGTAAAGCCTTGAGTTATAAAAAAATAGTATATTTTAGAGTACCATTCTCTAGGAGATTATTTTAAATCATAAGTAGATTTATTTAACTTGTATACAAGATGTTCATTGCCCTAATAAAACCAAGGGGTTAAGACATGTAAATTTCTTCATGCAAGTCACCTTTTAAGAAAGCACTCTTAGCATACATTTGATAAATAGGCCAATGCATGTGGACAACTAAAGCTAAAATAACTTTAATTGTGGGCATCTTAGCTACAGGAGTAAAATTTCCATTATAGTCAATTCTTTCAATTTAATAAAAAAAACCTCTAGCAACTAATCTAGCTTTATATTTTTCAATTTGATTATCATAATTGAACATTGTTTTAAATAACCATTTATAACTTACCAAATGATGCCCTTTAGGTAGGGAAATTAAGTCCCAAGTATTATTATAAATCAAAGAGTTGTATTCATCATGCATTGATTTTTTCTAATGAAGATGACCTTGAGCTTGTTTTATAGTTTGAGGATCATTATTGTGCATAAGCTTAGGCATCAAATAATAATTATAAAATTGTTGCCTAGATATACGAGTATCATTAAGATCAACATTAATTCCTAAATCTTCTATAGTTATCTTGGCCCACTTGGGAATATCTTTAGATGGAGCTAGACTAGAAGAAGAAGAAGGAATTTGAGGAACAACATCATTATGCAACACTTAATTATGATCATCACTTAAAAGGAAAAGAAGCAAAAACTAGATCAAGAGATTTGAATTGGAAGCACAATCAAGTACACCATTTTTAGCAATCTTAACATCCCTTTTAATATTGATTTTATTAGTTTTAGGATAATACACCCTATACTCTTTAGATGATTCATCATAACCAACACATATAATAATATTTATTTTAGAATATAACTTCTTACATTTTTCAATTGGAATATGAATAGATGCATCACAACCAAAAACATGTAAATGTTTTAAATTAGGTTTTATACCACTCCAAGATTCTTCAAGTGTAATATTTAAAACAAATTTAGTTGGATTCCTATTAATGAGATAGAAAATACATAGCTTCAGTCCAAATTTTATAATGAATATTTTTAGCATGCAACAAACACCTAGCCATTTTAGTAATAGTCTTATTTTTACATTTAGTAACACCATTTTGATCAGATGTGTAGGAAATAGTTTTCTCATGCTTAATTCCATGTTGCTTACAATATGGAAGAAATCATTATTAACATATTCAGTACCATTATCATTGCATAATTTGTAAAGAACAATAAGATTATTTTTCAACAAAGTCATGAAACTCAATAAAAATGTCTAAAACTTGATCTTTAGTTTTTAACAAATAAATCTAAACTCATTGAGTGCAATCATCAACAAAAGTTAAAGCATCCTTAGAACCATTAATAGGATTTTGCGCAGGGCCTAAAATATCACTATGAACTAAATGAATATTTTTAGTAGCATGCTAAGGATGATTTTCAAGAAAAGATTCTTGATGAATTTTACCAGACCATACAACTAGTACAAGTAGAAGTATTGGGATAAATGTTAGGCAAACCTTACACCATATTAATTTTGTTTGTAAGGGAAATAGTTTGGTAATTGATATGTCCTAATATTTCATGCCACATGTTGGCATCATTGGAAACAAGAAAATCATGAGAAGAGGAGGGAGAAGAGAATCTAGTAAATTTGAACAAATTATCATTATTTAAAAAAGCAATATCAACTTCTTGAAAATTCTACTTAGTAAATTTAACATAGAAAGTGTTATTAATAAATTATAATTTCTAGTCATGTTTTCATAGTTGATGTATAGAAAATAAATTCAATTTCAAATCAGGAACAAACAAGACATTATGCAATTCACCAATAGGGATTTTAACATTTCCTATGGATTAAACATTTTATAAAGCATGATTTTCAATACTTAAATGATTATTAGAAAGATAAGGTTCTAAATAAGTTAATAATTGAGAATTAGATGTCTTATGTTGAGTAACACTAGAATCAATAATCCATTCAATAGGAGAAGAATGCAAAGCAAAAGTAAAAGCATCTCTAATATTATACTTTTATTTTTCTTGAGTCTTATTGTTACTAGTTCTAGAATTGTATTTGACCTTAAGCTTTCCACTTTTGATATCACTCTTATTTTTATAGCAGTGATCTTCATCATGAGTGGTTTTGTCACAATAATTACACTCTAAATTTTTATTAGGTTTAGATTTATTTTTTTTGTATTTCTTTTCATGTGTATTATTGGACTTAGCATGTTCTTTGCCATTCTTATGTTGGTGTTTAGAAATAAAAGCATGTTCATTAGTTTTAAGACTACCAAATTGAATAAACTTTTGTTCTTATTGACGTAAGAAAGTACAAAATAATTCAAATGTCAACAAATCAGATAAAATAGGAAAAGCTAGTTGTAAATGAATATTAGTAATAACCACTAAAAAGGTCAAGGCAAACACGTTTTCCTAATAATATGAATCAAATTAAAATATGAAATTTTAACACCTAAACCAACTAATTAAGAATGTAAAGAATAAACTTTAATCAATAAATCATCCATGTTTTTGAAGTCATTGTACTTAAAATTAGACAATTGATCATAAATTTGAATTTTATGAGATTCATTCATGATGACATAACAAATTTAATTTTAGACTAAGCAATGGAGGTAAGAGAACAACCATCAATATGGACATATAATTTGGGGGTTATGGCCATGAAAATAAATCCTAAAGCCTCATCATTTTTTTATTGTCATTTTTCTTGAATTTTAGTTGAGGTAGTCTTTGTATTCGGTTGGGGGTTTGTGTCATCTACTATGTACACTAAATATTTGAAAGTGAAAATATATTACATATGCAATTAACATAAGTGATAATTGATGGATTTGAGTTTAAATTAGGAAACAATTGAGTGATTGTGTCTTTTATCACTCAATTTTACATCTTTAGAGAGATAGTTCAACTCTTCTCCAAATTGACTGTAGCATAGAATTACCTCTAGGCCTATGGATTAACTATAGTAAATTTAAACCTCTAGATTGAATGGATACCTACCTTAGTTTATCTATTGAATCTCATCACCTAAAATACTAGATAATTTGGATGAAAAAGGAGAGAGACAAATAAAGTAAACCTATCTTAATGAGGATAATCACCAATTTTAACCTGATCAATACCAATAAATTATAAGTACACTTCAAAGAAAAGCCTAACTTGAACATACACTAATCCAAATCTGTCCCTTGCATTAGTATTTGTCATAGAGATTTGTGAAGGAATATTGAGTTAGAAGGACTAAACACAAGATTATGACATGACACTAGTGTAGAGACAACTCACTAATACTCATTAACACTTCATTATAACCATTTAAGAGACCTACAACAAACTTTCAAAGTTGAATATGAATGCAAACAAAGACAACATGCTAAGAAAGAGAATCTATCACTTAGAAAGATCAACTAGTTAACAAAACACATTGAAATAACTCATGGAGAAGGTAAATCAGATCATTAATTATTTTTTTAAAGTTTAAAATGATCATAGCTTCACCATATTTAGGTGGAGTATACAAACTTAGCCAAAATTAGCTCAATATATAGAGAGTGAAAGAGATAAGAGAAGAAGGGTGTAGGAGAGAGAGGGTAGACAAGTGACATGTGAGTTAAAATAATAAGAGGAGATAAGGAATAGTCATAAAAGACTTCCAAATCCATGTGTATCTCCTATACAAATTCTCCAACACTCCAAGTGGCATGGGAGTTGAAATCCTTACTTGATACCTTGACTGTACCTTGGCATGTTGAAAGAAAAGTGGAATTATTGATGGTAATATCATTTTATCCTACCTATTTTCTCTTCTCTTGACACCTCTCAATTTTCCCCAATAGGTTCTCTTTGACACATCATCTCTTTCTCTTGCAAGGTGTCTAGAGGACTCTTCATCTCCTTAGGCCTATTTTACACACAAGTTTCAAGACATGGATTTGTCTTATTAAACTCATCCAAAATTAATTTATGGCCTATTAATACCATATTGGACCTAAAAAAATCTAATTTGAATCCTCAAACTAGCCCAAACAAGTCATTCTCTATAAAAATCCCCAATTAGGCCTCATTCCTTATAGCCATAAAAATATGAAAATCTCCTTATGTGGATAAAATTATAGATTATAATGAGAATATTTAGGCATATTATAGTACCTAATATGTATTTACATTTCCAAATTCAATTTCATGCTCTGATACTAAGTGTAGATATCTCTTTTTTTCCTTTCTCTCTCCTAACTAGGCCTTCCTGCCAAGAAAGTGAAAAATTATTATATAGGTTCCCGACATGTGAAAAAACAAAAAAAAGTTTTATATTAACTTATTCAACATCATTACCATTCTATATTTCAAATTTTAAGTTATGACTCATTATATGGACCTATAAAATATCCAAAATTGGTCATTTTAGCCCTAATTTGTATAGTTCCATATAGTATTATGTCAACCCATTGAATGGGGTGATGACAAGGGGAATATTTAATATTTTATAGTTTTTTTTTAATATTTTATAATCCATTTTGACATATAAAATTTAATTTCTCTCTCATAAGATCCTTATGGCTCTCCTAGGCAACTTGAAAGTGCTTTGAACTCTTAACGATAGTTCATAAAGATGGAAGCATGAAACCACCAAAAAATTACACAAAATGGAAGCTTACTAAGGTATTTAACTTCCCTTAGGATATAAATGTTGCATGTATCATGTGTGATCAATACTAAGTAATGCAAGATGTCCTCTCAATTGGAAATAAGCATTCTATGAGGTCTGAGAGAGAATTGAGTTAGTGAGAGTTTTTCAAGTTTAGTTTGGGTTAACATAACCTAAATTGGGTTTTTGGAATCATGTAATATTTTTTAATTCCATTATCATATTCTCAATGTTTTCTAAGTCCTTAACTTAATTCACCAATCCATTTACCAACTAATTATTTCAAGTTAGCATGTGCATGCACTCAAGACTATGTATGACTATTTATTTCACTATCTATACTATCAGGGGTTTAGAGAATGTGTAATTCTTCATAATTATACTCACCATATTCTTAGGTCCTCAATGGTCTATCCTAGATCCAACTCACTTGAATATCATCTTTTCATGGTTGTCTATAGGCCTGTGTACATGACTAGGCATGTGCAGGGTTGAATAGGGTCTTATTGTGTTTTTATTACTTCTTAATTGATCTAAGAGTGTGATGAAACAATGTTCACACTATATCATTCACCTTATATCTCCTTACTCTCCCTCAAATCCGTTGAATATCCTTGAACTCTTTAAATAACCAATTTCTCATGAGGTAGGAGGCCTATGTCTTGCTTTGGATGAGTAGGTAGGTCATTCAGTGTTTCCACTCTTTGTTGAGGTGAGTAAAAAGATATATGTTATTACCATGATATTTTCCTCCAATTTACACCTTTCTCTTAGATCTCACATAACTTCAAAATTTTCCAAACAAGAAACTTTACTAGCCTAGATAGGCAGACTATGTTTGGATTATGTACTTTGTGACCCCTTTCAAACATGAGTATGAGTTTCACTTAGTTAAACATGTTAAAAAATTTAAATTAAATCCAACCTTTCAATTTTTTCACTATATCTTATACCTTTTACTTCCTCATTTGATCAGAACTCATCAATCTCACAAATAGGCCTGACTATGTGTTTGAATTATGTATATGTAACTAGGTTTATAACCCTTGTTTTAGAACTCCTTTGATATTAATGAGTTTATTAACCTTGATCTCCTTTATATCATTCAAATACTCACACAACAATTGTATCTTGTTTTTTTAGGGACCTTGAGTCACTTAAATAGTCTTGTAGGTTTCTAACTGCTTGTTTTTGCTCATTCGGGACTAGTCTACCAACATTGGTGCTTTAGAAGCCTATTTACAACATTAAAATATCTAAAACCTTGTCATATCCTCAGATCACTAAGTTATTTCTTTTAAACCTTGAAACTGTGTACCTTCAACTGACATTACCACTGTCCAAGGTAAAATCTTTAGTAGGTGGTTGGTTGTAGGTTGTTATTAAAATAACTTGATTGTGTATGTAGGATTCTTAGGTATTTAAAACAATACTCAAACCTTTTTAAAGGCTCTATCTCTATTTTTAAGATTATAAAACTTATCTCAATACCTTGATACTCTTTTTACATTAATCACCATTCACTGTTAGGGAAAACTCCCAACTCAACTAGCTATAGGTGATAACATTGGACAGTTTGATTATGCTTGAAGGTTGACTCTCCTCTATTAATTAAAAACCAAACCATAGAACTCCCAAATAGATATATTATACTCTTACTAATGTCTTAAGTCTCTTTAATTACTCTATAACTCCAAGATCTTTAGAATTCAATATAATTCTCTATTCAAAACCAAATATTCAACTGGTTGTAGGTATGCATTTGAGAAGGTTTGATTGTATATGGTTTGGAGCTGACATTTTCAAATAGGTCATGACATCTCATCAATGGTTTAACTCATGTAAAATCTTTCTCTCTTGATTACCAACTTCATGGACTACCTTCAAGACATCCTATCATTCTACCTTCATTATTCAAAGTACATTCTCTCACCTAGTTGGCTATAGGTGTCAACTTGAGAATTGTAAGTGTATTATTTTGAGTTTCCCCTTCCACATCCATCATGTCACTTATCATAGTGATTAATCCTCATTGGGTAGCCTTTCTCACTATCTCCATGTTTTTGTCTAATTTTTGCTTTTTCTTAAGTATGAAAAGAAGAAACTACTTAATAAGGGTGTGTAAAAGAATACATATTGAATGTGTGAATGTTGAATCTAAAATTTTTGATAACTCTTAGTTGGGTAGGGAATAATTACCTAAAATAATAAAACACTACCACAAAACTTTTTTTTTAGACATGTAGTTGGGTGGATTTCTTAGTGTGAGCTAGATCCTAGAAGTGAAAGCTTTCTAGGAGGCTATCAATCCACCTACTTTTAACACTTAAGTTTGTGAATAAAAAATATAGATACTTGAATTTTTAAAAAAAATAACTAAAATTAAATAAAATTAAATAACAGCAAATAACTAAATTAGAATAAGAAATTTAAGTGCTTTTAAAATAATAGCTAAATAGAGCAACTAATACCAAAAATTAGTCAAGACAAGGCTATGGTTTTGGTTTGGAAATTTAACAAGGGATATAAAAAAGTGGTTTGGTTGGTTGATAAATGGTTAAGGAAATAAAAAGGTAAATATTCAAATGGGATAAGTGGGTGAATGTTTGATGAGGTAAGAAGGTAAGTAGTTAAGATGGAAAAAGGGGAAGATGATGAGGAGGGTAAAAGTGGCAAAGGTATGAATGGATAAAAGATGGAAAGGGATCAAATGGATTAAGATAATGAAATCACAAAGAGAGAAAATGGATAAGTGGGGATGAAGATAATAAAAATCCAAGGGGATGATAAAATAAAATTAAAGAAACAAAATCAAATGTTACTTGTTGTCTTCAAATCTTGCACCCTAGAAGAGAGTGTTCAATATTCTTCCATATTTGGGAAACATTGGAACATTTCTAGGCATGTGGGTATGCTTATAGAGCAAATAAACCTCTATAGTTAAAGGGGCTAGCTCCTTGAATGTATCTCTACAATAAAACTTCTATCTAAACTAGTTTTATTGAAAGGAGAAGAGTTAGAGATTACAAAAAAGGAAAACCTACTCTAAGAGTGTTGATACATCAATATTATCTTCAACATGAATACCATATTCTAGTGCACAATATAGAAAAAAACATAGACTATTCCTAAGCTCTAAGGATTTCTAACACAAGTATTCTAGTATAGAGGTAAGATGCATGAAATGACACAAGGAAAATGAACCAAAAGGTAAATTTCACATTCTAAGAACACTTATACACTTAAGTAATTCAACACACTTGAATGCACTCTATATGACCTATTAGACTAAGAATTTTTGCTTAGACATGAAGGATAAAGGATATAAGGATGGAAAATCATCACTTACTATCACTATACATCTCTTACACACTTAGAAAATTATTCAAAAAACTTGAAAGAAACAGACTAGTACATAATGCTTAAAGGAAAAATGTGACATCAATCCAATAGGGCTTTGCCATACACTATGTGGTTATTTTTACACAAGCACAAGGGCTATATTTATAGCAAGAAGGAAGTGAGAGGAGGAGGCCTTTTGTGCCAGAAAGAGGAATCACTCTGATAGGATTTTCCATCTTTAGCTGCAACCATCTTTGTAAATGATGCTCTTTTTAACCATTTGATTGATCCATGTCACCTCAAGTGGTTACATAGCTAGCTTACTCTCTCAAAGATGCTTTCCCAATGGTTGTACTAGTATAAATAAGATATTTTCAAGCTGAGTAATGGCATTAATCAATTGTGAAAATGAGAGTCCACTTGTTATAGATTTGTTCTAATGCTAACAACTTCTCATTGGCTTGTTGAGGTGTGTAATTGTGTAGGGAAGAGTCACTTTCATTCTGTTGGCCTTGTAGAGGCATCATTTGGAGTCTATGTGTATAGTTGATTGTTCCTTTGATTCACCATCAAAAAATGACTTGGATCATGACTTGATCAATGGTGAAATGAACCCTCTGATCTACTTTGGTAGATGAAGAATGTGAGCCCTTTGATCTTTGAGAATTTGAATGAGGACCATCAATCTTCCTGGGACCCACTATTTAAACTCTAATGACTAGCTCATCACTTTGAATTTGACATCCATATAACTGTCATTCTACTAGGACCATTCCCTCAAGATTCTTTCTCAAACCTTTTCTTTGGAATTTTATTGAATAATCTTCTTGTGGACCCTTTTCTCCAAAATAATTAACCTCTCGAGACCCTTCTCTTTTTGGTCTATTTTCTAGTGTTTCTTTCTTTCAAACTTTCTGCAAGTGTCCCTTCAGACTTCCTACAAGTGTCCCTTTGGACTTTTTGTGAAGGACACTTTTACCAAGAATAACCCTTTAGCTTTTTCATTTTGCCTTTTTTAAAGCCTAAATATGCCCTTTGGCATTTTTGAAATGTCCCTTTGGAAAGTTTCAAGGGATATTTATTTCAAAAATCTTGCAATGCACGCTTCAGAACCCTTTGGGCTTTTCTAAAGTGTCCCTTCAGGATTTTTACAAAGGACCTTTTGGACTTTTTGAAGGTCACTTACATGAGAAACCATTCCTTTTAGAAAGATTATTTCAGACAAAATGTCTGAAATAATTCCTTTGGAAAAGTTGAAAGAGCCAATTTCCTTCAAAAAAGTTACAAGGGACATTTCTTTCGAAGATCTTACAATGCACCTTTCAAAAATATTGAAATGTACCCTTCAAAAGAGAAAAAGACCCTTAGGCAATTTGTAAAGTGTCCCCTTAGAAAAAAATGGACCAATTATTTGAAATAATAAACCCTTCAAAAAAGTTGCAAAGGACACTTTCCTTTCAAAAATTTTGTTTCAGAAAAAAGTCTAAAACAATTCCTTTGAGACTTGAACAAAAAACTCAAAGCAAAACCTCATTAAAATAAATAACACTTGAGAAAAAAATATAGAAATAACCTTTGAGACTTAAACAAAAAACTCGAAGCAAAACCTCATTAAATTAAATAACACTTGAGAAAAAAAGATAGAAATAACACTTGAAAAAAGATTGAAAAAAGGCTTCCAAAGAAAATAACACTTGGTCTTTTTGTTGTGGGGATAAACCAATAAGGATGCTGCACTTAGCCTAAAATAAAGATGCAAAACTTGGGTGTGAAAATTGGCTAACATTCTTGGTGATTCCAAGGGGAGGCATGCCTACTATGCCTAAGACTAGTTGCTTAAATCCTTCCATTTGGCATGGAGTCATGCATACAGGCACCCAAAAAATGACTTGAATGGAATTTTGGCTCAAAAACACAAGCTAGTTGATTCACATGCACAAAGACAGAGACACACACCAAGCAAAAGGAAGGAAACACACTTGTGCTACAAAGCACTTAGGGAACACAATAAAAAACCAAAGGAAACACACACACCTAAACTACTATTTATAAAATAGACTTGCAAGGACTAATAACATAATTTTAGATGTATCCCATTCACAAGGATTGGCAATTCTTCTCCATTCATCTTGGTCAGCTAGAAAGAGTTGCTCTACTTGCACTTGATAATGATGTAAGGGACACTCCACAAAGTGTCAACATTTATATGTATACCTGGTTTTTCTATATCCTCATCCTATTTTAGGACCAAGTCACCTTCCTTGAATACTCTTGCACTTTCTCTTTTGTCAAAGTAATTATTCATGAGTACTTGGTGGTGTTCCATGGCCTTGTGTGCATTGTATCTTGATTCTTATAGCTACATTAGTTATATCAATCTAACTTCCATTAGAGTATTTTCAAGTAGTTCTAGTTGATGTGCAAGTTCTAGAGTAGGGATTTCTTGAGATATGGACAACCTAGCCTCTCTCCCATAAACAAGCATAAAGGGAGAATTACCAATTGATCTTTTAGGAGTAATCTTATCAGCCCATAAGGTTGTCTTCAACTTGTGCCATGCTATTTGATTGTTCTCTAATGTCCTCTTGATGATCTTGATGATATTCTTGTTAGTAGATTCAGCCAACCCATTACCTTGAGGGTAATAGTTGGATGAGGTACTAAAGAAAACTCCATTTCTATTTTTCCAATCAAAAGTTTTATCACTTATGAAAACAAGTGCATTATCAAAAATGATAACTTGAGGAACCCCAAACCTTGTTATAATGCTCTCATAGAACTCCAAGATAGCATTTACACTTGCCTCCTTTAATGCAATCGCCTCTACCCACATTGTGAAGTAGTCAGTAGTAGTCAATATCCATTTATGTCTAGCACTTGATAGAAGGTTGATCACACCAATGAAATCAAGACCCCATTACATGAAAACTAGGTATACTTGGATAGGATTCAATGGAAGGGATGAAATTTTCTATTTGCCTATAAAGAAATTACATTGAGGACACTTTTTAGCCCAGTGGTAATAGTCCTTAAAAATAGTAGGCCAATAGTAACCATCCCTCATTATCTTTGTAGCTATCATCTTAGGAGAGAAATTACCTCCATCTACACCTATGAAACTTTTCCAGCAGCAAATCAAAATGATCACTATTAACACACCTTAATAGCACACCATTCATGTCTTTCATAAAGAGAACACCATCTACAAGATAGTAGAGAATGGTCTACAATCTAAAATATCTCCTTTGATACTTGTTCAACCCATTGGGGCACTCACTATTTTGAAGAAAACTAATGATTTTTTTGTCTAAATTTGAACTTTTATGTGATCATCTGGTTGGAGTTGAACCTGGTTGATCAAGACTTCCTCTTTTGGCTCTTGAAAATCTAAAGATAAATGCTCACATAACCTTTTCCTCTTACCAAGTATGTCATATTAATGTTCACATCATACTCCATCACCTTTGTAATCCACCTAGCTCTCTTTTCATTGAGGTCTTTACTTAGGAGAAACTCCTTGGTGCTAGGATGAGAAACCATGATATGTATCTTGTTGTTTGAAACCATGTGTACAAATTTTTTCAATCCTCTTATCACTATTAGAGCTTTCTTCACAACAAATGTATACTTGACTTCATAATCTTCCAATCCTTGGATGAAAAATGCAATTGGATGCTATACCTCTTCATCATTATTTTGCATAAGCATAGCTGAGATTGTATCAAAGTTAGAAAATTTATAGATTTTTAAATCTTTCATAAAGTTTAGATTCAAGAGAGTAATAGATTTTGCAATTGCTTGCTTGATTACCTCAAAACTACTCTTAACTTCCTTTGTCCAAGAAAAAACTTGGTTCTTCTTGAACATAGTTGTGATAGGCTTTACCATAGTTTTAAAGCATAGAATAAATGTTCTTACAAAGTTTATTTTCCCCAAGAAGATATGAATTCCTTTCTTGTGTTGAGGCAAAGACAAGCTTAGAATAGCCTCAATACTCTCAGGTTCAATAGATAAGCCTTATTTTAAAATAATATGACCCAATAACTTACCTTCATCGACAACAAAGATGCATTTATTTGGATTAATGGATATTTTATACTCCTTAAATTTTTCAAAAACCTACCTTAGATGTTCCATATGATTAATAGCATCCTCCAAAAAATTAGTTATATCAGCAAGGTACACAAGTAGAAACTTATTGATCAAACCTTTAAAATCCATGTCCATTGCCATTTGAAATGTAGCCCCAGCATTAGATAAACCAAAAGGAATTTTAATATAGGCAAAGGTCCCCCATTTTTTAGTGAAGGTTGTCTTAAATTTATCCTCTTCATTCATTAGTATTTGATTGTAACCTGAATAACCATCAAGAAGTGAGAAGTATTGATAACTTGAAATAACTTGTAGAATTTATTCCATGCAAGGTAGTGGATAATGATCCTTGAAAGACGCCCTATTAAGGCCTTGAAAATCCACAAAACATCTGATCTCTCTATTATTTTTTCAGACAGGTATAAGATTAGCCACCCAAGTTGAGTGTTTGATAGGAAAGATAATCTTAGACTCAATCAACTTGCTCAGCTCTTTCTTCATGAGTTCATATATCTTGGGATTGATAGGCCTTTATTTTTGCCTAATTGGCTTAGCTCTAGGTTATAACTCAATGGTGTGATGAGCTAGACTTGGATCAAACTCTTTCAAATATTTATATTTCCATGCAAATATGTCATGGAAATCTTTGTATAATTCAATAAAGGCCTGCCTCTCAGATAAAGAATATACCTTACCAGTTTTCAAGAGCTCGTCCTTGTAAATCATGACTCTCTCATAGTTATCTTATTTTGTTGACATGATCACTCTTTATTTCTTCTTTTTATCATCTTAATTGAAAAACCTCTCCAAAGTAATCAGCCTGTTAGGTATCTTGTTTATCCTCAACTGAATAACTTGTTCTTCGTATTGATCATAGAGTCTCTTTTGGTTCCTTGAGAAGAATCTTGCCTCATTTTTTAAGAAGTGTATAATGTGTTCATCACTTTAAAACACCTACCATCACACTTAATTATATAGAATATAAGGCCTCAAAGTGACCTTGATATGGGACTGATCTTTCTCCATTCTTACATTAGCAACTGCATCAAACTATACTCTTATGGTAGCCAATCTATCAACATGTTTATTCAAATCCCTTGGTATGGGTTGTATGTTGAAGGCATAAAATTATTTAAGTAGATCCCATAACCTATTATTGTAGGATTTAAGCAAGGGATTTTTGGTTGAAGCTTGATTTCTCACTTGGTGGATGACCAACTCAATATCCCCATAAACCTTCAAATTCTTGATCCCTCTCTTCTTTTCCCATTGGAGGCTATGAACTAAGCCTTCATATTCTACCACATTATAGGTGCAGCTAAAGTGGAACCTATATGAGGAGTATTATTGATTAATTTATGGAGAAACTAACATAATTACAACAACTGCACCTACTTTGCTTCTTGAGCCATAAAAAAACATTTCCCATATTATTTCAAGTTCATGGTCTTCATTAGTGAGTGAAGGAATCGAAGCATTTTTTTCATGCATATAATAAACTCCAAAATTAGTTTATTATATGAAAGTATATGGATCAAGCCCATGTGTTTTAATATTGTACCTATCAAGGAAAAGATCAGAAATGCCTTCAAGGGGGGAGGATGCTTCACCATCCATAGCACCTTCTTCTTCTTTACTAATTAGACCATTCTGATTTGAACTTGTCTTCATAAATGGCTCAATATGAAACCTTGATAAGGACCACCTTGGCTCCATATCTTGTTTTAAAATATATGAAATACCAATCAGTAGAAAGGTATCTTCATATCTTAACTATGAAGTCCCTTAACAAATAGATAGCAAAATGAGCTGGAAGGTCTACCACCACAACATCTTGTAAAATGGGGAAACTTGGGAAATCATGTAAAAAGACTTTTAGACCTATAACCAATCCCATTATCTTGGTTAAAGTCCCATAAATATGTAACACACCTTTACTATGTGGTTTATACTTCAATCCTAACTTATCAGCCACCACCTTAGGCATGATAGTGGTACTAGCTCCACTATCTACAATAAAATTGTGAACCAACTTGTCTCCCACAATGAGTGTGAGGTAGAAAGGTGGAGGCTTTTCAGATTTTGTGGAGGCTTATAAGACATAATTTATAGAATTGGTAAGGGACACACTATTGTGTTTTGAAGTTTGAGGCAATACATGAATGCTTGTGAGTTGTTCTTGTAAGATCTCATTTTGACCAAGCATATGCATGACTTGCCAAAGAGATATGCTTGTTTTGATATTCTTCAAAGAATCAAAAAAATTTAGAGGGGAAGTATTCACCTTTTCTTGAATACTTGAAGGTAGTGAGGGAGTCTAAACCTATTGTATTGTAGTCTTGACAACCATACTTGCATTCTAACTTTGTTGAGGAGCATGTCTGGTAGTAGGTATTGCACTATGATTCATGATTTGTGGCCTTGGAGAGGCATCACTTGGAATCAAATGTACTCCTATAACATCTCCTAGAGCTCTATTTTTGGATCCTATGTTAGATTTAATTGATGTTCTCTGATTCAACACATAATCATGCTTCAATTGAAAGTTCATCCTACCTACACTCTGGCTGCTACCTTCTCCATGAGTATCCCTCTACATGAGATTCACTTCTTATAATGTCATGTAAGGATTAGATTCTTCTTGTGCCACTAAATCTTGTCCATGTTCTTCGCCATCATGCATAAACTGACCTTGAGGTTATCCCCATTAGTCTAAATGATCCTCCCCTTAGACTAGGTTAGCATGCACCAGAATAACAACCTTTATGGAAAGAGTGGAATTAGGACTATAGGCATTGAGCTACCTATTGAAACCTTTTTGACCTTGTCCTCTTCCTTGCTAGTTGTATTGGGGTGGAGCTCTTTAGTCTTGTTGAGAATATTGAGGGTTAGGTGAAGCATTTGATTGGAATTGAGCTTTCTTGAGTTGATCTTGTAATGACCGGATCTCTTCATCTTTATCCAAAACATTATCCATCTTCTTGGGAAAGATTTTTGGCTTAACATTGGCATTAGGAACTTTTGATATGCTTGGAGCTTCAACAAAAATATGAGACAACAAAGCCATGGAAACTCTTAGAGGTAGATTTTTATCCTATATTAATCTATTATCAGGTTAATAACTATCTCATATGCATCTAGTAGAGTGAATCCTCCCATTGACTATAACATCACCACCACATCAGTACCAATACCCTTAAGATAAGTGGGGAACACAAAGCTTAGAGGTCTTATGATAGGTGGCAACCTATGCCATGTCCTTTGAAATATTTCATTAAAATCTCCCATGGATTCATTAGGACCTCTCTTTATCACATTCAGTTAATGGATCAACGAAGTATGGTCACTCTTATTCTCAAATCTAGTTACCAACAATTCACCAAAGCCATCCCAACTTGTAATGTAACCACCTTCCAAAGTCCTATACCAGTAAAGTGCCTTACCTCTTAGAGACATGGTAAGAAATCTAATGGCTATGTTAGCTTAGGTGACATTATGGAAGTTAAAAAAATTTGAGATGTCCCTAATATGCTAAAATGGGGTAATAAGACCCTCTCCATTGAAATTAGGGTGACACTTGGTAGCATTGGGAGGAATAGGGTTGTATGCAGGAAGGTCAATTGGATTTTGGGTGTTAAAGGATGGGAAAGGTTGTTTCCAATCCAGTTTTATTATTTTTACTAGATCTCTTATCTCTTCAATTTCTTTTTCTTCTTCTTCAAAACCTCTTTGTCCAGGATATCTAATCATTAGGAATGGCTCAAGGTGTTTTTCTTCAAGAAGAGCTTTAGCTAAAGGGGCTTGGTCAAAAATCCTAGATGAGCTAGTGAGGACCATGAAGTATAATATGGGAAACTTGATCTACAACCATATATTCTCACTTTTTGGAGTCACCAAATACTAGATTAAGAATATTTCAACAACCTTAGGCTTGTCAAGACTAGCATTCACCTTGACATGTAAATAATTGGTCTCACTAAGCGTGCTAGAACTATTGTCTCTAAATATTGAACCCTAGAAGAGAGTGTTCAAACCTCTTCTACATTTAGACAATATTGGAACATTTATAGATATGTGAGTATGCTTATAGAGGAAATGAACCTCTAGATTTAAAGGGGCTAGCTCCTTGAATATATCTCTATAAAATAACTTCTATCTAAACTAGTTTTCTTGAAAGGGAAAGAGTTAGAGATTATAGAAAATGAAAACCTACTCTACGAGTGGTGATACACCAAGATTATATTCCATATGAACATCATATTCTAGTGCATAATACAACAAAATACATAGACCATTCCCAAGCTCTAAGGATTTCTAACACAAGTATTTCAGTATAGAGGTGAGATGCATGAAATGACACAAGGCAAATAAACTGAAAGGAAAATTACAAATTCCAAGAATAGTTATACACTTACAAAAATTCAACAAACTTGAACACAGTCTATATGACCCATTATACTAAGAACTTTTGCTCATGCATGAAGCATAAAGGGTAGAAGGATGGAAAATTATCACTTACTATCACTATACATCTCTTACACACCTAGACAATTATTCAAAAAAATTGAAATAAAAAGCCTAGTACCTAATGCTTAAAGGTAAAATGTGACATCAATCCAAAAAGGCTTTGCCATACACTATGTGGTTATTTTTAAAATAGCCCAAAGGTTGTATTTATAGTAGGAAGTGAGAGGAAGAGGCCTTTGGCACCAAAAAGAGGAATCAATATGTTAGGAGTCTCCATCTTCAACTAAAACTATCCTTATAAATGAAATTCCTTTTGGCCATTCAATTTATCCATGCCACCTCAAGTGGTTACACAACTAGCTTGCTCTCTCAAATATCATTTCCCAATGGTTGCACTAGCAGAAACAAGATATTTTTGAGCTAAGTATTAGCATCAATCAATTATGAAAATGAGAGTCCACTTGTTGTAGATTTGTCATGATGCTAACAACTTATCATTGGCTTGTTGAGGTGTGTAATGGTGTAGGGAAGAGTCACTTTTATTCTATTGGCCTTGGAGAGGCATCACTTTGATTCTACGTGTATAGCTGATTATTCTTTTGATTGGCCATCAAAAAATGACTTAGATTATGACATGATCAATGGTGAAATGAACCCTCTGATCTACTTCGATGGATGAAGAATGTGAGCCCTTGGATCTTTGAGCATTTAAATGAGGACCATCAATCTACTTGGGACCCATTATTTAAATGCCAATGGCTAGCTCATCACCTTGAAGTTGATGTCCATATAACCTTTATTCTACTGGGACTATTCCCTCAGGGTTTTTGCTTAGACCTTTACTTGGGCATTTTCCCAAATAATCTTCCCATAGACCCTTTTCTCTAGAATAATTAACCTCTCATGCCCCTTCTCTTTTTGGTCTATTTTCTAGTGTTTCTTTCTTTTAGACTTTCTACAAGTGTCCCTTTAGAATTTTTGCAAGTGTCCCTTCAAAATTTCTATAAGTCTCCCTTTGGAATTTCTATAAAGGACACTTTTGATGAAAATAACCCTTCAGTATTTTCATTTTGCCTTTTTGAAAGCCTAAATATTCCCTTCAGCATTCTTGAAATGTCCCTTTAGAAAGTTTCAAGGGACATTTCTTTTGTAAATCTTGCAATGTACCCTTTAGAGGACCTAAAATGTACCCTTCAAAAGAGAAAAAGACCCTTCAGGCTTTTGTAAAGTGTCCCTTCAACATTTTCATAAAGGACCTTTTAGAATTTTTGAAGGGCACTTGCATGAGAAACCATTCCTTTTGGAAAGATTGTTTCAGACAAAATGTCTAAAATAATTCCTTTGGAAAATTTGAAAGAGCCAATTTCCATCAAAAAAGTTACAAGGGACAATTCTTTTGGAAATCTTGCAATATACCTTTCAAAAATCTTGAAATGTACCTTTTTGAAGAGAAAAAGACACTCTGGTAAATTGTAAAGTGTCCCCTCAAAAAAGAAATGGGTTGATTCTTTGAAAGAACAAACCCTTCGAAAAAGTTGCAAAGGACACTTTTCTTTCAGACTTTTTATTTCGCATAAAAAGTTTGAAACAATTCCTTTGAAACTTGAACTAAAAACCCAAAGCAAAACCTCACCAAAATAAATAAAACTTGAGAAAATTAGACCAAAATAACACTTGAAAAAATACCGAATAAAGGCTTTCAAAGAAAATAACACATGATCTTTTTGCTATGGGAATAAACAAATAAGGATGTTGCACTTAGACAAAAAGAAAGATGCAAAACTTGGGTGTAAAAATTTGCTAACATTGCCTTTCAAACTTGACAAAGAATTTTTTTTTTTTGTTGATGATGTTGTTGAATATTTCTTGTGGAAATTTCATCAGAGTTTCATTACTTTGATTTATTTTCCTCCAAGATGTGGATGACCTCTGAAATGATGACCTCCTTCAAAGACCTACAACAAGATGTTAATAACCAAGGACTAACTTCCAACTTGATCTTGGGTGAAGGAGAGGGGGTATTTATAACATTTGTTGTCAAGGAACATGAGAAAAGAGGGAATAGTAGAAGTATGGCACCATTTCCCATGTGGTGCATGAATGAGTCAAAGATGAGGTTGGTGGGGATTTCCATTTGGGTTGGTGAGTCTCCCACCTTGTACATGGTCCAATTTTGAATGGGAATCATGCACATGGGTCTAAATATGGCTAAAGACTTTTCACCACCCTTTATTTTCTTTATCCAAGCACTTAAAGAGATGACACACAAAATGTGGTGCCATTTTCCATGTGCTGCATGAATGAGTCAAAGATGAGGTTGGTGGGGATCCCCATTTGTGTTGGCGAGTCTCCCATTTGGGTTAAAAATTCAAAAATTAGTACTCTCTATCTTTTCCAAATCACTAAAGAGGTAGCTATCTCATTTTTAAGACCACTATCATGTGTGAAGGTAAAATACATGTTGGATTATGGCCCTTTAAGGGGTAATTTTTCATATTTTATGGGGGGACCTTACGATGCTTAAATGAGGTCACTAAACACCTTGGGAAAGGGTACCAAGTGGGGTATGATGTCCCACATCAATCCACCTTAATTCTAATTCATGTCACTTTCCATATCACCTTCCATGTCACTTGCCATGTCACATGCCATGTCATCATGAATAGTGATAGCGGGTCCTAAAATGAATAGTGATAGTGAATAGTAATTTTGAATAATACTTTCAAATAGTATTTTTGAATAAGAGAATAGTGATTTAGTTAGGTTAAGAAGGGTTGGTTAAGGGTTAATAAGGTTTTAGGGGGTCCTAAGGCATTTAGTCATCAAAAATTGTAAGTGTGCAATTTTTTAGTGTCTATATTTTGCCCCTTTTTGTTATGCAGCTTTAAATTAACAAGATACAAAATAAAATAAAATCATTTGGTTGAAGGTTAGGGTGCCCCAAATATGGGAAGAGGTATTCCAACTAAAATTGAGAGTCGAAGATGAAAGGCCAAATCAGGTACAAGTTTGATAAACAATTGGTGGGGAAGCACTAGGTGGTGCCACAAGGTAATTGGGCATATGAAATGCTAACAGGTGCAAAAAATGTGACTAAGTGTGATAGTAAATATTGTTCAAAGACTAAATCTACCAATGTTGATAACAATAAGGTTGGGTTCTAGGATAAATGACAAGGTAACTAGTCCCCAACATTGATCATAGTTGATCAAGTTAGTCTTATCAAGTTTTTGAGACAGGGTCGGTGTTTACTCAGGTTTCCAGGGTAGGAAGTGCTCTTGAGAAAAAAAAAATGGTCTAGTTATGTATGAGGTGGTGTAAATTCAAATGTTTAACATGTAAAATTTGGTCTGTATGGTCAAAAGGACCAAGGCAAGAATGTCACAAATTATGCAATATGTTGGGTTAAAAGGGGCCAACATCGAGGTAGACATGATCAAATGGTTGGGAAGTTTGGTGGAGAAGGATAATCTCCAGAATTTAAGGGAGAATATGACTCCCAAATAGGTTGGTAGATAATGGTAAGCTCCAAATTTTAAGGGAGAGGGTGATGCCCAAATAGGTTGGTGGATGTCCAAATGGGTTTCCCACTTGGGTGTACCACTTGGTGTGGTTTGGGTTGATAGGGATGATAAGGTTGATAAGATAGGTAAAGTTTGATTTAATAGATGAGGTTAAGTGGATAAGGTTTTTTGATAGGTGGTTGGGTAGAAATAGTGGATGAAATTACCTAAGAGTTACTTAGATGATTGCTTCAACTATGCAAAAGGAATTTATAGCCATGGATAAGCAGGTTCAAGAGTGAAATTTTTACCACCATTTTAAAAAAAAGTGGGGAAAAAATATGCTTTACTAGGATTTATAAAATATGGCACTACTTGAATTACCATGATGACCCGACGGTTTCTTTCATCACCATATAAATAAGCTGACATTATGCACACTCAACAACAATGTTGTTAATAAGATATGGAAGGATATTATTTAATGATTCAGGGAAGTAAAGTAGTAGAGTGGGTAAACAAGAAGTGGTAAAGATTCAAACCCTTGACCCTTGAGTCATTGGGGCCCCAAAATAAGTAAGCATTGAGTTTTGAGGGAATTCATAGAAAGAATCTGAGGGGTTTTGGAATTGGAGCGAGGTGAATAATATTATTATTAATTAAATAAGGGAATAGGTTGAAATAGGAAGTAAAATAAATGGTATAAATGGAAAACTGAGAGGGAAAATAGAATAAGAATGTGTGTAGAAGAAAGGGCATGGAAGACACGAGAAAACAAACAAGGATATGTATGTAAAAGTGGTACAACTGGTGACCACACTCTGAGGAGCTAGAGGTTGAATGGGAGAAAATAAGGGAGATCGAACAAGTGATGAGGTGAAGATGGACCAAGAGATGGATGAAGATGTAGAGAAAATAATGAGGTTGTAGATAAAGATGAAGGTAGAGAAGGGTAGAAGGAACTAGGCATGGACATATATGAGGGAAAAAAAGAAGGTTGAGAAGAATAAAGAATGTCCTCAAGATGAGAAAAATGAAAGGAAATGGAGAAAAAGGGAGAGGATGGTGGAAAAAAATGAAATGGAATGAGATGAAGATAAAGGATGAATATCGGGGATGATAAGAAGAAGAAAGAACAATTGAAGCATGTATACAAAGCATAGATACTCACACAGATGCAAAATACAAGTAAGTACCAAGATGGAAAGAGGAAAAGGGGAATGAAAAAGGCAAAAGGCAAGAACAGAGAAGAAGAAAAGAGGCAATTATGGAAGGCTTCTCAAAGGATAAATACCTAGGAAGAAACTAGTTGCGGAGGAAAAAAATAAGACAAAAAGGATGAAAGGATGGGAAAAAAGCAAATAAGAAGAATGGAAAATAGGTATAGTGGGAAGGGTGGTAAAATAACATAGAATGGTGGTACACATAAAGAAAAAGTATAGCAATAGAAGAAATAGAAAGCTTGCAAGATGCACAATATGATGTGGAATTAGTGAGGAAATGAGAGTGATGAAGAGGGTGTGACAAATTTACAAGGACAAGGGGAAATGATGAGGATGGAAAAAGAAGACAAAGGAGATCGGGGAAAGGTTGGTAAAAAGTGGAGAGAGATATAAAAAATGTAAAAAGTAGGTGGGGAAGTGAGTCGTAAAGCATGCATAAGGAAAGGTGTCAGGGGGGCAATGAAGTAGAGTAGGTGGTGGCTTTATGGGAGATAAGAGGGACTAATGAGGAAGAATCCTTATGTCAAAAGAGATTAATAGGCTGAAAAAGTGGTTAAAAGAGATTGACAAGCTAAAGGGAGGGAGGTGGTGAGGAGATAGGCGGAGGGGTGGAGGGAAAGATATTTAGGTGACAAGGGCAAATAAAGTAAAAGATGTGGTCAAGCTAACATTAGTAAGTGAGTGTTTCCTACATAGTCCAAAAAGACCTCAAGCCAATGTAGTTCTCTCAGTAATGTGGAAAAACTTAAGAGGAAGTATTAGATGGTGTTAAAACATAAGGATGCTTAAGAAAGAATTTAAAGCTTCCTTGATATCTGATGGCTTATGCAAGATGACAATGTTAGCAATGGAAATGAGTGAAAAGAAAAAAGGGGATGGGAATTAGTTATTAGTGGCTGAGATGCCTATAAAAGTGAAGTAGCACCTACATAGTCTTTGGACATTAGGTCAATGTATTTCAACAAGGGTTGGGTGAGTGGTGTGCAAATTGACTGCCCTAATTTGATGACTACATAGGTTAGTTTGGGTTGATGGAGAAGGTTTTTTAAAACAAAATTTTTGGGTTTTTGTGAAGGTGATGGTGAAGGTGCATAGTGTAGATTGGTGAATGGTTACCATAATGATCTCACATTTAGTATGAGGAGAGACATAGATGGGCAAGATAGGATAAATTAGAAGGGAACACATTTTTAAGCACCATAAACAACCTTCAATGGAGCTAATCCAAAGAAGAGGTGACTTTGTAAGGAGGTTAAACTTTCTAAAATTGAGAAAAGGTATAAACATAGTGTTGGTAGCTATAACTATGAGCTAAGTTTTAGGAGGTGGGTATCTATCAGGATCTATATAGTCATGTTGGCAAAAGTTCATCATCACTATGAGTTGATTTTCAAGGTTAGTAGTGAAGTGATGACTTGAAAGTAATTTCTTTGATGGTCAAGTAGATTATACAAGGTAGAAAATTGGTAGGGAGGTGAGTGATAGATGATGGATTGTGCCTGACCCAAGAGTTGCATGAGTAGGCTAGATGAAAGGTGGCCATGTCTACATCCTCTATCCTAGTTCTTTGGAACTAATGACTTGGGGTTCCACTAGGTCAAGCCAAACCAACAAGAAGTTGTATGGCCCAAGAGATTGGATATACAGTTGGAGAAGGCGATCATTCCCTAGCTATAGATGAAATTTTAGCTGACACAAAAGAAAAGACTACCATGTTTGATTAGGTACTACCAATGATTGGGGTCTGATGTTCAGAGCCTATGGTTATGGGCTGGTAGTAATAAGAGGGTAGAGGGGATAGGAAGGTGAATGTATTATTGTGAATTCATGGTGGCCTACCTCTAATGGAAGAGTTTCTACAGTGACAAGGATTTAGAAGCTATCATTACCAATAATAGTGGTAGTTTTAGAGGCATGATTTTTATGGCAGCACATGGCTAGAAGCCAATTTACATCAACTGAGTTAAAGGTGACAATGATCAGGCCTATAAGTATTGAAAGATGTAAAATAATCAAATGCATCAGATGCAGATTAGATGACAAGGGTGACAAAATGAAATCTTGGTAGCACGTGATAACTTTATCGAAATGGCTAAATGGACTAAGGAGTATGTGTCTACACAAAAATTCAAGTAGACATGACCATTTCAAGTGGGAAGACTTTTCAAGGGAATCAATGACATCATATGACCTTCCCCATTAGTGGAATGGAGAATCATGTTGGTAAGGAAGAATGGTCAAGTATTCTATTTAAAGAAATGTGATAAGGATGAATGTCTATCATTGAGTTATTTAGTTTTGCAGGTTATAGAGAGTACAAAGACCTACACAATGTTGAAGATGGTAAATAATGGGAATAATGGTGGAGATAATCAGTAACCCCTCTAATCTAAAATAATAAATATGGTGAATGTGTGGATCTACTAGATACTGTAACATATAATGGTAATAATAAAAGTATTGTTAGATTAACAACAAGAGGAAAGGCACCCATGGCTCAAGTTTGAGCCTAAAATCTTACCTCTATAGTAGTGAAGAAGGAGAGAATTTCATTATGAAAGATCTAGGGTTGGATAACATGACCATCAACCTATCTATAAATAAAACCCTTATTGTCCAAGGGTATGTGCACTGAGGTAACAACTGGTGATACTTACGCGAGTAGAAAAACTAGAATAGAGGGATGTAATGGCTATGACACGTGAGCATGGTGAAAGAACCAAAGTAGAATATGATTATTGCCATGTGGTGATGAAAATGGAAGAGGAGAATAGAGTAAACCCTTTATCAATTGCTAAGATAGGGATTGTTACAGATGTTATTTTAGGGAGCAATCAAGTAGAAAGATGGTTGAAGACAAATTTAAAGTCACCAAACAATCAGCCTAGTGTTTCAGTAAGAAAATAATGTATGTAGGGGACTTAGGTGAAGTGTGGATATTTTGATAACTTTGTATGTGCCATGTTACTCCTCGTACCCTAAATAAAATATTGCACAATTTGTTTTAAACATATACAAAATGTGTTGGATGTCACTGGTAAAATGTTATCATGTTTAAGGTTGTGTGGATACCTATGAATGTTATGGTTATGGTTATGATTGGTATGGTTATGGTTGTTGTAATATTTCTTAATGTAAAAATAATGATTATTATTTTTGTAACACTAGATGGTAAAAGTCATGATGAAAATATTAACCAAGCACATTAAAATAAGAATAGGGTATGATGCTTTGTTTTTGACAAGGACTAAAAACAGACTTGAAGTGGGATTGGCTTAATAAATATATGCCCTTAAAATACTATGCTAGAGTGGTTGTTAGTTGATAAAAAGGGTTTCTTCATCATAGGGTGTCAAGTAAGCTCTAAATCCCTTAATTTATAGATAGTCTAAATGGAAGATGCGTGATAGGTGGTGTGAAGATTAATGGGTGATATGTATGATAATCTCATGTGAATTAGCTTTCCCCTTCTATAGGTGACCTAAGAATGGTAATAGGCAAGTCCATGTCATATGCTAGATGTAGGCTGATCAATGTGTGAAGTTTACATGTGAAATTCAATTGCAGCTTTCAACTTATTATGCTACTTGAGAGGTAATTGTGGCTTTAGATTTTATTGTGATAGTGGGTCTTTAGCTTTATTATTATATGTGGGAAGCTGATCAATGTGGGAATCTTTCAATAAATTTCTCTACTTTTGACAAATTTAACTTAGCCATCCTTCAAGGGAGTGGTCTAAGCTTATTGGCTTTGTTTGATGCTCTTGATAGTTGTCCTTCAAGGGAATAGTCTACCTTATATTTGGAATTTTTTTTTTTTTTTTGGACAGCTATCCTTTGAGGGAATAGTCTTCAATGCTTAAGATATTGACCCAAGTATATTTTGGTATCCAAATTATTTTTGGATGCAATGTTTTTAGATATAGATAGGGCTAATTAGGTTTAGAGGTTTACCTTTATGAGGGAAAAATTTTACACAAGAAGGTTAATGATATGAAAAGGTATGGTTTTTTGAGAGATAATGACCATGGGATTCCATCTTGTTAGAGATGAAAAGTATCCATGAGAACTGTGCTATGGGTAGAGCCATGGTACCCATATTTAGGATTAGGCTATGGTTGTGATGGTTAATCACATGGTTCTATATTGTAATCAATTTTACTCAAAAGAAGAGGAAAAATATGGGTGAAGGTTAAAATCTCATAATCAAGGGATGAGCTTAAGTTAGACAAAACAAGTGAGTTTGATCCTTATTTAATATAAAAATAGATGTAGATGCGAAGTATTGAGGGGCTCAAGTTATAGTTTGCTTTTGGGAGAGGATAAACAGTAAGCTCCTAATCCATACTTATAGGTAATGATGTAGGGTCTAATCCAATTGGAATCAAACTTTCCTTGTTTACTCTTCTCCATGTTGGTCACATGTTGGTTTTCGTTTAGGATGAGGTCTCAGATATTGAAGTCCTGAGGTTTAAGGTAAGGTTGGTTAGGTTTAATAGAGAAGGCTAATCTCCATTGGTTTTATGGAATAATTTAAATAGGTTAGGTGGTGTCCAAATAGGTTTCCCTAATTTGATATACCACTTGGTTCAAGTTAGGTTGATGGATAGGCTTGGTTGATAGGTTGAGGGAAAAAAGACAATGGTTAGTTCAGTTAATGGTTAAGGTATGGTTAAAGATAATAAATGGTTAAAGCCTTATGGAAGGAAAGTTCCCCAAGTTTATTATATGCATGGGTGGGAAAAAAATCCCAAAGTGAAGGTGTTTATGGTTGGGTTTAGTTAGAATGTTAAAGGTTTGACGGGTATGTCTATGAAATGGGCACTTTAGCCTTTCTCTTATCCTTTTGTTGAACCCAAGAGTGGGTAACCCTTCAAACGGTGTGAATAAAAGGAAGTGTTGGTTTATCTTTCTGATTTAGTTCCTCGTCACTTTTAGGTGAGAATGGGGGAATAGGAAAGTGTTGGGTAGGTTTGGTTGATGGTCAGGTTGGTAATGGGCTCAAAGGAGGCTCATTCAATAACATATTACCCTTATCTTAAAGCCAATGAATAATGGTTTTAAGAGCCTTGAATTTCTTTGTATCATGACCAAATATCTTATGGTAAGAACACACATGGTGGTCATTATACCATGACAGTTTTGGGCATGAAGGGTCAAAATTTTTGATAGGGTTAAAAGGTTTGATAGGTGGTAAGGTTAAGGAAGAGGTTTTCAACAACCTTTGTAAAATGGTTGAATAGGATTCATGCAAAGGTGTTTGAGGTGATAGGCTTTTATTTTTAGGAGCCTTCCTAAAATTACTTTTTACTATAGAAGTTATGGGTGGTGGGATTGTTTTAGTTTGTCAATTTGGTTGGGATGGCTTGGTTAAGGGAGGTTCATTTGATAAAAAATTATCCTTATATAATTTGTGGATGAGTGCTTAGAGATATTTTCAATTCTCTATGTCCTGTCCAAGTTTCTTATGGTATGCACATACTAAGTTGGCATTAAACCATTTTTGTTGAGGATGTGAAGGGTCAAAAAATTTAATAGGTTGGAAATATTTGATAGGTGGTAATGTTAAGGAGGAGGTTGGCAATAACCTTTGTAAAATGGTTTAATAGGATTCAAGTAAAGGAATTGGGGGTGATGTATTTTTGGGCTTTGGAGTGAGAACCTTCTTAGGATTAGGCTTCACACTAGAAGTTGTTGGTTCTAGAAATATTTTAGTAGATTGGTTAGGTTGGGGTTGCTTGGTTGGTTTGGAAGTACAATATTTAAGAGAAGGAGGGGGCATTGTTATATTTCAAGATGGTATAAGAGATTTCACCCTTTTAATAGTTTTATTCAAAGTTTTCTTTGATATACTTGATGGAGTTAGGTCCAATTTCAAAGATTGGTGAGCTATGCTAGGAATAGGAAGTATTCCTAGAATCTTGATGGGTTTGGTCAAAGAGGTGTAAGGATTTTTAACAATTTTAGATGGAAGTGGGTTGGATGTTTCCCTTATGGTTTTGGAAGATGGAGTGTTTGAATATGGGGTTGAGGTAGTGATAGGTTTGAGGGTGGATTCAATTGAAGATAAAGGTTCTTGTTTGTTTTGATAGAGGATGCCAAGATGATGCCAGAAAGTGGCTTTATTAAGATCAGGTTGAGAAGTGAACTCTATGCCTTGTACTAGCTTACAAAAGGGCTTTTAGAAAGTTTTGGTTCCTTGATCACTAATTTCAAAGCTTAAACCCTTGGGTGGAGATTATGGAATGGTTTCCCCGTCTATGTTTTTGGTGGAAGGTTCAAATTTTAGAGAATATATTTCTTCCATAAATGGAGTGGATAAGGTGACCTCTTCTAAAGAAATGATTTTAAAAGGAAGAGTAGGTGAGTCTATGGTGGGGGAGGAAGGTGTAATGGTGTCAAGTGAAAGGAAGGGAGTGGTTGCTTCCTTTGTTTGGTCATCCAAAGAAATGGGAAGTTATTCCCCCACTTCAATGAATGGGGTGGAAGAAGTAGTAATAATAGGTTCATCAATAACAAAATCGATCATGTGCACCTGATAAGTGTGAGATGATTCTGGTTGGATTTGATTCACTAAAAGGGGAAGTGGAAATAGTGTTTGGATTCTTTAATTGTGATTTGTAAGAAAATTTATAAATGTTCTACTTAGTTAACAAGTGGATTGGTTAAGGTTAGTGTTATTTTAGTTTCTTCAGATGTAGGTTTACTAAGGGCTAGAAGAGGGTGCACCAATGTCTCAATTATCACATTAGGGTGTGAAACTATTTGTAACTTATTTGGTTGGCTTAAAGAGGCTAGTTGGTTTGATAGGTTAACAATTTGGTTGGGTTGATAAGTTGATTCATAGGTTAGTTGATTAGTTTAGGGTGATGAAATTGATTGGGTTAATAAGGTGGGTTGAGGTTGATATGATGGTTGGGAGAAATGGCCTAAGCTTTGACAAGGTTGGGGTGATTGAGATGATAGATGTTGATAGGTTGTTGTTTGGGCATGATAATAATTAAATGGATGATGATAGGCCATTGGTTGGTTGTAAGTGAGATTTTATTGATCATAGATATCAAAAATAGATGGCCTAAGTTTTGACTCTAATCTAGCTATCCAGTCTATTATCACTACAACAAACTCAGGGGGTAGTTTGGGTGAAGGTTAATAGTTTGTGGGTTGGTTCAATTTGGAATTTGATAAGTTATAGGTAAAGTTAGGTTGATTTTTTAGATAAGATTAAAAAGCAAGTTAGTCAAGCATTAGTCCATAAACTATGAAACATGCATAAAACTAACTAACCAAGCCTATCTATTCCTATGGAAATTACAAAGGCTAACAAGAAACAAATGAAAGAAAGCAACACCATATTACCTTCCTAAATGAATTCAACATGCCCATGTGGCTCAAAAACATGTTCTCCCTTGATCAAGCATCCTTATAGTTATCAACAATGGTGGTAAAATCCTCCAATGCCTCAAGAATACTCCATAAAACCTAGGCTCTTGATGTGGAATCACTAAACTAGCCTATCAATGAAGTTTTGTGGAAACAATTTAGCATTATGGATTTGGAATATTAGAAATTTGGATATATTTGAGCATAATAACCTTACACCAAAATAGCTTAGAAATGATGTTCATGGCCTCTCTATTTATAAATTTTTGAGACTGGTCAGGATCAACCATGACCGTCCATCTAAAGATTGAGATGTGTGGCCATGGATAATCCTAATATTTGGAATTAAATCCATAAATATCCTCAAGATAAATAAGCATTAAAGAGGCATTATAGTAATTAACTAGGCATGGGTGACCCATAATCTTGATATTTTATGCACTTATGGCATGATGGTTTCCACCTCATAGATGATGTCACTAGGTGATGTAGCTAATAAGAATCAATTTTCAAAAATAAATATTTAACAACTCTCATGGAAAATCCACTTAAGCTCTTGATTCGGATTAATTATCATTAAATAAGTTTAATCAACATTTGTGCAATTATTTGAAAATTGGCCCTTAATTAATCAAAATGGTCAAAAAGTCATATTACTGGGTTATAATTTGACTTGAGAAGAATTAGAAGGTGACGCTAGATGCATTGGAATTGTATTCCTATTTAGGATGTTTCCAACATCAAATAAAAAAGGTACATGATGTGTATCAATGAATTAGAAGAAAAGAGTGATCCAGAGCACTAAATGATAAAATGGTCATTTTGACTCGAAATGATCTGATCAAAGTTAGTTGGCCCATAAAATGCATTTTCATATTTAGAAATACTTTGACCTAAAATGGAACTTGTAAATGATAATTTTGAACCATTTAGGATGTTTTATATATTTTAACCTAAAATGTGCGTTTGAGTGCAATTCACATAAGATTGACAATTTCAACACAAATGGTGTTAGGAATTGGATGTCTACATTTTGCCCCTGTTTGAGAAGGTGTAGCGAGACATTCAAGTGAAGTAACATATTTTCAAAGAAAAGAGTTGTTAATAATAAATTGGAATAGACCCATGTTTCCCCCTCGAGAGGGCATACTAGGATGAAAGAGAAGGATGAACTCTCAAAAAGAGAGAGAAAGTGAGAGATTAACCCAGGGAATATATCATATCCAAATGAGCTAATGCTTTCACACATGCTTACCATCAATGATAAAAATATAATTAGAGGTATAATAGGCCCTAGATATGGGGGGAATGGGAAAGATATAATCCATAAATGTAAGTGACACACTATAAATGTACCCAATTTGAGAGTACAAGCTATGCACTTATGGCATTGATCAATCTCGAGATAAGTTGCACACTAAAATATTTCCATCAT
The DNA here is from genome assembly GCA_037957365.1 of Torreya grandis. NCBI lineage: Eukaryota > Viridiplantae > Streptophyta > Pinopsida > Cupressales > Taxaceae > Torreya > Torreya grandis. The sequence continues at coordinate 400,914 of JARHVA010000210.1, read as the reverse complement.
GGGCTTTAATGTGGAGAGATTAAAATTAGAGCAAAAGGGTGAACATTCTACTTTAGGAAGGGAAGTACCACTAGAATGGGGTCTTTAAATATAAGATAAGAAGAAGTGCCCTAGTAGAGCAAATGTGATCGTGATAAAATAGTTGTGCCCTAGTAGGGCAAATTTTGATCATTGATAAAGAATAAATAATTATTTACCCTTGTATAGATAATTTGATTTGACCATTTTTTAGATGGTTGACCCTAACATGGGTAATTGGAAAGCAAAATATCTCAAGGATATAACCCAAAAGATAGGTTAAAGTGAGTAGGCACAAACATACATGTGATGGTGTAATGGCTTAAAAAGACATATAAAACCAACCATATGAGAATGCACAAAGTGATGAGTGAGATGAAAATAATAATGGAAATGGTCAAGCTGACCTCAATAGAAATTAAGTGTTGCCTATATAATTTCATAGATCCATGTTCCATCATGAACTTTAGGCTAATGTAGTTCACCCAAGTTGGGAGAGAATGGAATGCGGAATGATGAAAAATGACCAAGAATTGATTAAACTTACAATGTATGTGAAGAGATGCATGTATAAGCATAGACAAAGAAGTTTGAAATGCATGCTACCTATAATCCTAATTCCACATCATGAACCTAGGTTTTATAGAGTGTTCTTGAGAATCATTCATCGGAGTTGATGTTGATGTTAAGACCTTAAGACCTAAGCACAAAGTGCTTGCTATAGCAAAAGAAATTAGGCATCATAAATATGAAGAACTTAAAATGATATAAGTTTCTAATTACACTGATCCAGTTCAAATTTGAATACCTATAACTAAGGATAATGGTAAAAAAATGACCAAAACCAGAGTTACAACAATTTACATTTAAACAAAAAGGCAAAAACAAAGAAAAAGATAAACATAAATTAACCTAACTTGAAATCAAAATATGATCTATCAAGACTTAAGTAGGAACAAAAAATGTTTATAAACAAAAGGAAAGAACATCTTAATAATAAGAGACCAAGATATGAATAATCAAGATCCATGTGGACCATCAAGGTATTCTTGAACACAAAAGAAAAAAGAAAAATCAAACAGTAAAACAAAACAAAGAAACACAAGACCAAGAATGGAGTGAGAAATAATAAAAAGAGAAAAGGAGAATAAATAAAAGGAGAGGTATGAAAGAACAAAAAAACACTAAGAAAACACAACAAAACACCAAGAAAACTCAAATAAACACACACAAATAAAAAACCAAGTTAGTGTGGTTTAAAGATAAATGTTCATGCATGTGTGGTAGAGGCGTTATTTTATAGCACATCACAACAAAGAAAAATGACATGACAATTGTTCCCTAATTAAAGAGGAACAATGATAAAAAAAATAGGGGAAGAGAAAAAAGGTAAGGGGTTAGCCGAGCTAACTCCAGATGTATAAGACAAATGGATGTTATCTACACAGTTCAATGGATGCATGTTCCAACATGAACTTCAGGCCAAATGTAGTTCTCCCAAGAAATGGGATAGAAGAAAAATGATGATCAGACTATCATGATTAATGTTATAGAAGAAATGGAAGATACATCAAACAAACAAGAATGGTCTAGCAAATAAGAAGCTAATGAGATGAAAAAGAATGATCTTGAAAAATGGCAAGTGCATGAGATAAGATGAAATTAATTGGTGTTTCTATGCTTGCAAAATGGAGAGAGCATTCAAAATTAATAGTTTCTCATAAAATGGTGAGAGCTTGGGATGGTGGAATGAGAATGTATAAATGTACAGAAGCATGAGACAATGCTTTTTTTCTTTTGTGGATCATGTTATGATGTTTCTGGTATTTTCAAAGTATTTCTAATGTTTTTGGTGTTTTTGGGATAAAATATGAAAAAGTTTGAACCATCTAGTTGAGGAGATGCATGTCCTAAGAGTAGACGTTCCAATAAGATAGCTAAGCTGGCTGTAATGACCCATGCTTACAAATTGGTGAGAGTGAGGTTCTTGATAAAATAAGAAAGTAGTAAAATACTTAAACTGAGAAGATGCAAATGTTTACCTATCAGAAGCTACACAAGATTGTCTTAGCTATTCCACTTTGTATAACCGCTACTGAAGATGTTCATAATGCTTATGAGACTAATCAAGATCATAATTGGTCTAGGGAAAAAATGTTTTAAAGCTTATAACATGTCTTAGACAAAAAAAGAATATGCCTCTCGAAGAGAGCAATCCAAAATGGGATGAAGAATGTGTTCAGAGTGCTAAGAGTTCAAATCCTTTACCATCAGGATTCATGAAAAGTGGACTAGGGTAGTATAAAATGTGTTCAAGGTAAGATGAAAGGTTAGGATAAAATTACAATAGCACAAGTTTCCCCCAAGTCAGGGGTCTTATAGATAATGGTTCAAAGTTGTTTATGCATAGAATCTCTTAAGGTGTATGATGTTCATGGGCTTTGAAAGTTCTTCACCATTAGGTTTAGCCAATCAATATGCTCCTGATCCATAGTTTGTCATGATAATGTATGGTCCTAACCAATTATGGTTAGGCTAAAACTTGCCTTTCTTTTTAGGTTCAGCATTCATGTTCTTTTGGTTCTCTTTCAAAACTAAGTCACCAATCTCAAATTCTCAAGGGAGAATGCATTTTTTATAGCTCCTCCACAATATATTATGATATGCATGCATGTTTTCTAAGGCAGCCAAACACTTACCATCAAGAAGTTCTAGTTCTTGTAGCCGTGAAGTTCTATAGTCTTCATCATCTTCAATGTGCTCTAGTGATATTCTTAATGATGGGATTTCAATCTCAATTGGGATGATAGCTTTAGTGCCAAAAACAAGGGAGTATGGAGTAGCTCTATTTGGGTTTCAATGATTGGTTCTATAAGCCCAGAGGGCAAGAAAGAGTTGCAAGTGCCAATTACAGCCAACATCATTGACAATCTTTTTTAAGATGGCTAGAATGGTTTTATTTTATGCTTCATCTTATCTGTTGCCTTGCAAGTTATATGGAGTGGATTTCTTGTGCTTGATCTTGAATTTTTCATAAAAATCTTTTATATCTTGGTTTACAAAGGATCCTCCATTACTGGATATAATATAGGCTGGGATGCCATATCGACAGATGATATGGTAATGAATGAATTTAGCTATTTGTTTCTCAATAACATAAGTGAGAGGAATGGCCTCAATCTACTTGGTAAAGTACTTGATCACAGTCAAAATGTGCTTATGGCCATCTGAAGATGTTGGGTTAGTTTTCCCAATGAGATCAAGACCCCATGTTGAGAATGACCATGGTGTTGTAATTGGCTGTAATGGTAAGGAAAGTGCATGTATCAAGTTACCATGATGCTAAAAAGGAACACACTTATTTACATAATTACAAGCATCTATCTCAATTTTGGGCCAAAAATAGCCTATTCTGAGAAGTTTCTTTGCTAGGACTACACCATTGGTATGGGCCCCACACATTCCTTCATGAACCTCCTTTAGTGCTAGCTTGGATTCTTCAAAAGATAAACAATGAAGAAGCATTCCATCATATCCTTTTTGATAAAGCATGTTTCTAAGAAGGATATAATGTGTTAGGTGATGAAGGAAAAGATTATGTTGGTTATTTTAAAGGTTGGCAGGAAAGACAGGGATATGGAAATAGTTATTAAAATCTTGGTACCATGGTAGCTCAAGTGAGAGATTAGGATCAACAATGGTGCATATCCTCTCTGAATTTGATAAAATATGTGTTAGCTGAAGAAGATTTTCAATCAAGAATAGATACTCTTTATCACTATCATTCATTTGAATCATGGAACCAATTGTTACCATGGCATTGATAGACCTATTTTTGACTCGTGGAACTTGCTCAAACTACATAGATTTAAAATGTCCTTTAAGGTTATCAATAATTTATTTATAAGAGACAAGTTTATCATCTCTTGTTTGATATTGATTAGTTGTCTGATTTATGATTAGTTATGAATCTCCATAGACCTTTAAGCTTTGAATATCCCACTATATGGCAAGTTGGATCCCTGTAACCAATACTTCATATTCGGCCATATTATTTGTACACTAAAATTATATATGGAATGATTTGGGGATCAAATACCCTTGTGGCATTATCAACAATATGCCAGCTCTAGATCTTTGGGATGTGAAAGATCCATTAAAATAGAGTGTCCACTGCTCAAGCTCTTGTGATGTGTGTTCTAACATCATGATAGAATCATCTGGAAGGTCAAAGTTGAGAGGTTGAATGGCTATAATAGGAGATTTTATAAGTTGGTCCACAAGAATCTACCCTTTGATTACCTTCTGATTTTGGTATTCAATATCAAACTCGCTAAGGAGCATAATCCATTTAGCTATGTATCTTTGGAAAGCTGCTTTAGATAAGAGGAACTTGAGAGGATCTACTTTGGTGATAACAAAAGTTTTGTTATTTAACATATAATGTCACAACTTTTGAGTGGTGAACACCATAACTAAACATGCCTTCTCAATAGGCATATAATTATATTCATTGGCTACCAATGTGTGAGTTAAATAATAAACTATGTGTTCCTACCATGATCATCATGTTGAGCCAAAAGTGTCATAAGTACATATTCTATGGCCGATATGTAAAGAAGCAGTGGATTTCTTTGTGTTGGAGGGAATAAGATCGATGGATTGGCCAAGTATGTTTTAAGCTTTACAAATGCTATCTGATAATCTTCATCCCACTAAAATTTCACCACTTTATTTAAGAGATGGGTAACTGGGTGGTACTTATCTTCCAATTGAGAAATGAACTTGCATATAGACTGGATCTTGCCTTGTAAACCCCACAACTATTTAATATTGTTGGGTGGAGGCATTTCCATAATAGTGGTGACCTTCATAAGGTCAAATTTAATCCATCGTTGTGATATAATGAACCATAGTAATTTTCTTGATGTGACTCTAAAGACACATTTCTTCATATTTAAGTAGACTTTATATGCACGAAGCCTCTCAAATATTTTTTGTAGAATGTCAGGGTGTCTAGCTCTTGTTCTTGATTTTACTAGTATATCATCAACATAGTCTTTGACAATGTTATTCATCATGTCATGGAAGATGACAGTCATTACACATTGATATGTGGCTCCAACATTATTCAAACTAAATGACATGACTTGATAATATAATGTTCCCTATGGACTGGTGAATGTGGTCTTATGTTGATCTTTAGGGGATATCTTGATCTGATTATAACCAGAAAATCCATCCATTAAGGATAGCATCTCATACCCAGCAGTTGAGTCAATAATCATGTTGATGTTGGGTAGAGGAAAATCATCTTTAGGACATGCCTTATTGATATCATGAAAATCATTAAAAAAACATATGCCTAAGGTCTCTTTACTTACTGGAATTATGTTATAAATTCATTCAAATCATTTTAGTGGTATGATAAAATTGGCTCCTAACAACTTCTCCAACTCAGCCTTAACCAAAAGGGCAATGTGTGGATGCATCTTTCTTAACTTTTGCTTGACTAGTTTAGCATTAGGGTGAATAATTAGATGATGCACAGCTAAATTTGGATTTAGGCCTAGCATGTCAGAATATGCCCATGCAAAGATGTCTATATAATTCTTAAGAATGGATATTATATGTTCTCATTCTACTTTAGTAAGGGAAGCTCCAAGATAAACATTTTTGGGATCCTCATGGGTTCCCAAATTCACTTTTATTGTGCTCTCCATAAGGAGTGTGGATCCATCTCTAGAATTGTAGGCAATGTATCATCGTGATCATCTTGTTTTGCTATATCTTATTTCTGTTCCTCACAAAGATCTGGATAATATGAAGCATCAAAATCTACCTTTTTAAGTAAAGGATAATTAGCAAATACCTCTAAAAACTCAAGATAAAGATGCTCAAATATTTGATGTTGTTCTAAAGAGATGCTTGTACTAGCTATGGAACTTGGGTTACATGGACTTTCTACATCTTGAGGGGATGAGAAAACTTTCCCACCTGGGAGCGCTTGAAATAGATTTTCACTCAAAGGCTTATCTTTTTCATTACATTTTCCCTAATCAATAACTGCCACAAAGAGATTTTCACCTAAAGATCTTGATGTTTATTGTTTATTATGACCAAGAAAGTTTCCATGCTCTATAGATTAGGTAGAAGGATTTAATGAAAAATCCAAACCCTATTTATGATCACGAATGGGGAATGCATCTCGTAGGCCCATGTATTCTGTAATTGATTCTTTACTTTGAAACTCATCAAGGCATATGACTAAATTTTGTTGATCCCAACCTATGAGTTTAGGATGGTAAAGGCATAGGTTATAATGAGGGTTTACTTCAGGATGGGAAGCACCAATGGTAAATATATAATGTCTTGCTTTAGGAAGGGAAGCACCACTAGGATGGGTTTTTGCTTTAGGACGGAAAGCTCTAATAGGATAACTTTTTGCTTTAGGATGGGAAGCTCCAATAAGTGTTGTGGTCAATATGGCATTTAAATCAAACAAATCTGAATCAACAAGCTCATTGAAAAGGCTATAATGGGATGTTGTGTTACTAATAGGAGTCTCATTACTAGTCACCTTGGAAGAATCACTACCAAATGTTATGAGGTCATCCTCTATTGGTTTAAATCTGAGACCATGATTCCCATTGACAACGCCAGCTGATAAGGGCTCTAACATTCCTTACACCTAGGGGCCAATGGCTTTCCCTATAAATTCAAGATGATCCATTATCTTGTTAGGGATAGGATACTTTATATTCTAAAAATAATCTACAAGGCCCTCAGAATATAACCAATCTCCCTCAATAAAATCCTCTTGATATTTCTTTGGTGTGATTGTAGGTACAAAAACCACAGGAGGTTTTGGTTGCTTCTTCTTTGGTTGCTAACTCTGATCAGGTCTGTTAGGAGTCTGGGAAGTTTTAGGCTTAACAAATGTTTTAGGGGATTTTGGTAACTTGTCAATATGGAGGACATCTTTTAGATGATATGAGGAAATGCCTACATCTTGAATAATCACCTGCTTGTCCATAGTTGTAGAAAATCGATCAGTTGAAGTGGAGGCTAGATCACCAGGGTTTATATAATTAGATGGAAATGGATGAGAGATGATGGATTTATTCTTCTTTGCAATGAATTTAGAACCTGGGCAATAGTTATAATTTCAAAAATCTTCTTTGAGATGTTTGCAATATTGGTATGGCTATTGATCAATGGGAATAGTAACCTTGATCCCATCATGGGGAAACTTGAGGTATTGGTGAAGAGTAGATAGAGCTACTTGTACTTCATGGATCTAAGTATGACTAAGAAGTATGTTATAAGGAAGCTCAATATCCACAATATGGAATAACATGTGATGATAAATAGCCCTAACCATGACTGACAACCAAATTATACTAGATGACTCCCTCTCGATGTTGTTGTAAGCCTTGATTGTAATAGTCTTTGTCTAAATGTCTTTGTCCATGTAACTCAATCATCGCACCAATTTAAGAGATATGATTTTTATCCATAAAAAATTATCTATAAGAACCCACTTGATCTTGTGATCCATAATGATTATCTCAATGTATAGAGGGTTATTATGGTTTGGGCCAAGGGTGGACATGTCCTTTTGATCAAATGTTTTTGTTGAAATAAAGACAAATGTCTAATTAGGTTCTATAATTCATCAAGGTTTATATCATTAGGCATAATAGACTCTTGTAAAAGTTTTTTGAGGATGGTTCTATGGACATTAGATGTCTGCAAGAGTTCTAATATGGAAATTTGCACAGGTGTTTTATCTAACTGGTCCATTAGACTATAAGGCCTTTGAATTATGGATTGAACTAGTTTAGTCTTTGTTGGGATAGTATTCAGCTTTAGAACCATTGGCACAATGTTCTCATTAGGTTTATGGAAAGAAGTGGTGAAGAGCCATGGATGGTAACTCATGGGCATCTAGTTGTAACTACACAACCTAGAGGTGGCAAGGAGTCATTATAATTAGAAGGATGAGGCAAAGGACCTTAGATGGTGATTCATGGGAAATTAATGTCATTTCTATAATTTTGATTCAGTGAGAAACCTCTAGAAGAATGGTACTATTGTGAGGAACATGAGATTGGCCATGTGACATCAAAGTAACAGTGGCAATGTGGGTTGCAAAAATGTGTCCCATAATGTTATTATATTTGTAAGGCACATTCTTATAAGCCACATTATTAGTGTGGGGATCATGATCTTGATTATTCTTATTACGATTCATACCTTATTGTTCATTTTGATTCTATCTCTATCCTTAATTATGACCATTTTGATTGTTTCTTGGTGGTGGTGGATCATGTCGAGGAAAGTGCTCTTTATAGATTCCCATATCCTAATTTGTGTCCTGATTAGGAGCCAACTTAATTTCTAGCTCACCATTTCAATAAAGTCCTCAATAAAATGTTGTAATTTAATGCAATGATATGCACCATGACCAACAACATGATGAAATTTACACCATTCATTCTCTTTGTACTAGTCTAGTTTTGGCTGATCTTGAGGAAATAGCCTTGATATTGGCCATATAATTAAGTTAGTTGTAATGAGTTTTTATAATATTACTTCAACCAATTCTCCTAACTTGCTAAAGACTCTAAAATTGTTATGAAACATCTTTTGTGGAGGTTGTCTTTGCAAATTAGGTAGCAGATTTGAGGGAGTTAATTATACATATGGAGCTGGCATAGTTTGTACCATTTGTACATGTCTTGTTTTTATCACCCCATTTCCAACCATGTTCTTATTTTTTTGAAAGCCCTTAGACTTATCCAGTGTAACTATTTAAGGAACTAGTGATTTAGTCTGATTAGATGCTTGTCTTCATGCAAAGATCTTAATAAGGCCCCTAGTAATAAGAGCCTCAATCTGTAGTCCTTTGTTAATAATTTATTCAAATGAGTTAGCACAAGATAACCATAGATTATGCATAACTTTGGGATGAAAATTTTTTGCAAAGATATCAGCCAACTGTTTGTTTGGTAAATTGCGTTGAAAGTGGCCTACCAATGCTCTCCACCTTTGTAACTATGCAGTAAAACTTTCACCATTATGATGCTTAGATTTACATAAGTCAATAATGGTTAATTCATGTTCTATGTTGTATGATAAATGGTTAACAAAAAATTTTGATAAGTCATTCCAATCTGCAACTGATGCCTTAGGTAGTTTAAGTAGCCAATCAAGAGCTTGTCCTGCTAAACTTCACAGAAACAATCGTAATAAGTACTAACTACTATAAGTAACCTCTTGACACAAGATGAATAATGCTTGTATGTGTTCATGTGGATCTCCTTTCCTTTTGTATTTTTCAAATTTGGGTGCCTCAAAGTGAAGTGGAAAGGGGTTCTAGATAATAGATAAGTCAAATGGATATGGGCATATCTCATCAAATTTGTACTTTTTGACTTTATTATTTGTCTCCAATCTTTGGACAAATTTCTTCATATAATTCCATTCTTGCATGTTTGGTGCATTTGTGGATTAGATAATATGATGTTGGGGTGGAATGTGTCCTTGGTTTTATTGTTGTTAGGGTGGAATGTGCCCCTAGTTTTGTTGTTATTGGAGTGGAATATGCCCCTGATTTTGTTGCTATTGGCATGGAATGTGCCCCTAATTTTGTTATTATTTGGGTAGAATGTGCCCCTAATTTTGTATGGATCTATAGGGAGCATATACCTTTTGATCCATGATTTGGTTCTAATTTTTTGCTTGAGTTGAGAACATAGGCCATTCATACTTGGATTGTAAAACATTCCCTAAATTTGGTTGTTTTGCATTTTATTGATTTTGGAAATGTATATGTTTATTCACCAATCTTTGGTTTGTTTAAGGGATTTCCTCAATTTAAACTGAATGTTTAGGTTTCTAAGTTTTTAAAGTAACAAGAGGTTCTTAATGATTGAAGAATGTATGTTTCGTATCAAATGGAACATCTTGTAAGGTCTCTTGTGACTTTAACTATTCATTTAGATTACCTTGATCCACTATGGTAATGTTCTCATCAAGTATTTATTGTGTATTGTCCACCATATCTTCATGTTCTTTTGAAGCCTTATTTTGAATTGAAGTGGCAACTAGGGAGTCAATTAAGTCTAAAGCAATTTGATCTGCATATCATTGAATTATTATCTTGATCTTAGCTAGAAGATTTAGATTTGTGGGTTTTGACTTTAGTTGTATTTCTTTTCCTTTGTCAGAAGAAGAAGGTATGTCTATTTGTACAAAATCTTGTGATGAGCTTAGAATATGGCTCATTATTGAAATGTTATTTCCCTCAATTCATCTCTCGAAAGATATTATCTTATGAAAATCTTAGATTGTTAGATAGCTACTACATGGAAAATAGTATTTGTCATTAATGTCTAATAAATAGTATGTTTTAGTGATTTTTTGTTGTGAAAAATGCTTAGGAAAAATACACAGGTGATGTATAGTGAATGTGCAATTTTGATCTCCATCCAGCAGAACTACAGACTTTGTAGGCTTGCTTCTACAAACTCTGCAGGCTTGTTTCTATGGACTCCGTAGGATTGCTTCTATGGACTCCATAGGCTTGTTTCTATAGAATATATAGGCTCGTGTCTATGGAATATTTAGGCTTATTTCTATGGACTTCGTAGGCTTGTTTCTATGGACTCCATAGGTTCGTTCCTCTCGACTCTATAGGGTCAATTTTGAGAATTCTGTAAGGATGAAGTTACAAATGGGGAAGTTGGTGGCTAGATAGGATAAGAGAGAATCATTCCATCTAGAATCAAATAAATAAAATAACCACATGATATTTTATAGGATTTGCTTTTGATAAAGTTGTATATATATTTGGATCTTATGACTCTTATAGGATAGGATATCTATTTTATTAGAATAATTGGATCTGTTAGAAATCCAATCTCCTATCTTTGGATGAATGGATCGACCAAGGAATCATATTCCTTTGCATCATATTTTGAGTTGATTATGTTATTATAAAATTTAAGATTTTCATATATAATTAGAGATAGATATTAGATGATAGAGAGCAGATAATAGAGGAAAAAGGTTTGTATGAACATATTATAGGTTTCAGACAAATTCTAATAATTTCAATTTTATGAATTAATACTTTAGTTTCCATCATTGATTAATCTTTGTTCCTGAGTCTGAGAGGAGCAAGGGCCCACTCTCCTTGGAACTAGGAACTGTGTACAGTATTTATGTTATGTTTCATTAATTCATTGTTATAACTAATTAGAATCTTGTTAATATTTACATTTATTCATAAAAGCATCAAAACAAGTTCATAGTTTTAAAAGCATTTTCTTATTTAAAATCATTTTATTTCTAAGCAAAAGTGTGTTTTCTTTTACAACAGATGTGTGAAGTAATTTTATTTTTGTTGAATAGGAGTGTGATTTATTTTCTACACAAGCGTAAATAGGAGTGTGATTTTTACTTTCAACAAAAGAGTGGATTGATTTTATTTCTTCCTTTTCAGCAAAAGAGTGAATCACATAGTTTATGACACATTTATTTCTTTAGTAAAAGTTAGAATAGGACAATCAAACACCCCCATAATAATCCAGGCAACAATTCAAATGACAATTCGGGTGATGGGTCCACTCCAATTGATGGCGAAACTTCTGGGAGCCATAACTTTTGCACCGTAGCTCTAATTGACTCGCCGTTTGAACCGTTAGAAAGATAATAATGAGGGGAACATCATGAGATGGAATTGAGTTTTTTAAAATAAAGTTTGACCCAAAAAAATCCAATGGAAGTGCCCCAAATTTCAATTTTAGTAGTGCAGTCTAAAAAAAGTAAGTTTCTAAAATTAATAATTCCTTGAATTTTGTATTGTTGTAAATCATGGAAGTCGAACACTTAATCTCCCTCAAGATTGGTGACCTTCCACCTCCTCCTCACACCTTCAAAACATGTATAAATGAAGATGTAACTCAAAATATAAAAAGAGACATCTCTTCTTAGAGATAGGCACATGTTTGGGTCTGCAATTTTGATCAATAAAACATCTCTTTTCAGAGATAGCATTATTTGAATTGTATTTTTATTATTTCTAAATTATCTTTCAACCAAAGCTTTCACATTTTGGATCACATAAGTAGCCTTCTAGATTTACCATCCCATACCTTACTACAGATAGCTTTGGACACCAGACCTGGTTGATAAGACATCAATTGAATATTGATTAAATGAGGAGTTAAAGGACACTCATCATTTTTGGCACCGTTGTAGGGGAAATAAGGTGTTATTAAGGTAATAATTATTAGTCTAGAGTGAAAAATAGAAAACATTGTAAAACTCCATAAAATCTTATAAAAATTCAATAAATTGATGTACCATCCTAGAGATTCTAAAGGATGATTCATCCCAAAGTTTCCACCAAGAACATAAGTTGACACTCTTTCAACATCTTTGAGTAGTGAACTAGAAGTTACAAGTGAAACCTATCTTCAAGAATCTTCTAAAACTTGGATAAAAACTAGATTATTGCCATAAGCAAGCCCCATAGGACAAATTCCTCAAGATCAATCTCTTACAGGAAGACACTATTTAGAAATTACTAAGGATTTAGAAGAAGCATTTCAAAAATTTGTAACTGAAGAAAATTTTAAAAAAATTTAACAACCCATAAATAATACCACAAATATTCAGTGGGCAGATCATCCCAGCTTTGAAACATCATCAGAAGAAGAAATGGTTCTCCAACAAAATCAACAACTTGCACAACCAAGAAGGACTTTCTCATTTCCTATTGTTGCAGATATTAATGATCAAACTCCTATGAAAAATATTTTACCAGTTAATCTACCAAGTTTTTGAGGAATATCTACAAAATATCCTGATCAATTCTTGTTTAAGTTTAAGGTGTTATGTCAAACCTATGATTACAAAACAAATGGCCAAAAATTAAAACTATTTCCCTCTACACTTAAAGATGCAGCTATGATATGTTTCATGGGTTTACCTGGTGATTCTATTAGAACATGGGATGACATGGAAATAGAATTTTTGAACAAATACCAAGATTACTGCCGAGTGCAAGAAAGAAAAGAGAATTTCTTCAAAATCAAACAAAATGAAGATGAATCTTTATAGGTTTATTTGGATAGATTCATGTTCACTCATAAAAGAAGCAATTATCCACTCACTGAAGATGTTCAAAAATTGGTTTTCTTGAAAGGGTTAGATGAAGACACTAGAGATGCCTTAAATCTGATGAGAGGAGGAGATATAAATAAGTTGAATTTCGATCAGATTTCTAAGCTTTGTAACAACTACTCTTGAATGAAACTTGGAATTAGGAAAGGAAGGTTTGGGAAATATAATGAAGTGGGTAAGTTAATGCAAGAATTTGCTAATCTAAAAATAAATATCTTGGTTACACTAAATAGTAATTTGGATGGCCTTCAAGCTAAAGCAAATGCAACAAAACCCTTAGCAATCTACTATCCTAAGTGTAGATAGAAACATGCCCTTAGAGACTACCCCCAAGATAGAACCAATGTTTCATCATGTGGGATTTGTGATGCAACAAATCATGATACCAAACATTGCACCCTTCCGCCTATTTTAAAGAATTAAATGAAAACACAAGTCTAGTCTACTGAAGAAGTAAATTATATTCAAAGACAAAATTTTGCCCCACAAAACCAGGCTCAAGGATAGTTTAATGGAAGAAATCTAGTTAATCCATGGATGGCACCATGGAATGTCTCAGTTCCTTCATCATTTTAGAATCAACCCCAAATCCCATCAATTCAAAATCCATGGGTAGGACAAGATTGGATGCCAACACCCCCATGGATGGTGCCACAGCCAAAGCAACATTGGGTACCATAGCAGCAATGGATGCCATAGCCATATCAATAATGGAATTAGTAGTGGAACCTAGAGCCATAATTCACCCAATCAAGAAGACCACTTCAACAATAAAATATTATGCCACCCCTAGTTATTCATCAATAAGGACAAATCAATCAACCCTCAGTGCCTACACAACCAATAGCAAATCCAAAAAATAAATAACCATCACTTGTTTATGTTAATGAGTAGGAAGAGACAGTCAATGTTGGAGCTATTGAGTGTTCAGACATACACTTAAGATCAAGAAAAACCACACAAAAACCTCTAGTTTTCATTTCTGAGATACTTGATAAAAACAAAAAAATAGAATCATCTCAATTAAACATTAGAGAAGCTGAAATCAAAATGAGCCCTAAAGCAAACAAAGAAAAAACTACTACCCCAGTAGTTCCTTTTCCTGAAAGATTAGGAGAAATTGATATTAAACTAGAATCAAACTTGGTCCATGAGTTGAAAAAGATCAATATTGAGGTACCCCTACTACAAGCTATTAGGGATATACCTAAATTAAACAAGATCATCAAAAACCTTTGTATCAAGACACCTAGACAGAAAGCAAAATATCCATGAACCATTCATGTTGATAGAAAATTTGCTAATTTATTAGCAAGAAAACTATTAGTTTTAAAATACGCAGATCTAGGAAGCCCAGTGATCACAGTCACAATCAGAGGTAAAGAAATTCCTAACGTCTTGGTAGATTTGGGAGTAGCAATTAATGTTATGATAACTGATACTCTCAATAAATTATATCTTATGAGAATACAACCCACAACTATCATTATTCAAATGGTAGACCAGTCTGTAACTAAACTAGAAGGGAATACAGAAAATGTTAAAGTACTAATAGAGTCTTAGGAGTATCTAGTAGATTTCATGGTCTTGCAACCTAAAACAAAGAATCTCGAGTATCCCATAATCCTAGGTAGACCATGGTTGGCTACTGTAGCAGAATTAATTGATTGCAAGTTAGGAGACATGACCATTTCTAATGGGTTAAAGTCCAAATGCATCTCTTTTTATCTTCCTATAAAACCATCAACAAATTGCTTACAAAAACTTTGGGTGGATAAATTAGACAACACATTAAACACCATTTCCTCATTAGTTATGATCACAATTAAAAAAAATTTAGAAGAATTGAATGAAGACATATACCTAGAATCTATAGACTCTATCAGTTTGAAATCTATGGACTCTGCTAGTCTAAAAGCGATGGACTCTACTTGTACAAAATCTATGGACTTTGCCAGTCTGAAAGCTACAGACTCTACCAGTCTAAAAGCTACAGACTCAGCCAGTCTAGAAACTATGGAATGCCTTAGTTTAGGATTCTTGGGTTAGATAAAATATTTTGAAACCTCCGTTTCTACTTCTTCTATTGTTTCTTCACCATATGATCATGGATTGATTCAGGAAAGTGTATGGAAATTGGTAGAATAATAGCAAACTCATTTCGTAGATGCATTCCATTGTTCTTTAGCAAGATTGATTTCTTCTAGAAAAGAGTTTATTGATAATGTAACTATGTTTCATAAACTACTTCCTCATCCATTTCCTCTGAACACATTAATTAGTGAGTTTAAGCAAATAGAATCCAACTACCCAAGTACAAAACCAATCATGGTATTACCTAGAAAGATTTTGAACATCAATAGTTGGTTAACAAATGAAGAGGAAGATCAACTCTTTGAAGTAATAGAAAGACATACCAAAGCTTTTGCTTGGGATTATACTGATATAAAGGAAATTCACCCTAGCATATGCACTCATCACATTTACACATAATATGTCAAACTGATCAGACAACCACAAAGAAGAATAAACCTAGCATTAAAGGAGATAGTCAAAATAGAAATCCAAAAGTTGTTGAAAGTTGGGTTTATTAACCCATCTTAGATAGTCAGTGGGTTTCACCTCTAGTAATTTTGTCCAATAAAAATATAAAGTTAAGGGTATGCGTAGATTATAGATAACTAAACAAAGCAACACTAAGAGATTACTTTTTTTTACCATTCATTGATCAAGTTCTTGACAACTTGGTAGGAAAGAGATATTTTTCTTTCCTAGATGGGTTTAGTGGGTATAAACAGATAATGATAACAACTGAAGATCAAGATAAAACCACATTTACCTACCCTTGGGGAAATTTTGCTTAATGAGTACTTCCATTTGGACTCTGTAATGCTCCAGCAACCTTCCAAAGAGTAGTTCTGGCAATATTCTCTGACCTTACAAATGAGTATGTTGAGGTATATATGGATGATTTCACCATTTATGGTGGAACTTATGAAGAGGCTCTTACCAACTTAGAAAGAGTATTGATCAAATGTGAGGAACATCAATTATCTTTGAGCCATGAGAAATATTTGTTGATGATGAATGAAGGAATAGTCCTGGGACACCATATTTCTGCAAAAGACATTCAAGTAGATCCAAAGAAAGTCAAAAAAAATTCAATTTACCCATTCCATAAAGACAAACTAAAATTAAGAGTTTTTTGAGACATGTTGGTTACTACAGATGCTTCATATATAGTTTTAGCCAAATAGCTGCCCTATGTTTGCCTTACTTACAAAAGATAGTACATTCAAATGGAGTGATAGTTGCCAGCAAGCCTTTGAGACCATCAAATCTAAACTTGTTACTGCTCCAGTATTGAGAGGACCATATTGGACTAAGCCATTCCATATATACATAGATGCTTCCAATACAACACTAGGAATAGTCTTTGGAAAAAATAATGAAGAGAGTAACATGTATGCTATATATTATATTTGCAAAAACATGACACCTATTGAGAGAAATTACACCACAACTGAGAGGGAATTCCTAGCTGTGGTCTATGCAATTAACAAATTCAGACACTACATAACAGACTACAAGGTATTTGTCTAAATAGACCATTCAGTTATTAGATATCTTACCAATAAACCAATTATGGAAGGTAGGATTATTAGATGGTTGTTGCTCTTAAAATAATTTGATGTTACTATTATAGATAAACCAGGGAATTCTAATGTGGTGGCTGATTTCTTGTCAAGAATCAACACTACAGGTGAAGAAAAACCATTGGAAGATGACTTTCCAGATGAACAACTATTTGCCATTTCATAAAAATATTTGCGGTTTGCTGATATAACCAATTACCTCACCACAAATAAGTTTTCTCTGTAATTTTCACAAAAAGAAAAGAAATGTTTAATCAAAGAAACTTCTTCTTTTAAATGGATAAATAGAATGTTATTTAAACTTGGACCTGACTATGTATTTTGCAAGTGTGTGACAAATGGTGAAGCTTATGATATCATCAGAGCTTGTCATGATGAACTAGGCGGAGGTCATTACTCAACTCAAAGAACCATACATAAAATCCTTGGAGCAAGATACTATTGGCCTCATCTTCATCAACAAATAAAAAGATATGCCAGAAACTATGATGTTTGTCAGAGAATTGGACAACCTACCCTTTCAATAGATATGCCTATGCACCCTTATCCTCAATTGGTTTTAGAACCATTTTAGAAATGGGGAATTGATTTTATAGGTCCTGTAGATCTTCCTTCCAGAGAAAAAGAATATCTCCTAGTATGTACAGATTATGTGACCAAGTGGGTAGAAGTGAAAGTATTAACTCATGTTAGAGAATAGATGGTAGCTGATTTCTTATATTTCAAAATCATGCAAATATTTGGTGCTCCAAGGGAGATAGTCTCAAATCAAAGACTGCAGTTCATGTTAAACATGATAAAGCACTTCATGCAAGTATATCAAACTCAGCATAGAAATATATCTACATACCATCCACAGGCTAATGGGTAAGTTGAAGTCACTAACAAAGAACTGTAAACCATTTTAACTAAGGTTGTTAATTCCAACAAAAAGGATTGGGAAGATAAGGTACCAGAAGCTGTTTGGGCCTATAATACTACTTGGAAAATAATAACTAGATTTTCACCTTATGAATTGGTTTATGGTAAGAAGCTTTTATTCTCTATTGAATTTGAATTGAAAACTTTGAAAACCACTATAGAAGTAGGAATTGAATTAGAAGAAATATAGAAAGAAAGACTCCTATAGCTTAATCAACTTGATGAGATGAGGATGGAAGCAATACAAAGAATGGAATTGGTACAACATCAAAGAAAAGTTTGGCATGATTCACAGATCAAATAATGGAAGTTTTAGAAAGGATATTGGGCACTATTATTTGATTCTAAATTTCAATAGTTTAAAGGAAAACTACAAATGAGGTGGCTAGGACCATATCAGATTGAGGTCTTTGAAAATGGTTGTGTTAAGATAATACCTATTGATGACAGTAGAAGAGCTTTGTTCATCAATGGACATATATTGAAGCTCTATCAAAAACCTCTCAATAAAGAATAATTTAATCAAAAGGTAAAAGATCAAGTAGTTGTTTTGGAGAGATTGCTTCTTCTAGAGAACATGTTCCTTGATAATCCTGCAGTCCAGTAAAAATTTCAAAATATATATATATATATATATATATATATATATATATATATATATATATATAGTGAAAATCTATTTAGGGACACTATTGACAATGCATGCCTAGAAAACCAGCTTGTTGGTTGGCTACGCATTGAAAAAAGAGTTTTGGCTAGAAAACCAGCAATGGCTGGCTAAAGGGTAAAAACAAAATTTATAAGAAAAAATAGAGAATCTCATCATGTCACTATGATTGATCATCTCCATGTAATAAACTAATCCATACAAACTTATTTGTGAATGACACATGGCGAGCAACAGATACATCTAAGGTCAAAGTAAGTATGACATATATTTTATTTATCTATGATTAGTTAACTAATTATATTCGATCTAATTAAGACTTTTATCTATAGAGATGAACCAAATTTGAATCTTCTAAAATGGAATGACATGACACATGCCATAATGACAAAAAAATATGCAACTAAGCTGTCAAAGGTGTATGGATAAGTATGTAGCTTTGATATAATCAATTAAGTCATCAATTATGATAATGACAGGACGTCATAAAAAAGGTTTTTAAATGAAGTAATGAATCGCTATCACTTTCAAAGTGACACATCATCATTTCACCCAACTTGTATTAATAAGACAAAATTGCTGGCACACTTCGTAGAAATGTGTGGCACCTAACTATATTAATTGATCATATCAAACTATGAACTCATGTAGCTGTAGCATTTCATATGAACCATTTAATTTTTATATACTTCAACAGAAGCTAGTCTACAGATCTTCCATGATTGTTACCTACCAATCTTTAGTGACTGTTGCCTACTGATTTCAATAAAAGACTAGTCTACACCTCAATCGGAGTTAAAGGAACAGAGTTGAATGTAAATCTACAAAGAAATGGGACAGAATATGAGATCAAAGATGAAGATTGTAGAATTTTTTTATAAATACAAAGCTTCTGTGGCATTGTTTAGAGCCAATGGCTGGCTACCTTTCATTGAAAAGTTCTAAAGTTTCAATGAAACAATGGTAAGTGAATTCATCACTAATCTCACCCCTAAATTTTTAATTGTGAAAGGCAATGTTATTCCTATTACAACTCAAGTTATAAGCCAAGTTATACAAGTTCCATAAGAGGGAATGAAATCTACAGGTAAAATTTCATTTAGTGATTTAATTACTCAGTTTAATGGTAATGAGAAAATTGTGACTTCATGTCTAGTAGATTCTAAATGAAAGTCAA
Organism: Torreya grandis; assembly: GCA_037957365.1. NCBI lineage: Eukaryota > Viridiplantae > Streptophyta > Pinopsida > Cupressales > Taxaceae > Torreya > Torreya grandis. Next base: position 381,278 of record JARHVA010000210.1, on the reverse strand, counting down.
AAGGGATTAGTATAAATTCACTTCTTGAACTCTAGAAATCTGTAGCCATGTGGGTACTCAAGTATATCATTTTTTAGGGGCAACACAATCTTTTAGGGGGAGATGCCATGAAAATGTTAATACATGTTAAGCATGGGAGACAAAACCTTTAATATAAAATTAACCTCCCATCTTTATTATATGGTGCTCTAAAAATTATGTCTACAACCCCTAATGCTACTTTTAGGCATGATGGCCTTATTCATCTCATTATCCAACATCACTTTTTTTAGCAAGGATAAGAGGTCTGGGAGGAATTTCAGAACAATATAGCGTAACAAATTCCAAATTTGTCTACACAAGAAACCCCAAATTTACCATAGGAACACTCATCTCCACCTACTGCATCAATTGAGAAAATAATGCCAAGGAAGACATCACAGACTGTAGTCTCCACAAAAATCCCTTCTTTTTCTTCTTCAAGAAGAATCACAAAGTCTCAAATTCTTGAAGTTTCAAGGTCTCCACAAGAACCTCATGAATCTATAGTAAAACTAATTCCCTTGTCAGGAAGAAGAAAATTGAGATGAAATGTTGCTACAAAACCTGAGAAGATTGAGGGTTTGATTGTTGAGAAGGAAAGCCAACTGAGTATAGCTTAGAGAGTGACTAAAAGAAGGAGAAGGCTCATTTTGATAGATGAACATGAACAAGAGGCTGCAAACATTCTAGAAAGTCTTAAAATGGTATCTCATTCCCCCATACATAAAAATATCCCTACACTTGTAGATATTTAATAAATTCCTTGCGAAAGGAACTCTCCAATCATAATGGAGGAGCCAAATCTAGAGGAAGAGCCACACACAGTAGAGGAATCAAGTATGGCAGAATAACCACCTATTCCAATTAAAACAACAATGGATAAAGGGAAAATTATATGTACCAATGAGAAAGGTGAATCATCTAATCTAAATGATCTTGTTATGTAGTTAAATTTGCAACTTTATCAAGCTCAAGATCTTGAACAAAAAAAGTAGTTAACATTACTGACTTGATCAATCAATTGCAGAACAAAGATTATCTCAACTCATTTTTGGTGCAAAAATTAGATACAGCATCTGTTGATCATGAAGTAGAAATTGACATATTAGAGGAAACAATAAAGGAACATGAAAGTTAACAAATAGATCTTTGGATATATATAGAAAATCTAATGAAGGAAAATAGGATATTATAGAGTTTGGTAAACTCTTCCAAAGTACCTAATGTTGCACCTTCTCCTCCTAAGGTATTTATTGACCATGATTGTCAAACAAGTGATCTAGGTATTCCTCCCTTGCAAATACTACATTAAATTGAATAAAAATATTATGTACTTAAATATAAAAACAAAGACGTAACTTCTTCAAACAAACTCTTGGAAAATGAAAAGAAAGAATTAGAAGCTAAAGTCCAAAATTTAGAAGAAAATTTGCAAGATGCTTGAAAATTAGGGGAATCTCTTTTGGCATGTAGGAATCATTCTCCTACATACAATTTGTTTTTATTTAAACAATTTTACAGATAAGCTTCTACAGATCTCTTGTCATCTTCCTTACAAAATTTTACAGCCAACAACATTTTTGGAAATTTTTTATAGTGTTGAACCTAATCAATAGGATTTTCTTTGTGAATTTTATTTACATTATTTGATTCTAGGAGACCATGAGCACAATAAATTTTTGATAAACCTTCATATAGGATAAGTTCAACTGAGGCCATTACATTCTACATTCAAAAATTAAATAGCATGGAAAATCAGATTTGAGGACAATACAAATCATGCTAAGACTACGAGATTGTGTCAGACCAGCCTTTCCTATTCCTAGATTAATCAAATAGAATTTTAAATGTGCTTGGTTAGATGATGAGGTTAAAATGCATTATTTATAGGATTTATATGATTATGATGTTTCCCTTGATTTGTTTTCAAGACAGAGTTTTGATTCAGTGGTGGCTGCAAGTGTAAATAGACGGGACCAAATTTTAATGCCTCTTAAAAGATGAGAGGTCATATCCCCAAATAACTTAAGATGGAGTATGAGGAGAGCATCCTTAATTATGGAAATCTTAATAGAGTTAATAAACTCTGGGAGAGAGTATAAATGGATTGGCATGAGATATAGACCCCCTTTGTTGATCATACATATTCCAAGATGGTAGAGTTGGGCTCCACAATCAGAGGAGCAATTCAATATATAGAAATAAATGATTTAAATACATCAGGGATTTACAAGCAATTCAGATAAGCATATAATAGATGAATTTGATGAATATGATTTGAGTTAGAGTATGGAAAGTAGAAGCTAGAGCTATGAACACCAATAAATATTTGCAATGGGACTTGCAAAAGGTAAAGCTTGAGAGAGATGATGAGCTCAAAATATGGCTCATTATTGACATGTTATTTCCCTCAATTCATCTCTTGAAGGATATTATCTTATGCAAATCTTAGATTGTTAGATAGCTATTACATGGAAAATAGATATTTATCTTATTTATATTGAACCAAAGATTAAACCTTTACTTTGTCATTAATGTCTAATATATAGCATGTTTTAGTAATTTTTTGTTGTGAAGAATGCTAAAAAAAAGACATAGGTGATGTATAGTGAACGTGCAATTTTGATCTCCATCCAGCAGAACTATGGACTCCACAGGCTTGCTTCTATAGACTATGCATGCTTGTTTCTATGGACTCTATAGGATTACTTCTACAAACTCTATAGGTTTTTTTCTACAGACTTTGCAGGCTCATTTCTATGAAATCTGCATGCTTGTTTCTATGGACTCCATAGGCTTGTTTCTATGGACTCCACAAGTTCATTCCTTCTGACTCTGTAGGGTCAATTCCAAGAATTTTGTAAGGATGAAGCTACAAATGGGGAAGTTGGTGGCCAGATAGGATACGAGAGAATCATTCTAGCTGGAATCAAATAAGGAAAATAACCACCTACTATTTTCTAGGATTTACTTTTGATAAAGTTGTATATATATTTGGATCTTAGGATTATTATAGGATAAGATATCTATTTAATTAGAATAATTGGATCTCTTATAAATCCAATCACCTATCTTTGGATGAATGGATCGACCAAGGAATCATATTTATTTGCATCTTATTTTGATTTGATTATATTAATATAAAATGTAAGATTTTCATATGTAATTAGAGATAGATATCAGATGATAGAGTAGATAATAGAGAAAAAAGATATATACGAACATATTATAGGTTTCAAATAGATTGTAATTATTTTAATTTTATGAATTAATACTTCAATTTCTAGCATTGATTAATCTTTGTTTCTGAGTCTTGGAGGAACAAGGGCCCACTCTCCTTGGAACCAAGAACTGTGTACAATATTTATGTTATGTTTCATTAATTCATTATTATAACTAATTGGAATCTTGTTAATATTTACATTTATTCATAAAAACATCAAAACAAATTCACAATTTTAAAAGCAGTTTCTTATTCAAAATCATTTCCTTTCTAAGTAAAAGTGTGTTTTCTTTTATAGCAGACGTGTGAAGCAACTTTCCTTTTGTTAAATAGGAGTGTGAATTTACTTTCTATCCAATCATAAATAAGAGAGTGATTTTTACTTTCAGAAAAAAGAGTGGATTGATTTGATTTCTTCCTTTGTAGCAAAAGAGTGAATTATGTATTTTATGACACATTTCTTTCTTTAGTCAAAGTTAGAATAGGACAATCAAACACCCCCATAAGCAGCCTTCTAAATCTATCATCCCATACCTTACTGCAGATAGCTTTAGACACCATCCCTGGTTGATAAGACATCAATTGAGTATTGATTAAATGAGGAGTTAAATGACACTCATTAGCTTGCTCTTGCCATCATTGTTTTCCTTCTCTACCCAAGGTATGCAATTGTTCTGTAGGAAAGTCAGAAGGTAGTCTAGCACTTGATTCTATCAATCTTAGAAGGGATTCATCTTGATCTTCTTAGGGTTGATATTCATTGTAATCATCTTCAAATCCTACTATTGCATGGATATCATCAAAAACAATGGGGTTATCTTAACCATCATAAAATTGCTCATCCTCATAACTAAGGCCATAAGAGGCCCCATTACAAATGAACCTTTGAGTCATGTCTAAAAAGAGTTATTTTGTGTGTTTGACTAACTTTGGACCAACATTCGACAACCAATTAACGTGTGCTTTGGCTCTCTTTTTAATCTAATAACCAAGGTACCAATGAGACTATAAGGGAGGGTGGTTTGAAACCACGCACAATTTAGAAGATTTCGTTCATGAAATTACTCAACCTTTGGTAAAGTTTAAATCATATAAATCAGGAGAGAGTAAGGTAACTCAAAGACCTAAGGTGAAAACTAGTACACCAAAGCCTAGATCTTTGTGATACACCCACACTACAAAATCTAGTTTCAACTTTAACAAGTTGACCCTAGAAATTTAGAGGAAAGCTCTCCGAATTACAAAGAAGACAAAATGGAATAAGTAACTCAAGATGTAAAGACATACACAAATAACTAAGTATAAAGATAAGACCAAATGGGCAACACAATGTTGCCATATGATTCTAGTAGGATAAAAATATGCTTTAGGACCCAAAGCATGAGTGATACGTAATATAACTTAAGTCCACCAAGATGATCATGTATTTTGAGTCTTAATAAACAACCGTCAATCCAAATATAAAATTGAACCCAAGTTAAAACAAGCTTAGTACACAAATGGAGAACCCACTTTGATGCACCAACCCTTAGAACTCAAAAAAGTTTAATTTCAAATGTGGATTATAAATGAAGGATTTAAACAAATTGGGTAAAAGTTCTAAACTCAATTGTGTAGCATAACTGCGCCAAAGTGGATGCCATCACACAAAGCTTTTGATAACAAATTGAACAAGGAGAAGATTAATTTTTCATTTGGACAGTGTAACACCTCCCTTACTCAAGAAAATTGAGGACAATATGTTTTGGTTAAGTTCATTAATTTAACAAGTAGTTTAAGACACAAATCAAGACCAAGTAAGTTGATGACAAAAAACACACATCTTAAGTCTAAACTAAAAAGGTATGGTAAAGTGGGGTCTACTAAACTCTCAAGTTTTTAATGTTCTAGGGGAATCAATTATCCAATGACTTTTACAACAAATAATGCAAAAGAAAAGCATGGATTTTGGGTCTATATCAGTCAGCTTGTTGCATAAAGGTCTAGTCTTTTATGCAACTACTACAATCTACTATTCACTCAGTGTAGTATGATGTCCAAAATGCCACTACGTCCCATGTGTAACTCTAAAAATATTTAAATGAATTCAATGCCAAGAGATGAAACCCTAGGTCAAAGCTTCCTTAAAGAACTTGTAGGAGATGATAAAGTCCTCCTCACAAGCCAAGTTACATAAAAATAAAGAAAGCATGAAAATAGAAAAAATTTAGGGTCATTTTCAAGATCACCGAAATGTTAATGAGTTTTTGAAGAGTACTTTAGGTGACATTCTTTCTAAACCTTGGACTAGGCTACTTGCAATAGGAATGTCACTCTTGATTCCAAGGGTTCCCTATAGGGGACAAAAGGAAGAGCATACATGTAACATTCCTCTCTGTGCCAAACAATATTAATCTAATCAACTATTAAAAATAAGAATTAACAAGTGTGTTCAATTTTAAATCCAAATAAAATGTTTGGTGGTGTTCATTTGACCCCTTGGTCTTAGTTGTAAACTTTGAAAACATTCATAAAAAATATTTAGATTCTTTATTAAACATCAAAACAAGGTTCTTATTCCATTTTTAAGCATGAAAAGGTGATTTAAACATGTTTTAAGTAAATTTTAAACTTGATCCTGTAGCAAAATTGTTAGCATGTCCTTTAGCTTTGAAGCCCTTTTGAATTTGAAATAACAAACTTTAAAAAAGTAGGTCTTGGGTCTATGTTTTTTCTAAAAACACAGTGAGTGGTGTCAATCAATACCATCAATGTCAGTTATGGCCAACTGAGATCTGAGTAATGTTAGTTCTGTTGACCAATGTCAGTTAAGCCAAGTAATTGATGTTGATATTTTTACTAACGTCGATTACTGTGTAAAAACTATGGCAACCAAAAATGGGAAAATAAAGTTAGAAAATTTATTTTCAATAGTTTTAAAAGGCTAAATAAATTTTTTAAGGTTGTAAAAGGATCTCATTTAAGTGTAGGATGTGTCTAGTCCTATCAGATGTGTCAAGATGTAGAGAGGATTACAAAGCAAGTTAGTCAAGCATTAGTCCATAAACCATGAAACATGCATAAAAAACTAACTAACCAAGCCTATCTATTCTTATGGTAATTGTAAAGGATAGAAAAAAATAAATAAATAAAAGTAACACCATATTACCTTTCCAAATGAATTCACCATGCCCATGTGGCTCAAAAACCTGTTCTCCCTTGATCAAGCAACCTTGTCTTTATCAACAATGGTGGTAAGCTCCTCCAATGCCTCAAGAACACTCCATAAAACATAGGCTCTTGATGTGGAATCACTAAACTAGCCTATTAATGAAGCTTTGTGGAAATAATTTAGCATTATGACTTTTTGATATTCAAACTTTGGATATATCTGAGGATAATAATCCTGCACTAAAATAACATAGAAATGATGTTCATGGCCTCTCTATTCATAGTTTTTTGAGATTGTTCAAGATTAACCATGACCATCCATCTCAAGATTGAGATGTGTGGCCATGGATAATCTTAATATTTAAAATTAGATCCATAAATATCCTCAAGATAAATAAGCATTAAACAGGTATGAGAGGTATTAACTAGGCATGGGTGATCCATAATCCTGATATTTTATGTACTTATAGCTTGATAGATGCCACCCCATAGATAATGTCACTAGGTGATGCAGATAATAAGAATCAATTTTCAAAAAAAAAAATTCAACAACTCTCATGGAAAATCCACTTAAGCTCTTGATTTGAATTAATTATCTTTAAATAAGGTTAATCAATATTTGTGCAATTATTTAAAAATTAGTCCTTAATTAATCAAAATGGTCAGAAAGTCATATTACTGAGTCGTAATTTGACTTGAGAAGAATTATAAGGTGATGCTAGATGCATTATAATCATATTCCCATTTAGGATGTTGCTAATAGTAAATAATAAAGGTACATGATGTGTATCAATAAATTAGAAGAAAAGAGTGATCTAAAGCATTAAATGGCAAAATGGTCATTTTGACTCGAAATGATCTAATCAAAGTTAGCCGACCCATAAAATGTATTGCCCTATTTAAGAATATTTTGACCTAAAATGACACTTGTAAATGACAAGTTCGAACCATTTAAGATGTTTTATAGATTTTGACCTAAAATATGTATTTGAGTACAATTCATGTAAGATTGACAATTTTAACACAAATGGTGTTAGGAATTAGATGTCTATAGATTGTAGACAAGGTTGGGTTGGTTATAGACAAGGTTGGGTTGGTTGTAAATAGGATTGAGTTGGTTGTAGACAAGGTTGGGTTGATTTTTGGTAAGGAAGGAAGCATAAGTGGTTTGTGATGAAAGGTACCACTTTAAGGTAAAAGGATTGTTATCAAAGATCCTAGAAAATTTTGGATCTCCAAGAGAGAAAATATGAAATCTCTCCATTGAACAAGTTAGTGGAGATGAGGTATTAGAAAATAGGTTCTTGGTTAGTTTGATTCTTTAATTTGTAGTCTGGTAAAGACTATGTGAAGAATTGACAGAAACAAAGCTCACACCTCAAACAAAAAGTAAGAAAAAGAAAAGATTCAAGGAAATAAAATAATACACTAAAATATGTTAAATCTTAGAGTTTTAATTATCTTTCTTTTGGCTTATACCTTAGAAAGTGTGAAGAAAAAATTTGGTTTGCATAATAGGTCCTAAACAAGATAGTCTATGTTTGGTTTTGGGTTATGTTTAGGCACTCAGGAAGAAGTTTATATTATATCAAGTACGTGGCTTGGTATTGGGACCTACCCCCTCACTTTATAATCACACAGTGATAAGGGTGATGATTGCTTAGCCAAGATATACAAAGTCCAGAGTTTATACTCAACTAGAGAGCTAAGTTGGTTCTCTCCTTGATGGTGAAATCCAAGTAGGATAGCTTAGAGGGGGTAAGTTTTTCACCAAATGATGAAATCTTGTCGATCTTTGTCTTAAGTATTTTTTTATGTGTTGATTATTCAATAGTTTGGTTTAGTGTGTGAAGATAAGTGAAAGCTATGGAAAAATTATTTTTCCTCCTAGTAACTAAATGAATTAAGATCAGCAAGTAATTCAATGGATGCAAAGTATTTGTTTTAAACCCAAAATAAAATGTTAGATTTACTTAAATGCATACAAAATTTATAAATGCAATCTAAATGAAAGATGAAAATGCAAGTCTTAGTCCTAGGATGATTGTTCTTTTTATTTTTTTAAAATATGTAAGGAAAATAAACTTTAACTTTTCCAAAAAAATGCAACTAAAACTTGTGTTATTATTATTATTATTATTATTATTATTATTATTATTATTATTATTATTATTATTAAGAAAGAAAGATTAATTTTCTTAGAATGCAAATAAATGATTTTCACTAATGAAATTCTAAATGTCCTACAACATCTATGAGCCCAAGAAAACTCAAGGGTCCCACCGAGCGTGCCAAAATATTTCTCTCAATTATTTTGTTTTTCTTACTTTTTTTTTGAAAAGAAAGAAACTAGGAATGAAGGGTGTGGAAGAATACATGTTAAAGTGTGTGCGTTGAATCCAGATGATTATGAAGAGCTCTTTTTTGGTTAGAAAAGAATACTTGTAAATAAAAAAAATATGACCATAAAAATTTATTTGTTAGGCAAATAGTTTGGTGGATTGCCTAGCGTGAGCTAGATCCTAGAAGCGAAAGCTTTCTAGGAGACTGTCAATCCACCTTATTCAAAACACTTAAGTTGGAATGATAAAATAAGTAGATTTTTCATTAAAATAATAAAAAAATGATACTAAAACAAAAAATAACTAAATTTGATACAATAAAGTTAAATGCTTTACAAAATATAACTAAATGAACGCAATAGTTTAATTAATACTAATTCTGAAAATTGGTAAAAGTTATGGTTTTGATTTGGTAAAGTGGTGAGGGTCAAAAAAATTATTTTGTTCATTTGGGTAGATGGTCAAGGATACAAGTATACAAATGGATGAATAGATAAGTGAAGAAAATAAGTAAATATGACAAAGAAAAAAAGAAAGGTAAAGATGGCAAAGAGGGAAAAGAGGTAAATGAGGCAAAGAGGTGAATGGGATAAAGGGAATAAATGAAATGGAAATAGTCAAAGGGATTAAATGGGATGAATGGAATGAAGAAGAAGATTTTAAGGGCTCAAGAGTATGAAGGTTAAAAAAAGAGAAGGCCAAAGGGAAATAAAGAAAGAACTAAAATTACAAAATAAAGTAAATTACCTCAATGTTGTTGAAATGGCTTGAAGATGTTAATGATGGTTGAATGTTGATGAAGCTTGAAGTAATTTCGGTAGAGCTTCGTTGATTTGATATTTTATCCTCCAAGATGATGATGACCTCCTCCAAAAAAACCTATGACAATATGCTAAGATCAAAAGACTAACTTCCCACTTTACCTTGGGTGAAAGAAAGTGGGGTATTTATAGCATTTTTGTGTGAAGAAACATACCAAAATAGAGGAATAGTGAAGCAATTCAAATTTATCCAAGTGGACTCATGATTTAGTCAAGGTGAGGTGGGTGAGGATTTCCATGTGGGTCGGTGAGTCTCCAAGTTTGAATGGAAATCATGCACATGGCTTTGAATGAGGCTTAAAGACTTCTCCCCATCCTTTCTTGCTTTCACACAAGCACTTAAAGGCGTTGCACACCATATGTGATGCCATTTTCCATTTGGAGGATGAAAAGTTCAAGGTGAGGTTGGTGGGGATTCCCATGTGGGTTGGAAAGTCTCTCATTTGAGTTGCTGAACCTCCATTTGGGCTAAAAGGTCAAAAATGGGTGCCATTTGTCTTTCTCAATGTCTTAAAGAGGTAGGTATCTCTTTTTAAAGTCTAATTTCATGTGAAAAAATAAAATACATGTTGAATAATGACCCCTTAAGGGGAAATTCACCACATTTCAAGGGGGGCCTTGTGATGTTTGAATGAGGTCATCAAGCACTTTGGGAAGGGTCCCAGGTGAGGTATGATGTCTCATATCAAGCCACATCACTTGTCATATCACCTCCAAATCACATGCCATGTCATCATGAATAGTAATAGTGGGTCCTACAGTAAATAGTGATGGTGAATAGTACTTTTAAATAGTGATTTTGAATGATATTTGTGACTAGGGGAATAGTGATTTAATTGGGTTAAGGGGGTTTTAGGAAGGTTTAATAAGTTTTAAGAGATCCTGAGGTATTTAGTCATTGAAAATTGTAAATGTACAATTTTTTGGTGTCTACAACAGTTTAACTATTTTCATATCTGAATATTATTAATTTATGGGAGGTTGATTAACAATTAAATGAGGTACAATGTAGTCTTTCATTCAATTAAAAAGTTGTCATTGAGAAATTTATTTTCGTGTAAAGACTCATGTTAAGCAGTTTAGTTGTTTTGAATGTAGTTATGAAATGATCAAATAAAGTTTCTTTCGTGTAAAGGTTTATGTTAAGTACTTTAGTCATTTTGAATGCAATTGTGAAATGATTAAACACATTTTTCTCTACAAGTTATTTTTATTTTTTCTATGATGAATAGAAAAAACAACGTCCAACTATTTAATAAAAATTTATGTGATAAATTGATATTAATTATTATAATGGTAGTAAATAGTGTATTAGAAATAATATGATAGAATGAAAATACTTGTTGAATAATATATATTAAAATGTTTGATAACATTTCCAGCTTGTTAAATAAAATATTAAAATGTTTGATAATATTATTAGATATTAATATTAGCATATAAAATTTTAAAAAATATGATAATAAATAACGTATTAAAAAGAATATAACAAAATAAAAATATTAATTTATTGAATAATTTATATTAAAATGTTTCATAATATTACCACATCTTATTATTACCATATAAACCTTAAATCCTGGATTTATGTATTAATTTTCATTACATCTCTAATGAGGTCCGCATGTACATTACTAATAGCACATGTTGAGATCAAGATTACTCCAATAGGAAACGCATGTAACTTTTCACTATGAACATATATATTACAATTAGGCAATTGGAAAAACATGCAACATCCTCATTATTTTTCCATAGCTTAGCTGCCATTTATCTCAGCATATGGGAGGTCAAGTATCCAATGGTTTCCTTAGCTTGCCTGCCATTCCAATTCATTTCAAGGATGTGGGAGGTTAATTATTTTAAGTTTAAAAGTACTATTTTCACACCAAGTCAAAAAGGTAAACATAAAACTTCGGGGGAAGAAGTAGTGTGCTCGGCCAAGTCTTTACCTAAAAAGAACTGCATGGCAATTTGCAATAGACTTTTTCGAAATTTGCAGAGTCAAATTGAAAGAACAAAGGCGTTTAAAAATTGCAGTCGGTGGAAACAATCATAAGTTTTGCGGAAGCGTATACGCCATGGCAATGGTTGAAATTGTAAACGACAATAAAAAGTCAGAATTAATGTGCCACTAAAGTGCGTTGACACTGTAGATAAAAGCTGAGGCCAAGATTCAATGTATTACCATGTTATCCTGAAGTAGTAACACAGAACCTTGATACTTCATCAAGTGTTTTGTCCTAAAATAGTAAGAGATAGCAAAACATATGGATACAGATGTGGAAGTGCCTTCTTACTTTAGGTGCCCCATATCCATGGAGCTCATGAGAGATCCTGTAATTGTTTCTACAGGGTTGACTTATGACAGAGAAAGCATAGAGCACTGGGTCTATACATGCAACAAGAAAACTTGCCCTGCTACCATGCAAGACCTGCACAATTTGGAGATGACACCAAATCATACACTGCGCCGCCTTATTCAGGGGTGGTGTGTGATTAATAGTTCCAAAGGGGTGGATCGAATCCCCACCCCGAAGCCGCCTCTAGATCCGGTACAGGTCGCCGACCTGCTCCAACAGGCGGCTAGATCTAAGACTTTCCAGGCCATCAATGCGTTGAAAAAGCTCAGGTTCCTTGCAAGAGAGAGCGAGAGGAATCTGAGATGCATTGAAGCTTCTGGATCTGGTCCAGCATTGATATCTCTTCTTGGTTCGTGTTGCGAAGAAGAGATAGGAAGTTTTCGATCACAATCTCTTCTCAGGTCTTGTTGTCAAGAAGAGATCGACAACGAGAACTCAAAAATTTGTGAGGAAGCTTTGGGAATTCTCCATCTGCTTCCTGTGACGCTGGAGACTGCGAAGCTTCTGTACCAACCTGCATCCATGAGGTCCCTGGCGTTGATTTTGCAGAGAGGGAGAAGCGAGGCGAGGCTCCATGCAGTGACACTGTTACAGAATATTGCAAGCAGGATCCCTAATTGGGAACTCATTGTTAGACAAAATATTGATGTTTTGCATCTGCTGGTCGAGATGTTAAGGGACGAATTCTGCCACCGGGCTACTATAGCAGCGTTGGATGTTGTGAAGGCAATGTGTAAGGACTCCAGAAGAAATAAATTGAAGGTTATAGAAGCGGGTGTAGTCTATGTTTTGATAGAGCTGCTTCCAGAGGCTGAGGGGCCAAAAGGTGAGAAGATCTTGGACCTGTTGGATATGGTCTTGGACTGTGCGGAAGGAAGGGCTGCCATGGCCGACCACGCCATGGGTGTTGCTTCTGTGTCGAAGAAACTTATGAGCGTTTCTGAATTTGGAACAAGGAAAGCTGTTCGGATACTCTGGTCGCTCTGTATATTTTCTCCCAGTGCTTCTGTTCTTCGGGACATGATTCAGTTTGGAGCTGTGTCGAAGCTGTGCACGATTCTCCAGGTGGAGCGTACGCGTAAAACGAAGCAGAAGGCCAAAGATATCCTGAAATTGCATGCAAAGAGGTGGTCCAACTCCCCTTGTTTTCCCTCGCCATTGAGAAAATGCTTTTCAGGTGATGATTGATGTTGTTCAATCCACTCGTTTTGAATGCAGTTCTGAAATGAAAAACTGTTTCCCTCTGAGGTTTTTTGTATGTTTTTCTGTAATGAATAGGTAATTTATGTGATGACGATTTCTGCAATAACTTACTAATCATCTGATAACTAACGATACATGGAATATGACAGAATGCAAATACCAGCCAAAACAAAGCACATATATTAAAATGTTTAATAACATTTATAGATTAAATGCATATGTTTTTTCTGGAAATAACTGTGTACAAGATACGTATACAAAGCTTGAGTATTGACAGATGTTAATAGCATTTGGAAGACTTAGTCTTTTTTAATTATAAACCAAACATTTATAATAGCAGTAATACGAAAAAACTATTTTCATCCACAAGATCCTATTAGATTATCCAAAGGTTTTTTCAGCTTATCTGAGAGTTTTTATTATAAATCAATTTTGTCCATTCCATATTTATTTATAATGTTTTAAAATATTTTTAATATAACTTTTTTTGTTTTCTAAACTTAATAAATTATAAAGATTATTTAAATTTTTATATTGTAATAAATGATTTTATTTTAATTATCTATATAGAAAAAATTATAGCACTACATGCTTCTCATCTTCCAAATTTACTTGTTTGTAAAGTATACATTTATGCTCTTCCTATTTTATAAATTTCTGTGATCTCATTGTTTCCACTATTAGGTGATGAGAGTTTATCCTTATAAACTAAAAATTTAAAATATTTTTTTTGGAGGTAATTTTTCAGTGTAAATGATTGTTAAATTAATTTTATATTAATATAATCTATTTTTTTCTCATTTAAATCTTCTCAAAATCTTTTTTTTAATTTTATTTTGTATCAAGTTTGATATAATTGTTGGTTCTTCAATTATATCTACAACTTCAATTCCCTATCATATTATTTAATTCATCTTATTATGATACTATCTCTTCTTTTGAATTTTAAACATTACTTGTATACTAACCTGCTCATTTATATATATGTTTGTTTATTTTATCTACTTAAATATATAACAAATCAGCACAAAACTTATCCTTCTAATAGTAACATACATGTTTTCCTATAATAATAAGGAGTTTGAAATTTTATTCTCAATTTATTTATCAATTTTTATTTTTTAAACTTTCTAATTTTTTTAAAATATTTTTGAAAGGTCTAAGTTTCAAATAGAACAATCATATTAAACTATTATCTATATTAGTATTCTAAAGCCTAGTTTTTTCGATTTTAAAGTGATAACTAAGCTCTCCTTAATTTATTTTCCATTGTGTAAAATGTTTTGAAGTCTTCTGCTACCCACTTCTTCACACATAAAGTTTGGTTATAACTAAAATAAAATTTAAAGACCAAATATTTACAAGATTGAACTATCTCCAATTTATCACCATTGTATGTGATAATTATGTTTTTATCTTAAAACCTATTATCATTACATTTTTTTTTGTTGACATTAACTTTGATTTCATAAGATATAATAAGTTTAAGAAGTTTGAATATTTATTTCAATTAAAATGACAAAATTCTTCAATTTTAATTTGTGTCAATAAACTTTTTCCTAATTTTTTATATAAATAAATAAAAAAGATTATTTTAATTTCTTATGTATTGAATCTATATTTCATATGTACATGGTTCTGTGTGTTTTTATATCTGATAGTTAATACTTAATAAGATAAAAATTAATTACAACCTTTTAAATTGACATTTTAGAACACTTCCTATAAACATAAACTAAACTAAAATGATAATATGAATTATTTCCTACTAGAATATGGAGGAGATGAAAAAGATAATTAGCTGCAATTGATATCAAGGTCTTCGGAGATTAACTATTTTCTTCTCTGAATTATATTTACTTGAGAGAGGCTGATTCACTAACTCTACATTATTGGGAAGGAGCAGAGGTTAAAAAGCTATATGATTTATAGGATATTGTTTTCTTTTGCTTAGTTGATATTTTTATTTAAGGCTATCAGTGGAAGCCATGATTTGTTTTGTTTTCTTTAATTCCAAAATATATTTGATATATGTTACAGAAATTGTTTAAATTTCTCGATGTAGTAGCTGTTTACCACTCTGTCGCTCATACATAGAGCAATGTGGCATAAAATATTTTGCACAAATGTTTAACAGACTTCTGCACATAAGTGTGAAATCAGAACGCGTCAGCAAGATAAGCTCTTCCAAATCTAACAAATTTTATTCTCTCTTCAACTTCTACCTAAAGCCAAAAAGGTGCTTTAGCTTGACTTGGCTGATTATATCCCTTTCTGCATTGAGATCTTCTCTTGCAGGTGAATTTTTTTATTTTGCTGGATGACCGTTAAATTAACCTAGGATTTGTAGAATCTAATTTTCTCCCCAGAATCTAACAAAACCCTCTATTTCTTGTGTTCTAGTACCATTCCTTCTCGTAACTTACTCTTATCTACAAAATTCAGTTAAAGAATCAAAATGTATTTGTTGTAGATTATCTTTATGTTTGACGATTAGTACATCTTCATCTGTATATATCTCAATTATAACAAAGCATGACATGCTCTACGCGTACTCCTTCCCACTTTCCTCCTTCAATCTTCGGATTCATCTATATAAATAAGTCAAATTATGTGGATGAGGTAACATCCTACTTCCATTTTTATTATTTATTGGCACTGCCAATTCTGTTATAACCTATTCAATATTAATGATGAACCATTAAAGGTGGTCCAAAACGTTGATTTTCGAGTTTTCGTTGTAATTTTTTTTAATTATTTTGTTTATAACATTATGAATTTCCTAAACCAAAAGTCTTTAGGCACAATCTAGTTTGTCTTCACTCAATTAGAAATTCATTTTCGTGTAAAGGCTGGTGTTGAGCAATCTAGTTGTTTTAAACGCAGTTTTGAAATGATAAAAACCCATTTCCTCTGCGATAAATTTTTTTTTTTTCAATAATGAATAAAAAGAAGCAGCCTCCAACTGTTTGATGAATATTTCTGTGATAAATTACTATTAATTACTACTGTGGTGGTAAATACTGTATTGAAAGGATTTTGATCAAAAATATTCATTTAAATGTTTGATAGTGTTAGCAGATGTTAGCAGTTCCATATAACCTGAAACCTATATTTGTGTATTAATTTTGATTGCATATATTATACTTGATTAGGAAAATTAACACCTATATTACTAATAGCACAGGTTGAGGTCAATGCTAACATGTAACATTTATTCAAGGCTTCGCTGTCATTTATCTTAGGATGTGGGAGGTTAATTATGCAATGTTTTTAATGAATTCGAAAACTATCAAGATAATTAAAAATAGACTAAGATTTCGAACAATAATTTGTATTAATTTGTGTTGAATGATTTGAAATATTTACAAACCTACATTATACTTGTAAAAATTCGAAAAAAAATAAAAATCTAAAAAAACGTCTATTTTTAGTAGTTGTTATTTATAGTAAAGTTTGCATGCAAGTGTGCGCAACTTTAAAAATTTTCTGAAATATCCTAAATACCAAAATTAGCCTATTGGAATAAATTCAATTGAAGTTGACCTCTGGTCTTAAAAATATACAATTTTTAAAAATAAAAATTTCTCAAAAAAATCATTAACATTAATTTCGGACTTTCAGATGAATGATCATATTTGGCCTCCAAAAAATATCAAAATCAAATCTAACGAGATAGAGCACCTTAAGGCAGAATCAAATTTTTCAATACGATCATTTTGGCGCATGGAAGAGCTCAAACGAAACTACAGGTCAAAAGTTATGGCTTCTAGAAAGTTGGCCTATTTTTTCTACATCAGTGTTCATCAACAAGTCACAGGGTGTATTGACCAAATTGTAAAATCAGAGTAGTTATCAGTTATATTGACCAAATGTAGTGGCCCACTTGCTTCTCTTTATTTTGGATTTGTATTAATATTGTAAAATTTGAATGAAAGATTTTTTATAAAATGGATAAGTGTTGTATTAATTTAAATTGAATATATTTTTTTTATTTTTTTATAAAATGAATGTGTTGTATTAATTTAAATTGGATATGCTTTTTTGAATGTATCTTTAAATTAATTTTTTAATTTTAAAATTCTCATTTATTAATTTACATATTTACAAATATTTAATAGAACATTTTGTTAATACATGAAAAAAATATTTTTAAAATACTTAATTTATACAATATATTATTTTTTAACATCTTTATTCCCAATTTAATAATATAATAAATTATCACCATCTCATTCAACATATACCTGGATCCACTTTATTTTTATTAACATTCTAGAACAAAAATAATAAAATATTTTAAGTCATTGAGTCACAATACAAGAACTACATATAAGAAGGAAGAGTAAAAGCAAGTGAAAAAATCTAGAAGTTATATTTCACTTAAATAAATTTTATCTACATTTTAAAGTTTAGTTTAAACACTCATCTATAATGAAGTATATGATCGGGGTAGTGGTTGTTTTAAATTCTATTGTAAGTTCCAAAATTCATATTTATGTGATAGATCTTTTACAATGTTGTAAATATATCACTTTTATTCATTTGAATTTAATTTATTATGTTTTATTAATTAATAAGACATTATTATTGTAGAATTATTTATATATATATTGTAATTTTTATTTTAATTATAATTTATTATTTTAATATTTTTTTATGGATTTACATTATTTTACATGTTTTAAGTTTAAATCTTACTTTATACTAATAAATTTTAATCAACTCATATTTAAAAATTATAATTTTTAGACACAAGTTGTGGGGTAAGATAGAGGAACTCATAGTTCCAAAAGAATAAATATGTATGTCTATTATTAGCCCATTTTATTTGGCTTTTATATTGATAAATTGAAAGAATAAATAGACAAACTAGGGGAAATGAAGTCCAATTGATTAATTATATGATAAAATTCCTAAATGCAAATGATCTTATTTTGATTACAATAACAATCCAAAACTTACAAGATCATCTAAAAGCCTTAGAAAAAAATTTCAAAGAAGTCATGGTGCATATCAACATTAGTGAAATTAAGATTGTGATATGCTCACATTTAAAATATAACAAGCACATAAGTTTTATATTTGAGGAAACCCCACTAAGGATAGCCTCGGAATATAAATACATAGGGATTGATTTTACTAATATTTTTAGCTGAGAAACATGTATAATGAAGAGAATTTAAGGAGGGCAGAGATAATTATACTCTATTTAAATTATTTTTAAAGATGTTGATTTGTGGGATTGAAAGACAACCAATATCTTTTTCATGATACTAGTAGTTCCAATGGTACTCTAAAGGTGTAAAGTTTAGGTGAATGATATGTCAAATATAAATAAGAAATCAATTGATAGAATTCAGAAATATTTAATCACAAGTAATTTCAAGATGGAAATATGTGTCCCATACAAGATAATCTTAGTAGAAACATGCATTTTTTCAATATAATCAACAATCATCATAATTTTTTAGGTTATATAAGTAAATTAGAGACGATAAAGGAGTATATATGGCCAAAGGATGTAATGAAATAAATTTTGAACAAAATAAAAATTATATGAATGAAACAAAGTAAAATAAAATAAAAAATCTAGATGAGTAAATAGATCAACTTATAAGGATGTTGAGAATCCAATTAAGAGATAAAAACTATGTGACCCAAAAATTTTAACTATGTAGACAAAACAAATATGAAGGATAAATTATTATTACATAATTGTGTCTAATATGTCTTATAGATGTGATCAAAAAATTTATATAGAAGTAAAAATAACTTAGAAAATAAATATATTTATAATTTAATTGAGAAAATTATATATAGAATGGAATTATCATCGATTACTTGGAATATGATGACATTCAAATTAGATATTTATATTGTTTATATGGAGAACTAACCATTCAAATCTTCTATTTTTCCTACAAATTCTTCATTCCTTTGATTATACTTTTTACTTTTAATATCTAAAATTTTATTTTAATCTAATTAAAATTATTAAAATCTCTATATAAATAATTTCATTTATCTTTTTATTATCAAAAGTGATAAAGTATGATTTTACATTACATTTGTATTTTTTTATGTATTTTTTTATATAAATAAATCAATAAAATAGAATTATTATTGTAAAAAATCTCAAAACTAAAAGAAAATGTTGGTAAATTTTAACATAATAAAAAATATTTATAATTATTTAATTATATATATTATAATTTTTTAAAATAAAATAAAACCCTTATTTAAAAAAAAAAAAAAACTAAAACTAAACTAACATTATACGATATTAATATGATTGCTTGATATAATTTTTGAAGTAGCAATTTAATATTGATTTTTGTTGAGTTTATGTTGTGTGTGGGGATGGATAATGAGAAATGTATATGTTGTGAATCAAATGAGTTTGTATTGGATTTTTTTATTTATTCAATTATTTTATTATTACAATTTTTTTTAATATTATAAAAAATAATAATACATGAAAATTATATATTATTGTTGGATTTTTTATTTTTTTATTTTCAAAAATATATTTTATATTATAAATAAAAATAATATTATATATTATAATTATAATTAATTGATAAAATTTTGACAATAACAAGTTAATATTATCTTATTTTTTCTTTTTATAATATTTTTTACTATTATATTGAGTCTCTAAAATAAGTATCAAAGAATTGTAGATAAAGATTATAGTTTATTAATAGAATTGTAACAATATTCATTTAATATCATCTTATTTTTGTATTACAGTTTAATATAGTATTTCTTTAAATGTGATTTAAAGAGAGTGTTGAAAAAATCAAAGGCTAATGAGAATATTACCTAATCCACAAAAAATAATATGACATTGAAGTTGAACTAAGAAACCTAAGCCTAGAAATGGGGCTCAAGGTGGCTATTGGATCAATTAACATTTTGTACCATATACAAAACTTGCAACTTAGAGTTAACAATATCCTTTATACACATGGAAGGTTTTATGTTCGATTCCTTTCAATATTAATCTTAATTTTATTGATCATTTTAATTATTTTTTTAAAATAATTTTTTAATAAAATTTCAAAATATTTGTGAATTATTAAATTTATAAAATCTATGCTAATAAAATAGTTAATAGATGTTATTTATTTTTAATATAATTTAACTTTAACAATGTAAAAATTAATTTTATAATTCAATTAATTTTTTAAATAATATTTCAAAGATGATATTTGTTTGATGAAATATATTTATATATTAATAAAATATATAATATACAAATAATTTTAAAAAAATAGGTGGTATGGAAGTATGCTTTAAGTTAGACTAGGTTAAGTTTAGGAACAAGAAATAGTAGAAGTAAAAATAATGTTAAGTTTCATTTAGGAATGAGTCATTATAACATCATAAAAGAAAATATTAAGTTGTCAAAGCAAGGCTAGAAGATGGAGGATCCATATCATCTGGACCCCAACCTGAGCTAGAAAATTCATTGCCATCTGGAATTGGCTCCCAACCAAAAGCCTAAGTAGTGTCCTTATCATCTTATTGTGGCCGAGTAGGAGAAATGGCCAGAGAGTGATGTAAAAAAAATAGGCCAAACTTTTGGAGGTCATACCTTTTGACCCTTAGCTCTGTTTGAGCTCTTCCACACGCTAAAATGACCATCTAGAAAAAAAAATTGCTGCCCTAAGTCGTGATTTCTGCTTAGAGGTGTTTTTGATATTTTTCAAAGGCCAAACATGACCATCTGAGGGTCTAAAATTATAGTTTAATGATTTTTTATGGATTTTTTTTCATTTTAGAAATTATATATTTTTATGACCAAACATGAACTTCAGTTGAAATTCATCCTATAGGCTAATTTTAGTGTTTAGAATATATTAGGATATTTTTAGAGTTACATGCGCTTTCATGTAAAACTTACTAAAAATAGCACCTACTAAAAATAGAAGTTTTTTTTATATTTTAGTTTTTTTTCAAATTTTGCATGTCAACTCTAATTTCAAGTTGAGGATTATTTAAGTATGGGTTGGGTTGTAATCAATTTAGGCAATAAATATGAATCAATTATGAGTATTGTTTCAAATCTTGGCCTTATTGATGATTTTATTATCTTGATAGTTTTCAAGTTCATTATCTGGTATCAAAGCAAGATTTAATCTTGGAGGAGTAAAAAATGGCAAGAGGAGGAGGAAGAGGTATTACATAGATGAATAAGACTATACAAGAGATGCAAAGGTAAGTGAAATAATTAATAGAGTTTATCACTAATCAAATAAGAAGATAAGGTGGTGATGAAGCCGAGGAAGACACAGATCATGATGAATAAATTTAGTAAGAAGAACAGTAAGATCAACCACCATTGATGGAAGAGAGGATGGTTGAGGATTTAGAAGGAAGGAATGAAGGAATCAAGGTTGATCTTCCATATTATAGAGGTAGTTTAAAACTAGAGGAGTTGATAGATTGGATGAATATCATGAAAATTTTCTTTTAACAGAAAACTATGAGAGAAGACAAGAAAGTAAAGTTTGCATGCACAAAATTGAAATGTCATGCAATGATTTGGTGGGATAACCTACAAAAATAGAGACAGAGAAAAGGTAAAGAAAATATTAATTTGTGGAAAATGATGGGGAAAAAGCTGAGGGAGAATTTTTTTCCTATAGATTATGCACAAACCCTATACAGAGGATTTTAGAAATTGAGGCAAAAATATCACAATATACAAGAGTATATAGATGAGTTTTACAAGCTTTCTATATGAGTGGAGAATGATGAAACAAAAGAGCAAATGGATTTAAGGTATGTAAATGGTTTGAAATTTACTATTCAAGATGAATTAAGCATGCATAGAATACTTTGCATAGAGTAGGCTTATCAATTAGCTTTGAAGTTAGAAGAAAAATAGAATAGACAAAATTTCAGAACAATGTATCTCGGTCCAAGAAGAGGCATATCCCATCCAATAAGGGGACGAGGTGGGTTTAATACCACCATAGGTGGGTTTAATACCAATAAAGGTGAATCATCACATGGTGCAAAAAGGCAAGATGAGAATAGGCAATGGTTTTAATACTAACAAAGAGGAGAAGGGTTTCAAAGAGCATGTGGTTACAGTGGTGCTAGAGGATGGTTTTCAAATCAATGCAAATATTGTATTTGTTATAGGTGTAAAGAATAAGGGCACAAATAATTTGAGTGTCTGCACTATCAAGATCAATAAATGAGGAGAGATGATCATTTGAGAGTAAATCTAGTTGAGGCTGAAATAAAAGAGCAAAATATTGAAGTTACACCAGTAGATATTGGAGAGAATCTCATGATGAGAAGAACCATGATCATTCCAAGAAAGGAACAAATGAAAATTAAAGAAGATGATGATGCATGGCTATGATCAAATATTTTTTTAACAAGATGTACTTCAAGTGGAAAGGTATGTAAAGTAATTACAGATGTTGGTAGTTGTAAAAATATGGTTTCTAAAGAAATGATAGAGAAAATAAATTTTCAATGTGAAAAGCATCGTAATACTTATCAAATTTCTTGGTTTAAAAAATGGAATGAGGTTACAGTAGATAAAAGGTGCTTAATCAAGTTTTTTATAGGAAAAAGTTATAATGATGAAATAGAGTGTGATGTTATTCTGATGGATGCATGCCATGTGTTATTGGGAAGACTGTGGCAATTTTAAAAAAACAAATTCATGATGGAGAAAAAAATATATACACTTTTTAGAAAGGTGGTACAAAGGTAGTTTTGTTACTGCTTAAAGAGGCAAAGAATGTAGAAAGCATGCTCTCTACTAAATAATTTATCCAAGATATGAAGGTGGTAAGTTGTTGTTATGTATTAGTAGCAAAGAATGAAGACACAAACATGGTACAAATACCAACAAAAGCAACATGTGTGTTGAAATAATATGCATATGTTATGTCTGATGAGTTACTAGATGGTTTTCCACTGAAGAGAGATATCATCATCACATTGATTTGATTTTAGGATCAGCTCTACCTAATCAAGTAGCTTATAAGATGAGTCCAATAGAACATGAAAAATTAAATAAATAGCTTACTAAATTGTTAAGAGAAATGTTGATAAGGGAGAGTATGAGTCCATATGCAACACTATAATTGCTAACTCCAAAGAAAGATGGAGGATGGAGAATGTGTGTGGATGGTAAATCAATTAATAAAATTACAATCAAGTGTAGATTTTCTATACATCATTTCGATGATATGATGGATGTGCTTTTATAAGAAAAATATTTTACCAAAATTGATCTAAGGAGTGTTTATTATCATATTCAAATTCATGAAGGAGATGAGTGTAAAACTAGATTCAAGACTAGGGATGGCTTATATGAGTGGATAGTGATGCCCTTCGAATTATCTAATGCACCTAGCATATTTATGAGGATGATTAATAAAGTTCTATGAGAATATATTGGTAAGTTTGTGGTTGTTTATTTTGATGATGTTTTGATATTCAATAAGACAAAATAAGAACACTTACAACATTTGAGAATGGTACTGGATTTGTTAAGAAAGGAAAAGTTGTATGAAATTTTGAAGAAGTGTAGGTTTATGCAGACTAGTTTGGTATTTTTGGGATTTATAGTTTCAACAAAGGGTGTGAGCATGGATAAAGAAATGATAAAGGCAATTGTTGAGTGACCTATTCCAAAAAATATTATAGAAAATTTAGCAACTTCTTATAGAAAATTTATTAAAAAATTTAGTAGTATTGTGGCACCAATAATAGATTATATGAGAGGGAAGAAATGTACATAGACTAGATCAGCTATATAAAGTTTTGAATTTTTGAATAAGAAGATTAAAAAAAGACCAATTTTAGCATTAATAGAAGAAGGAAAAGATAGTGTAGGTTTTAGATATGAAGACAGTGAGCACAAGGCAAGGGAATTGTAACAGGTGTTTGGTCTAGTGGGAAGGATTGTATCAAGAAGACAATACTTGGATTATAGAATGGGAGCTAAAGAATATTTATAGAGAAAATTGGTAGTAGTACAATCATGGCTACTCACAGGAGTTGAGTTGTTTTCAATCAGAGGAGAATGATGTAGAAAAAATAGGCCAAACTTTCGAAGGCCATAACTTTTGACCTGTAGCTCCATTTGAGATATTCCATTTGCCAAAATAACCATCTCAAAAATTAGTTGTTTTCTTAAGAAGTGATTTCCACTCAGAGGTGTTTTTGATATTTTTTAGAGGCTAAACATGACCATCTGAGGGTTTGAAATTGTAGTTTAATGATTTTTTGGGAATTTTCTATTTTTAGAAATTGTATATATTTATGACCGGCTATGAACTTTAGTTGAAATTCATCTTATAGGCTAATTTTTAGTGTTTAAAATATTTCATGAGATTTTTAGAGCTGCATGCACTTGCATGCAAAAATTACTTAAAATAGCAGTTGCTAAAAATAGAAGTTTTTTTAAAATTTTAGTTTTTTTTTAAAATTTTGCATGTCAACTCTAATTTGAGTTGAGGATTATTTAAGCATGGTTTGGGTTGTAATTAATTCAATACAATTAATATGAATTAATTTTGACTATTGTTCCATATCTTGGCCTTATTGGTAATTTTATTATCTCGATAGTTTTTGGGTTCATTAGAGAGAGTATGGGAAACTTTTCCATCATGTCTATCTGACCTCCAGGTGGCACCCCCCAAGCATCTAGATGTAGGGGAGGAGGAGTACCCCAACTTTCCTACCCATTAAGGGAAGGAGGGGGGTTGCCACCCTCACTATTTTCTAGGAGGAGACATGCACTAATACAAATTGCCACTATGAGAGTGGTGCCAAGACCGGCCACCTTGAGGAGGAGGACTAGCATTTCCTCCATCAATTGTGTTATCCTTGGGTGGAGAAGGAAGAATCTACATCATAGCACAAGGATCATCTCCCTAATGGGTGAGAAGGTCTTAAAGATAGCCAAGCTCTATGGCAGCTTTATTTGCCTACACTTGAATCTGCAAAAACACATTGGAAATAATAGAGGGTTTACTGAGAGCAAAAAAATTACAATCTAAATAAATATTTCTAAACACTACATTATTTCTTTCTTTCCATTAAAAAAATAGAATCTCCACTCTGAAAGTATGCCAAACTTGAGATTATTTAAAATCCAAGGCAAATTTATCTCCAAGAAAGATATGTTGCCATTGAAAAAACTTGGGATGGAAAGGTTTGAAAAGGTCATGAATCCATTTCCAGACCCATTGGAATTTGGAGAAGTGCTAGAAAAGATGAGGGAGTGTTTCTAGATGACCACAAAAAGGGCATTTGGCAAGGGAAATTCCTAAATACACAAGTCATCTACCTATAGGTAGGCCTTGATAATAAACACACTAAGCAAAGTGAGCTAACTTAGGCTCCAAGCAAGACTTCCAGATAGTATGAAAATAGAAGCACTAGGTGCGAATTGAAAAATGTAGAATCTAATGAGATTTAAGCTTGTCCACCATAGGCATGTGGGGAGTAAGCCACCCATAGCAAAACTAGAGAGTGTAATTAAAAATGGAGTTTCAACATACCAGCCTCCCAAATAGTATGAAAATGGAAGTACTAGGTGTGAACTTAAGAATGTAGATCCCAGTGAGAGTTAAACTTGTCCATCATAGGCATGTGGGGAGTATGCCACCCATAGTGAAGCTGGGGAGTGTAATTACGAAATGGATTTTCAACATACCACTTCCAGTCCTTCCACCAAGGATGAGTAGAATTAATAGAGATTTTATGAAACATTGAAGGTGGAACAACATTAATGATTTCTTCGTAAGATTCTCTATCAACATTGTTTCATATGAATTTGGTTTTCACCTCCTCCCATGATAGCCAAGAGTGAGACTACTTACAAAATATGTCTTGGACATGATGAATTCCTCTACGAAACAACTTGAGAGCATTAATCTAGGGAACCTCAACTAGAGGGACTTCATTGAAGTTGATAATAGGTGACCACCATAGCGAATGTGAGTTAATAGACAACCCATCTTGGAACCCTGAGCCATTCCAGAGAAGCCATTGTTTGATATTTTCCCATGCTTTCCAGATACTTTTAGCTACAAAGGACCCTATAATTTGAACAGGGGTTTTGATGATGAGCAGATTGGAGAAGCCAAGCCCTTTGCAAGCTTTTTTGCCTTTAGGAAGAATTGAAGATATGAAATGTTGAACAACATCTTCCAAGCTTCCTTACCATCAATGGTCCACACAATCCATTTAGCACATAAGGCAACTCCTTAACAAGCTATGTTGATGAACCCCATACCTCCAACATCCCGCATGAGGTAATAGTATTCCTAAGCAACCCTGTGGAAGCCATGGATATGTGAAGAATTGGCCCAAAGAAAGTCCTTGAGAATTTTTTCAATTTTCTGATAAGAATTCTTGGAAGGCACCCATCATGAAGAGTAGTAAACATGGGTGGTCACAAGCACTTTCAAATAGATTTGAAATTTTCTTATTAATGATAAGGGCTTAGTCACCTAATATTCCAATTTCTTTGTAACTCTATCATCAATAAATTGCCATAACATGGGTGGAGAGGCATCAAAAGCAAAAAGGATGCCAATAAACTTGAAGATTTCATCATGTTGGATCCAAGCCCACCCATACTTGGTAGCTCATATTGGTGGGGGGAGGTATGACTGCCTATAACAATGAGTTTTTTGCCATTGGATGCTTGATCCAGAGGCAAGGCAGAAGATGTTGAGACACTGCAAGGTGTTGTCCACATTGTCCTCTTCTTCAATAATAGTAAGGAAAGAATCCTCAGCAAAGTGGCCATTCAATAATTGCATATCTTCTAAGGGTATTCTTTATCTGGAGGGAGATAGACTCCTTTAACAAGGCTCCTAGCTTGGGCATTGCTAATAATATATCCAAAACCCTCTACTACAAGCACATACAAGGCAAGGGCCAATGGGCATCTTTGGCAAATAGACCGAAACAAACCAAATTGTTTAGAGGTGAATCCATTAATAGAGAGGAAAGTTGAGGTGTTTGAAAAAAGCATCTAGATGGTTTGAATGAAATTTTTCTCAAACCGCAGGGCTTTATGGTCAAGATGAAAGCCCACTCAATATGGTCATAAGATTTTTCAAAGCCAATTTTTATGAACATAGCTTTTTTATTAGATCTCCTAGCCCAGTCCATTCCTTCCCAAACTACTATGATATATATATATATATATATATATATATATATATATATATATATATATATATATATATGCTTCTGATGAATCCTATTTGCTCAGGGTGAATGATGTCTGGTAATAGATTATGCAACAGAAGTACTAGAGCTTTAACAATGATTTTGTAGGAAACATTTAGGAGGGTGATAGGCCGCCAATTACAAATCTTCAACTCAAGATCCCTTTGTTTAGGTATGACTTTAATGTTTCCTTTATTTATATTCTTCTCTAGATAATGTGTGCGAAAGGATTCTTGATACGTATGGTATAAGTCATAACCCACAAGATCCCAAAGGGTTTTATAGAATTCATAGGGGAAACCAACAATCCCTGGAGTTTCATCATTTGCCATATGATCAACTACCTCTTGTAGATCATCCACAATGAGGAGCCTATCGCAAGCTACTCGCTAAGCGAGAGTGAGTTCGCAAAGCACCACTATGAGACACTACTGAAAGGCTATATCACGCTTTACGGAGGATGTTTGAGCTCTAAACACCTATTGATAATAGAAATAACAATAACAATAGAAAAAAATCAACTACATTACCAATAATTTACAATATATATGTGAATGATATATTACAAAACTATCCAAAAAAAAAACTAATAAAAAATAATAATTAAAAAAAAAATTAATTAATTAATTAAAAATCATCTAGACCAAATATATTCTTAAAAATATATAAACGGTCAATCGTTACCATTAAGTTTCTACTTCTGATACAAATGCTTGTGAATTTGGTCATTGGTGGTAGAAGTCAAAGGATGCGTCACTTCTAATCATAGTCAAATTTAATTGCCGCCGACTATTTATGTGTGAAAGTTAGGTTTTATGTTCTTTTAGACTCCAAAGTCAATGTTAATTTTATCCATTGATCTCTTCTAGATTTAATTTGGCTTTCTAGACTGAGTCACCAATTTGACATGGAATTATTTGCGTGTTTACTAGAACCAATAAAATACGTATGAAGGAAACAGACTTTCACATACATCGCCTAATAATTTTGGAGATTCATTTTTAATGAAATTTCACAAATTAAAAAAGAGTATAGAAGTCTCACACTACTCTATAAAAAATTGTTTGAATTAAACTTTATTATAATTATACAGGACTCTAATCGATTATATTTAAATTAATTTAAAGCATAATAATATTGTATGCTAAATCAAAAAGACGGGTGGTATGAAAATATACTCTAAATAAAAATTAGTGTAGAAGTTAAATCAAGTTCAATAATCCCAAAAGAAAAGTACCAAGCATGAAGAATGAAGACTAAAAAGTACAAAAAAATACGTGATTACATAGGCATGTTCCACAAGCACCATAAAAGTGATAAATAGGTGTAATGTATGACAAATTCTCAGGAAGCTCATATAACCAACCCCTCCGAGATAGGAGGAGGTGGCAACAAACTAGTAGGCTTGTCTCCCTGACCTCCACCATGGGGATCCATAATATCTAATATGGGATCTAAGCCATCATGTTTAACACGGTTTTCTTCATTCTCTTCCTCTACCTAGCATTAAGGGAATGAGATAGCCAATGAAAGACATGGAATTTTTTCTTTACAATTCCAGTTTATAAGTCCAAATCCTATAGGTCTATCACTACACTAGGGTGATAGCCACCCTCTATGCCATCTAAAATGCAAGATCTTGTGGCTCGGCGGAGGCATGAAAACGAAGAATGACTATGTGGGTCTATATCATCCTTTATCTCTCCCTCAACACTTTATCCCTCCCTAGAGAACTATTTCTAGGAAAATTAGGATGCACTCTCCTAACTATTTAGGGGCATTCCCTAATGATTAATGAAGGTATGGAGGTGTTCCATCATAGTGCCATTTTTCACTCTTGCACTTGAATCAACATCATAACATTTGATATAGTAGAAATTTTGTTACCAGTAATCTTTTTTTGTCTAAATGTTCTTTCTTAAACACAACATAATTTATATCTTTATAAATCTAAAAGAGATTATCATTTCAAAATATGTGACAAAATTTATTTAACTTTGTTGGGAGCATGGTAGAATTTATAAGGAGGACCATGTATCATTAAAAAGGTTTTTGACTTAGAGGGATGAAACAAAGAATGGATCCACTTTCAGACCTGCTAAGCCCTCACACAAAACTAGAAGATGTGTTTGACCCACTCCATTTGGCCACAAAGATGGCATGTAAAAGTAAGAATATCCATATGTAACAATTTATCCCCAACAAAAAAACCTTGGTATAAAATCTGCCATGTAGAATGAGTGTTTTTGGTTCTACCATTGTAGACTAAGTTTTACGGATTCTTTTTCTCTAGAAAGAACAAGAGTTATTAAGGTTCCATCATATTTTGAACATTTCCCAAGGGATAATATTGGAATTAAGTCATGTATAAGCAATCCAAGGTTTGTATCAAATAAAAATAGTAGAGACATTCTAATTCCAATCTTTCCACCATTGGTGGGGAGATTTTTATACCAATTTTATGGAAAGTGTATTTAAGCACAACCATATGGAGTTCAAAAATAGTCTCAAAATTATGATTTTTGAGACTTTTGAGAGCAAGCCAAGGAAACAATGACCAAACACTCTTATAAAATGATTAGAAATTTGTGGATTACTTTTTTAAAATAACTTGAGAGGCTTAACCCTAGGAGATTACACGAGGATTTCCATTGTCACTAGTAATTGTTAACCATGACAAAGAGTGAGTATTAATAAACAACCAAATTTTAAACTATGCTTTATTGATAAGCCAAGGTTTTATCATCTCCCAATATTTTTATATACTCTAAGCAACAAATGTGCCCACCATTTTGATTGTCAAAGAATCAATAAATAAGATATGGAACCCTAAACCTTTTTAGGCAACTTTTCCATTATTGCTTATAAAAGAGATATACTACCTAAGAATTATAAATTTTAAGCTTCCTTTCCTTCAATGGCGCAAGGAATCTATTTGGCATAGAGATAAATACTTTTCTTTTGAATATCAATCAATGCAAAACCTCCAACATCTCTTGATCTAAAACATATATCCCATGCCACTCTATAGAAGTATTTATTTCCTTCAAAATTGGCCCATATGAAGTCTATAAGCAACATATTTAGCTTCTTTAGAGTATGTATTTCTCATGTTTGTTAGGTTCTAACTAGGTTGTTTGTCTTTTCCTAGTTTTGTCCTATGTGAAGATTTATCCCACATTGACTATTTAGGCTTGAGTCTTGTTTCTCCTTGCCTATTTAAGCAAGGGCTATCCATTGTATTAAATAGGTTATTCTAGATATTATATAAAATATCTCTTGTTTGCATATCAGACTTGATGTGATGTTTTTTTAGCACTTGAGATCTTTTCGCTTGGAATAATCTAATCCTTGTTCCTTTCATAGTATTATATATTTTAAGGGTTGCATCCATCCGTTGATAAGTTTCTTTCAGTTTGAAGATATTGTGTGGTCATTTCTGAGAAATTCATTTTTGACCAAAATTGCATTTGTTTATCAAAATGTGATATGTTTTGATCAACTGATCTATACTCATAAGGAATTTTAGGAAACTATTTTTGGGTTATGAGATTATCTCTCACATATTTCCATAAAAACTTATGGTTTTATATTTTTATAAGTATTAAGAAAGTTATGGTCATTTTAATCTGATATTCTAGGTATTTTTTTGTGATGTCATCTGCTGAAGGAAAGCCATTAGAATGTCTATGTTCTGTCTGGAGTCATTTTTTTGACTACGTCCTCTTTGAAGGAATCAAAGGGCATTAGAAACCTACTAGTAGGGAGGTGTTGGAACTTACAAGGTCTATGTGGAGTTTTGGATTGTGTTGGAGCTTTGGCATTTGAAGCACCTGCCATCTATCTTTTTAAATTATCCTTTTTTCTTGTAAGTCTATCTTGTGAGCATTGGTATAAAAGAGTATGGGTTGGAGAATAACAAAGTTCTTGAGGCATTGGATGAATATTTCTATAATTTTGTTCTTTCTTTCTTAAAGACTGCATTTTTTTATTCTTTCCCTACAACTGTGCCATTGCCTTTTCTTTGGAGCATAGGTTTGGTGAAAGTTGCTAAGAGATTAGTCTTTTGAATTTGAAGAGGATCTGTTGCATGAATATCAAAATAAATGTCATCAGGACCTATGTTGGAATTTGTGGATAGCACTTGGAAAGAGTGGTGGCATTGAAAGGAAGCACTGATGTTTTTGTCCTTTATTGAAACTTCTAAGTGCTGTGTTAAAATCACTCAAATTCTAGATCTAAAAGACTGCACTTTTTACCTTACCAGTTGGGCACTTTTCTACATGCATGGTAATTGGAGGCACTTTGGAAGGTGTTGTAGTGTGGAAGTAAAGAGGAGGAGATCTAAAGGCGTTGAAATAAGTTGATGTTTTTGGGTCTATGCTTCATTGACTGTGTTGGAGAAAATATCTTACATCTGCTTCTTAAAGACTACATTTTTTTATTCTTTCCCTACAACTGTACCATTGCCTTTTCTTTGGAGCATAGGTTTTGTGAAAGTTGTTAAGAGATTAGTCTTTTGAATTTGAAGAGGATATGTTGCATGGATATCAAAATAAATGTCATCATGACCTATGTTGGAATTTGTGGATAACACTTGGAAAGAGTGGTGGCATTGAAAGGAAGCACTGATGTTTTTGTCCTTTTTTGAAACTTCTAAGTGCTATGTTAAAATCACTCAAATTATAGATCTACAAGACTACACTTTTTACCTTACCAGTTGGGCACTTTTCTACATGCATGGTAATTGGAGGCACTTTGGAAGGTGTTGTAGTGTGGAAGTAAAGAGGAGGAGATCTAAAGGCGTTGAAATAAGTTGATGTTTTTGGGTCTATGCTTCATTGACTGTGTTGGAGAAAATATCTTACATCTACTTTGGAACACAATCCAAGCACCCCTCTCAGTCAAAAAAAACATTAATCCACCATTTCTCCTCTCAAAAATAACCTACTATTTCATTATTTTCTTTTATAAGGTATATTTTTGCCTCAAGAGGAAGTATCATTCATTTACACAAGCATAAGGGTCACTCGGTGGATATTTTTTCACTTTGGCTAGTTTTTCCAAGTTGATGGTATGATTCTAATTCCAATGCGTGGTTAAAATCCTACCTTCAATTCTATTTTGGTAACTGAAATCAACTTTTAGTGTAATTTTTATTGTTTTTGACCCATTTACAAGAATTTGCAAAGCCTATAACTTTTAAACTATAACTCAAAATTGAATTCTATTTTTCTCAAAAGTGTATGGTTTTCAATTCTTTATCATTGGTATTATCATTTTGTTAAAATGCACTAATTTTATAAAGTTCCAAATTCTTGGGGAGTTACACTTTTTAGGGGTGTTCATTAATTTCATTGGGAGACATTAAATTGTCACGAGGGGATTTGATTTTTTGAAAGGGTTCTTATTCTTCTTGACTTTCTCCTTATTCTTTGACAATGGATTCCTACTTCTTTGAGATCTTAAACACCTCAAACTACATTATTCAGAAGATCAAAATGTGAATACCTTACAATAGAAAGGTGTGTGGAGAGTTATGCTTGGTGACATTCCCCACTTTACAGATGAGGAAGTTCTTCCTTGTATTACATCCATTCAAGATGAGGCTCTTTGTTTGATTATTCTCCATATTTCAAATAGTTTTTAATGCTATGTCACATGTGCCACATCATCAAAGAAAGCTTGGGATGCTATTGTAGCCTTATTTGAGAAGGATATTAAGTCTTTTGGATCTTTTAAACCCTCTTTTACTTCACCTCCTTATGTTCCACTTCCATCTTCTTCTATTAGTGAGTATTTATCTTGTGATGATGTACTCTCTCCTTCTACTAGATTTTCTTGTGATGACACATTCCTAACAAACATTGCTCTTCTTTTTGTTGATCCACCTCTATGGGATGAGTTTCTACTAGATTTGGGACATCTATTTACAAAACCTTCCTTTGTTCCTATGTAGGATGTTGAACCACCACATATTATCAATTCGGAGGACTCTACTGGTTCTAGTGAGAGTATACTTATTGATCATTATGATCCACTTTCCATGAATATTCTTTCAATGAATGTTCCATGTATTTATTTTAACCAGATCATATTTGTGGCATTACATCTGATTCTTGTGCATGATCTTTCCAGACCTATGCCACACTTCAAATTTGGACACGATTCAGAGATATTTGTACTTATACCTCCTTCATCTTCCATTTTGGAATGGGAAGACTTTAAGTACACCATTCATGTTCTTCCTTTAGAAAAAATAAAAAACCTTGTTTAATGCAAATGGATCTTTTACAGTCTTCTAATCAAGGATCTCAACATCAACACTAGTCATCTTGTGATTGTGACTTAGAGTATCGATAGCTTTAGTATAGATGATAGTTGTCCTTGGGAGGATTCCATATGAATTCCTTCTTTCCTTATTTTAAATCATTTTAGGGGGGAGTTTTGTTTCTATGGGCGTTCTCTCTTTCTTCACTTCATGGATATATATATATATATATATATATATATATATATATATATATATATATATATATATATGTAGTACATGAGTACCTGATCAAGCCTAGTTGCTAGGACTCATATTATGGATATCCCACTATATCATTTATGGCTATTTTCAACCCTTAGTTTTACTTGAGGGGGGGTATTATATTATGTATTTTTCATGCTTGCTAGGTTCTAGCTAGTTTTTTTTCGTTTCCTAGTTTTGTCCTATGTGAGGATTTATCCCACATTATCTAGTTAGGATTGAGTCTTGTTTCTCATTGCCTACTTAAATAAGGGCTCTCCACTTCATTAAATATGTCTTATTATAGATATTATATAAAATATCTTTTATTTGCATATCGGATAAGAGATATATTATATAATATCCATAATAAGACATGTTTAATGAAATTGAGAACCCTTGCTTAAGTACGTAAGGAGAGACAAGACTCAAGCCTAACTAGTTAATGTGGGATAAATCATCACATAAGAGAAAACTAGGAAAAAATAAACAACCTAGCTAGAACCTAGCAAGCATGAGAAATACAAACTCTAAAAGTACTACTTAATAATTATTTTTCAAGATTCATTTCCTTCAATGGCACAAGGAATCTATTTGGCATAGAGGGAAATACTTTTCTTTTGAATATCAATCAGTGTAAAAACTCCAACATCTCTCGATCTAAAACATATATCCCATGCCACTCTATACAAATATTTATTTCCTTCAAAGTTGGTGTTGACCATTTTGGCCTTACAGGGCAAAATCGGTCTCCTTCTTCCCCTACTGTTCTAAGCCAATTCAAATTTTGGTTTGCACAAGTCTTTCGTCAAAAGGAGGAACCAGTTAAATGGTTCGACGTCAGTGTTCAACGACATGATCTTTCCAAGAACTTTGAACTTGAACATGGAACCACGGTTGGTTCAAGCAATTGGTTCAAGTTTAAAGGTTCAAAGGGGTTCTTCCAAAGTCTGAAGGACAAGTGCCCTTGTGGAGGGAAGTTTCGGACCCAAAATCACCCTTGCGGAGGGTAGGGAACCCTAACAGAGGAATAAAAAGGGTGAGTTTTCCTTCGAAAATGCTAAGGCAAAAGATAAGACAAAGGTTGAATCCTTCGAACAAAATTTTTGAAGGAATTCCTTCAGACATTTTATTCGAAGAAATTCACAACGTAAAGAACAAACAAGGAATTCTTTAGGAAAAATTCCTCTGGCAAAGTGAATGAAGCAAATTTTTCCAGACAAAAAGTCTGAAGGAATTCCTTCGGACTTTTTTCTGAAGGAATTCACCCGAAGGGAAAGTCGATAGAAAACAAGCGGAAAAAACATAAATATTTTCTTCAGACAAAATGTTCGAAGGAATTCCTTCGAACATTTTGTCCAAAGGATTTGAGGACCAAGGAGCACGAAGGACCCCGAAGGGCAAGTACCCTTGCGGGGGACTCTCAGCAAAAATGAAGGGAACTTTCTCCAAGCCCTGAAGGGACCTTTCTCCAAGCCCTGAAGGGACACCTTCCCTTTGGGAGAGTTAAAAGACAAAGGCCTGGACAAAGGAAAAAGGGCCGAAGGAAAAAAGGGCCAAAGGAAAAAAGGCTGAAGGAAAGAAAGCAAAAGAAATTAACCAAGGGGTGACAGGCCCGAAGACGTCAAAATTAAGCATGGTGAACTAGTCGTTAGAGGTTCAAACACCCAGTGACGAGTGCACAAACGTCAAAATTAAGGTGGTGAAATAGCTATTGATTTTGAAAAGCTTAAGGATAGGCCACAAGTGAACTCAACGACCCACTGAGAAGATAGCCTCGAGTGCTCACAAGGCTAGAAAAAGACAAAGCCAAGAAAAGACAAAGTCAGGAAGGGACAAAAAATAGCAAGGAAATATGGAACAAAGTAGAGAATCTAGAACATGGCCACGCACACATACGACAACATCTAGAATGTTCCAAAAGATGCACCCAGCTAAGCAAAAATATGGACAAAATAGCCCAGGTGGCAAAAGAAGGTGTTGGCACAAGGAGTTATTCCAGTGGTTGACACAGTCTCTACCAAGTGGTCATTAAGGAGTGTGAATAGTGAAGACATGGCCAATTTTTTTGACTCTTTTCATTGATGAGCAGACAAACTACATGAATATCTTGAAGGAATGGTCTTGTTTGCAAAAAAAGAGGCACAGCCCATGCTTTCGCATTAATGTTTGAATGCCAAAGTCAAGATTGATAGCCAACATAGCATTCTCTTTCAACGGTTTTCTCTTCCCGATGCTCTCAACGCACATGGGCCACTAGTAAAAAAGGGCATCAAAGTCTTTTCCAAGGGGGCACCATTTGCTTCCTCTCTCTATATATATTTGTAACTTCTCATTTGAGAAAGGGATCTCTTAGCTTGTAAGGTGGAGCCCTACCAAAATTTACCTTGAATCAAAAAGAAGCATTTTTGCCTCCATTTGAGCTTGCACTTTTGTATATGTCTATGGCTTTGTCTTGTGTTAAGTCATTTTCACAGAATGATTCCAACATGTCTAGTGTATTGTGAGTTCTTCTTTTGCAGGTTAGCCAGAAGTGTCTACAGTAGAGTATAGGTGCATGTGAACAGGCTGTCATAGTGTGTCTTAGAACACCTCTAGTAGATATTCCTCCTTGTATCTCCAGAGGACCCCTAGCTCACTAATGCAGGAGAATTTCTCATATCAAATAAAGTGTACATTAGCTTGTTCTTAGTGGAAAGTGTATGCTCAAGCTAAGTAGATCGAACTTTTTTGGTGCATCACCCTCTTAGTTTAGGTTATGTTTCAGTATCTTTCTCTCTTTTCAACCCCCCCCCCCCATTATACATATACATATACATATACATATACATATACATATACATATATGTATATGTATATATATATATATATATATATACATATACATATATATATACATATACACATACATATAAATATACATATATGTATCTGTATCTGTATATGTATCTGTATTTGTATGTATATGTATATGTATATATGTATATATACATATACATATACATATATATATATATATACATAAACATACATACACACACACACACACACACACACATATATATATATATGTATATGTATATGTATATGTATATATATATATATGTGTGTGTGTGTGTGTGTGTGTGTGTGTGTGTATATATATATGTATGTATATATATATGTGTGTGTGTGTGTGTGTGTGTGTGTGTATATGTATATATGTATATATATATATATATATGTATATATGTATATATATATATATATGTGTGTATATGTGTATGTATATGTATATGTATATTTATATATATACATATACATATATATATATATATATGCATATACATATATATATATAAGCAAGTGTACTGGACTAAATCATAGATGCATCAAAGGGAGCTAGCCCTTATTTAGAGACTCTCCCCTCAGTTTTGCCAAACCCACAAGAAAGAGATGAGTTTCCATTGTGCCCAGTAGAAGAGAGAAGCCCAGTCTTTTCTCAAGGGTGCAATCCATAGCGTCAATAGTTTTTGGCATGCCCAGTGGGACAAACTAGTTTTTATCCAAAGATTTGAAGAATTCTTGGTGTGTTCTTCAACAAATCAGCCTTTGGAGGCTTTTCATCAACACCAATGGCGACTCTAATTTGAATTAGCTGGTTAAGCAGTCTTGGTGACATCAAAAAATCACATTTTTGGTATGTATAATTCCATTGCTTAGAACCATGGGTCTTGTATTCCTTCATATAATTTTGATCAGGCTCAGGTTGTTCATGGATTCATCTCAAGCAACAAGGATGCATATGGTTATGAGTTTTGCCCTTTACAGGCTAGTGAAACATTTTTGGATTTGCCTCTTCCTCCTCAGTTTGAGCAAGTCCTTGTCCAGCCTAGATATGATCCTTACAAGCCTTATGTTGATCCATATCAAGTCCAATATGACTAGTCTCAACCCTATCACAAGCTATATCAGTCTTATGCCCAGTCTTCTCAATGTGTTACTTCCCCTACTCAACCTAATCATTTTGCCAATCAACCCATTTCCACATTCAAACAAGCACTGCTGGGATATGAAAAGTATGTAGTGGAGCTTGACACTAAAAGGGGATGTGGCCAAGAAATTCTTGATTATTCCATTCATCAAGTGATAAATGCATTAGATCTGATTAAGAGTGAATGGACTCCTATTGAAAGAGCCAATTGGCAAAGGCTTACAAGTGAGATGTTGTATGTGAGTGATTTGATTGAATCTTTGGAAGAGAAGCTGAGTATTCATGAGAGGCAGCCTTACCAAGTATATCAACTTGCATACCCGCTATCCTAAGTTTCATATCAGACATACACAGCCCCTACTCATAAGCCAAGTCAACCCTGTCAAAATCCTTTCCCCAATCATGTTGAGGAGAGTTTTGAAACAGTAAATCTTATGTTTAAAGCCAATCTTGATAAGCAAATCGCATTAGCAAATCTTTAAATGTAGCAGTCTATGTTGGCAGTAAGGGAAGTGGAATCCAAACCCTCACTACCCTCTCACATTGCAGTCCCATGACCCCAAAAGGAGATTTATAGTCCTAATATCATGAGTTGGAGTAATGTCATTGAGTCATGGAACAACAAGGAGGAGAAAGACATTATTCGAGAGTGTGAGGTACAAAATGAGGCTAGTCCTTTTCAAGTCCCTCCCACCTTTCCTCAAGAAGCTTCTTGTACTCCATGGCAGCCTTCATGCACTCCCCTTTTCCATGATGATTCCTATGAGCTCCAAGAAAGACTCTTTCAAGATAATCTAGCTAAACAAATTGAGGAATTAGAGGCTAAGGTGAGATTTCTTAGTGAAAGAGAGATGGAAGTTTTAGACCTTGTAGAGGAGCCTACGCCAAAAGACACCCCTTCTACCAATCCTCAAGCTAATTTCGATATTGATAAAGTGTTGGTCAAGTGGAGGGATGAAAATCAAGTGATTTTGGCCCAAGGTCTACCCCCGCTTTCTCATAAGTTTTCAAAAGGATCCCTTGCTTTCCATTCCCAACCTAATTTTGACAATCCTTGTGTTCCACCTCCTCGCCTGGTAAATGAAGAATGTTTCTCTTGTGTTGAGGAATCCATCTTGAAGGAAGCAAGTGAATAGGAGTATGCTCAGTTTATGACTGATCAAGGAGGCTTCATGAGTGCAGATGAGGAGGAGATCACCATAGGTACCCCCTTTGATGAACAAGAAGGCAAGTCACAAAATTTTGCCTCTATCTCTGATGAGGAAGAAATGATCTTTGACTCTTCTCTCACTTTTCAAGACGTCATCGAGGAGCATGAACAGATTCATGATCATGTTTTGAATGATTTATTTGAAATCATTGGGGTAGGTTACAATCTTCTTCAAGGAGGCTATGAGTTGGTGAAGGGTGGAGGAGGCAGCATTGGGGCTCACATAAGTATTCAAAGGGGCTGCAAGCTTTCAGATTTATCCTTTCAAGAGGTCAATGAATTTGAAGTTGATATTTTTGAAGTCATCAAAGAGGAAGACCATGCCATGGAACCCAAGTTGGAGGGAAATCTAGAGGATGTCTTTGAACAACTAGAGACTTTGGTCTTTGAGCAGGAAAAGGAGAGGCATGTCTATCTTGAGGAAAGGTTTGAAGAAGAGAGCCTTGAGCAAGAAGCTGATGTTCTATGGGATGAGCAATCAGTTTGTGGTTTCATTTTAGACATCACAATAGTCACCCTTCTTCAAGAAAGCCATGAGGAAGTAGAGGATCAGTTTGACAACATCTTCAATGAGGCAGGAGGGAACAGGTTAGACCATGACACATGTCAAAGGGGTTATGCATATCAAGGGGCTTATGGTGATGAGCCAACAACCATTGATTTCCTGGTGAAACACACCAACATGAAGAACCAACAGGAGGCAAGCTTCCAAGAATAAGAAGAGTACATATATGTTGGAAGCATGTTTGCCCCTTACTCATTTGGATACGAGCCAATTTAAGGTGGTAGGCAAGAAGAGTAGCTCACTAGATCTCCATTCCATTCAGCCACTTGTCTAGCACCATAAGTCTTCTTGCCATGAAGGAGACTTAAAAAGTTTTCCCTTTGATCTAGGAGGGATGAAAATATACCTAGTTAGCTGTGCATAGTAGTTTACTTTCAGTTTTTCTTTCCCTATTTTCCCTAAGTGTTGTTTGCACATGTAGTGTTTTTTAGCCTTGTATGTGTTTTCCTTTGTGTTTGGGGTAAAAAGCTTCATGATTGATTCTTGGATCTCTCGAGGCTATTTCTAACTTTTTCAAGCTACGTTCTGACTCCATGCCCAATGGACTTTAAGGATACTAGTTTCTAAACATAGTAGGCATGGTTCCCTTGGGAATCACCATTTTGTTGACCATTTTGGCCCTGCAAGGAAAAATCGGTCTCCTTCTTCCCCTGTTGTTCTGAGCCAGTTCAAATTTTGGTTTGCACAAGTCTTTTGTCAAAAGGAGGAACCAGTTCAATGGTTCGACATCAGGGTTCAACGGCATGATCTTTCCAAGAACTTTGAACTTGAACTTGGAACCATAGTTGGTTCAAGAAATTGGTTCAAGTCAGAAGGTTCAAATGGGGTCTTCTAAAGCCCAAAGGACAAGTGCCCTTGCAAAGGGCAGTTCTAGACCCAAAAGTGCCCTTGCGGAGGGCAGGGAACCCTAGAAAAGGAATAAAAAGGGTGAGTTTTCCTTCAAAAATGCTAAGGCAAAAGATAAGACAAAGGTTGAATCCTTCAAACAAAATGTCTGAAGGAATTCCTTCAGACATTTTGTCTGAAGAAATTCACAAGGTAAAGAACAAACAAGGAATTCTTTCAGAAAAATTCCCATGGCAAAGTGAATGAAGCAAATTATTTTAGACAAAAAGTCTGAAGGAATTCCTTCAAACTTTTATTTGAAGGAATTCGCCCGAAGGGGAAGCCCGACCAAAGGGAAAGCCGACAAAAAACAAGTGAAAAAAACATAAAGATTTTCTTCAGACAAAATGTTTGAAGGAATCCCTTCAGACATTTTGTCTGAAGGATTTGAGGACCAAGGAGCCCGAAGGACCCCGAAGGGCAAATACCCTTGCGAGGGACTCTCAGTAAAAATGAAGGGACCTTTCTCCAAGCCCTGAAGGGACACCTTCTCTTTGGGAGAGTTAAAAGACAAAAGCTCAGACAAAGGAAAAAGGGTCGAAGGAAAAAAGGGTTGAATGAAAAGATGCTGAAGGAAAGAAAGCTGAAGAAATTAACCAAGGGGTGACGGGCCCAAAGACGTCAAAATTGAGCATGGAAAACTAGCCGTTGGAGGTTCAAACACCTAGTGATGGGTGCACATACATCAAAATTAAGGCAGTGAAATAGCTGTTGATTTTGAAAAGCTTAAGGACAGACTGCAAGTGAACTCAATGACCCACCAATAAGATAGCCTCGAGTGCTCACAAGGCCAAGAAAAGACAAAGCCAAGAAAATACAAAGTCAGGAAGGGAAAAAAAATAGCAAGGAAAGACGAAACAAAGCAGAGAATCTAGAACACGGCCACACACACATACAACATCTGGAATGTTCCAAAAGATGCACCCAGCTAAGCACAGATATGGACAAAATAGCCCAAGTGGCGAAAGAAGGTGTCGGCACAAGGAGTTATTCCAGTGGTTGACACAGCTCTACCAAGTGGTCATCAAGGAGCACGAATAGTGAAGACGCGGCCTATTTTTTCCACTCTTTACATTGATGAGCAAATAAACTACGTGAATATCTTGAAGGAGCGGTCTTGTTTGCATAAAAAGAGGTGTGGCCCATGCTTTCACATTAATGTTTGAACGCCAAAGTCAAGATTGACAGCCAACACAGCATTCTCTTTCAACAGTTTTCTCTTCTCAATGCTCTCAATGCACATGGGCCACTTGTGAAAAAGGGCATCAAAGTATTTTCCAAGGGGACGCCATTTGCTTCCTCTCTCTATATATATTTGTAATTTCTCATTTGAGAAAGGGATCTCTAAGCTTGTAAGGTGGAGCCCTACCAAAATTTACCTTGAATCAAAAAGAAGCATTTTTGCCTCCATTTGAGCTTGCACTTTTGCATATGTCTATGGCTTTGTCTTGTGTTAAGTCATTTTCCCTTATGCTTTCATAGAATGATTCCAGCATGTCTAGTGTATTATGAGTTCTTCTTTTGCAAGTTAGCCAGAAGTGTCTACAACAGAGTATAGGCGCATGTGAACAGGCTGCCATAGTGTGTCTTAGAACACCTCTGGTAGTTCTTCCTCCCTGTATCTCCAGAGGACCCCTAGCTCACTGATGCAGGAAAATTTCTCATATCAAATGAAGTGTACATCAACTTGTTCTTGGTGGAAAGTATATGCTCAAGCTAAGTAGATCAAACTTTTTTAGTGCATCACCCTCTTCGTTTAGGTTCTGTTTCAGTATCTTTCTCTCTTTTCAACCCCCCCATTATATATATATATATATATAGATATTAGCAAATGTACTGGAATAAAATCAGAGATGCATCAAAGGGAGCTAGCCCTTATCTAGAGACTCTCCCCTCAGTTTTTCCAGACCCACAGGGAAGATAGGAGTTTCCATTATGCTTCGTGGAAGAGAGAAGCCCAGCCTTCTTTCAAGGGTGAAATCCACAGCGTCAACAGTTGACCCATAGGATGTCTATAAGCAACATATCTAGCTTCTTTCTGGTAGTTTTAAAGGGGCCTAGATAGGTGGAATAGTACACATGAGTTAATGCTAGTACTTTTGATAAATCTATAATTTTACTGAAGGGAGAGGGACTTTGTAATCTAGTAGGAGATATTTTCCTTAACCTATTGAATATCATAGTTTTACAACTCCACTTTATAGTCTTATATAGAAAAGGGTGTCTGCAAGAACATAAACATCTAT
This sequence comes from Torreya grandis, assembly GCA_037957365.1. Lineage (NCBI taxonomy): Eukaryota > Viridiplantae > Streptophyta > Pinopsida > Cupressales > Taxaceae > Torreya > Torreya grandis. The sequence continues at coordinate 338,530 of JARHVA010000210.1, read as the reverse complement.
CCTTATGAAATACACTTTCATTTTTAACCCTAAAATTATCTATGTTTATGGCCAAATGATTGTCTATAGTAGTGAGTGTTACCCCATTAGATGCTAGTACCAGAGTTAAGGGAAAAAATCTCCAAAAAATTCATAATTTTATTAATCACCTCATCTTCATCCAGAATGATGTGAAAAGTGTTGTCCCCCAAAAAATATCACTCATTTTTGGGACAACATTTGAACTATTTTGGTCCTACAAACCAAAATTGTCTCTTCCCTTTCCGAAATTTGTCCTGGGCATTCAAATTCCTCATTTTTCAAGCTTCTCAGGAATCTACAAACTCTGCAAGAAGAGAAATCTATGGACTCTTCAAGAAAATAAAATCTACGGACTCTGCAGGCCAAGTTCAATGGGCTTTATAGGTTCATTTCTACAAGTTCTAAGGTTTTTGCAGGCGGGTTCAATCAAAAGAATTAGTTTCCAACACTTATTCATTTTTGGGATTGGTTCAACGCCTTGGTTCAATCAAAAATGTCCATCGACAAACATCTAAGCAAGGATCCAATCAGTAAACCATTAAACCGTTAAACCTTGAACCATTTTGGTTCAACGAGTTCAACAAGTTCAAAGGTTCAACGTCATCGACAAGAGTTAAGCACTTCATCAAGGTTCAAAGTTCAACCGCTTCAAGGTTTAACAGCTTCAAAACACTTATCAAAAAGAAGGTGGCTTGAACCATTGAACCGTTGAACCATTGAACCACTTTGGTTCAAAGGTTCAACGGGTTCAAGGTTCAACAGGTTCAATGCGTTTGGTTCAACGAAGTAATTTCCAAAGGACTTATCCAAATCGAAGGGAATGAACCATTGAACCAAAGCTTGGTTCAATGCTTTGGTTCAATCAAACAGTTCACTCAGTCGGTTCATCAAATGGTTCATCCACTTGGTTCAAAGCTTGGTTCATCAACCTCGGTTCACTCAGTTGGTTCATTGGCTTGGTTCATCGCCTTGGTTCAAAGGAGTGGTTCAATGCTTTAGTTTAATGGATTGGTTCAAAGGAGTGATTCAACGCAAAATTTCAATAGAGCTTCCTGAAGGAAAAGTGCCCTTGCAAAGGGCACTTGGTCGACAAAAGCACCCTTCGAAAGGGTCATTTTCAAGGAAGCTGCAAAGGTAATTCTTTTAGATTTTTGTTTAAGGCAGTCAAAAAAGACTAAGGAAAGAAACAATTCTTTTAGAATTTTTATCTGAAGGAATTCCTTCAGACAAAAATTCCAAAGGAATTCAAGAAAGAAGCTACGGGTAGAAACCCTGAAGAAATTTTCAAAGAGGCAAAGTAATTAGAATAATTCCACAGACTTTTTGTCCATGGGAAATTTTCGCAGACTTTTTGTCCGCAGTAAAATTCCCGTCAAAAAAGCCTGGGGAAAATTCCCGTGGAGAAAGCCTAGGGAAAATGCTAGCGGGGAATGTCTGCAGGAATGTCCGCAAGAGACTCCAAAGAAAAGGCTGCCAAAAGACCCCGAAGGGCAGGTGCCCTTGTGAGGGACTCTCGAATTCCAACTTAAAGGACACTCCCCCAAAGCCGAAGGGTCACCTTCCCTTCGGGAGGATGCAAAATAGAAAAAATTGAAGGACCAAGGGGTGACGTGCTCGAAGACGTCAAATTCAAGAACATCGAACTAATCGTTGAAAGCGTATTGACAGGTGCACAGACGTCAATTTAAAATCTCATAAAATAGTTGTTGATCCTTGTGATCTACAGACCCGAATGCATTCACAGGCTTTAAGGCCAAGATCAGTAGGAAGTGATTAAGGAACAGAGTATCAAATTGAATCAAGGACCCGATTCAATTAACTAGAAAAGGAGGAATAATGAGGAAGGATCAGATCGCCAGGTGGACATTGAAACATGCAAACTTTCAATAGTGTGAATTGTTTCTCTGCATTGAGAAAAGCAAATGGGTAGAAGCCCATAAATTCTAGCCTATCTTCTTAACAAATTTCAACGTAACATGATGTGTTACTATTCCCGAGTCCTTCTTAAAGAGGCTATATAAGGGACTCTCTTTTATTGTAAATATATCTCTTTGTGACAATCAGAAATGAAACTCTACCCAAATTGAAAGGCATTACTGAGACTTTGAGCTCAGATTGTTGATCATATTTTGTTATTGGAATAAGAAAGCAAGTGACTTTTCAGACTTTGTGTTGTAATATCTTTGTTGCTGGGGAAACTATTCTTATGTCTTTTTCCTTGATATATTTTTTGTTCCTTTAATTCAACAAGCAGAATTAGTGAAAGTAGTCAGGAAGGTGTCCTAAAGAGTCAACTGTGGAGAGACTTTGTGCCCCCATAATTGCCTTTAGTGTGTTTTCTTTTCATTTCTATGTAAAGGACCTTGGGATGACTTTGTGCCCTCATTGTCCTTCGTATCTTACTCTTGAGCAATTTAGGTGGAGACTTTGTGTTGCATCTTGATTTGCTGGTTATTATGTCCTTGGTTACACTTTGCATTTACTACCAAGAGTATTCTTGTGGTTTGCTGAATAGTTCTTCTGAAAGAAGAGGAGTGCTTTCTGTCATTTCCCTTGAGTTTTCTCCTTGTTAGGATCCTGCTCCTTAAGAGCACAATTGATTACCTTTGTATAAGCAACTAAACACGAAATTAAACCAGAAGTAATATGTAACTAGAATTCAGAAATAGCACAGAATATGAGAGACAATACAATCTTGTATTAACACTCTTCCAAAAGGAAATACAATGAAGAAATCACACTCTTCCCACACCTCTTGGGCATACAGTAATTCTCCCTCAAGAGTTCTCTCTCTCAATTACAATCACAACTTAAACACAGAGTTGTTCCCTCCACCAGTCAGTGACAATCAACCCAATGGTTGTTGTTGCCTACTACCAGTCCACCAAGTACTCAAATTACTCCAAGTAGATATCCCTGATCTTGCTCCTTGTTGTGTTGCAGATTTTCTTGATCTTTCTACCCCGCAGATCTCCTTTGGCCTTGCACACACACACACCTGCAGATCAACTGACCTTACTTACCATGTAGATCTCCCTGATCTTTCTACCTACAAATCAACTGATCTTACACTCGAAGGATCTCTTCCTTGCCCTTGATTACAATACAGCCCCATGGGTCTATTAAATAGATCCCAAACCAAACAATAATTAAAAATGCAGACTCAAGACTAAAATTAGTCTTTACATGCAAACTAATTGTTCATCAAACTAATTGTTTGTCTAACTAACAGTTTTGGAATGCACAGGTGACCGATGTCGGTCCCTGTCTATCTGGAGGTGACCGATGTTGGTAGCTTCCAGTCTACTCCTGACCGACGTCAGTTGGCCTGACCGACGTTGGTTACTGTGACACTCAGCAACCTCCACCATTTGCATACTGGTGAAGCTTTTAACTACACAACCTAACAATCTCCCACTTGGAGATAAACAGCTGCACTTGTACCTATACCGGTACATCCTCTAATTTTGTTTCCTAGCTTGTATCCCTCTTCAATTTCAATCTTGAAGACAAACAGAAGTTGAATGAAGATTCAACTTCTCCTTTGTTCCTGGATTTGTTAACATTTTCGCAGGGTTCTTATCCTTGCTAGCCACCGTGACCACAACAACCTTCTACAACTCTGAAATCCAGCTAACCGTCATTCCACAAATAGTGAACACATATCCTGTGGTGCTTCTCCTATCATCCAAGTAACCTACCATGTCTAAATCTACATACCCATGTAGAGAAGTGCTTGACCCTGCATAGCATAAATACCTGTTGTTGGTCCCTCTCAGAACCCTGAGAATCCACTGAACTACTTTCCAGTGCTCCTTTCCTGGATTGGCCATAAACTTGCAGACAACTCCCACTACTTGGGCAATATCAGGTCTAGTACATACCATGTACTCAACCTCATCATGTGATTTAGGACACTGTTCTGTGAACTGTCCAACCATAGGTGTGCTAACCGGTTCTACATCCTGCATATTGAACCTCTCCACTACATTATTCACATAATCCTCTGGAGACAAAATCAACCTATGACTTTCCCTAACTCTAGAAATACTCATGCCAAAGATTTTCTTTGCTAATTTTAAATCCTTCATGGCAAACCTCTGAACTAATTTTACCTTTAGCTCAGCAATTCCCTGCATGTGTGACCCTGCAACAAGCATATACACTACATACAATAACAAGATAATGTAGCTAATATTATCCAACCTGATAAAATAAACACAATGGTCACATTGACATTGACTAAAGCCATGCTTTGTCATACACCTGTCAAAATTTAAACACCATTGTCCTACAGCTTGCTCAAGACCATATAACCTGGCCTTCTGTCTCACCTGTCCATTCTCTCCTTTCTTTAACCTAGGAATCCATTCATCTTTCAGTGCTTTCTTTCTGGCTGGAAACTCTACCAAATCTCCCATTTGGTTCTCTCCCAAGGAATCAATTTCCTCATTGATGCCATGCTCCCACTGTTTCCTGGATTCTACCTGCATTGCCTCTTCAAAACTTCCTAGTTTTCCACCATCAGTGAGAAATAAGAGTATAAAGAAGGGGAATAATGAATTTGAGGCTTACTTACCCTTTCAATCCTCCACATGGGCATTTGAGACTCCTTGATAGCTTGTTATCCGCATAAAATTCATTTTGACAGTGACCGATCTCGGTTATCTCCCAGTCTGCACCTGACTGACGTCAGTTCCATGCATTTGACCTGACCGATGTCAGTTCTTACCTGATCGATGTTAGTTTCCACCTACCCGACATCACCGACTTTGGTCTGCACATGACCAACATCGGTTCCTGCCTGTTCAACATTAGTTCTCACCTGACCGATGTCAATAACTGTGTTTTCTTGTGAGTGATGATTTTTACTCACGAGCTCATTTTGGATCATAACCTTATCCAAATCAGCACTGCCTTGCTCAGAATTATTCAGCCTCTTGAGCTGATCTCTGTCCATCATCTTTTCCTTGAAAACCAAGGCTTTCTAGTTCTTAAGTGTTTCAAAAACATCAAATTTTTTCTTTATGCAATATTGTGATCCTCCAATAGAAGCTCCCTGAGCTGGTCTCCACACCCTTGTGTGAACAAGCTCCAACCTGTGCTTCTTCTTTGTTGACCCAGTTTCAAAAAACCTCACTTTCTTCTGTTGCTTATAGAAATCTCAATCCATGCTTTTCAAATCTGAAAGCTTTCCATTTGACTTAATAACATCCATTCCCTTCTCACTCATGTGACCAAGCCTACAGAGCCACATCTTTGCATCTACATCTAAAGTAGATAAAATAGAAGGAGAATCAGTAATACAAGTAGATAAATAAAGTGTACCTACTTTCTTACCTCTTGCTAATACAAGTGCACCCTTGGAAACCTTCCAAGATTCTGCTATGAGAGTTACTGTGCAACCCTCATCACCCAACTTTTCTACAAAAATTAGACTCCTCTTCAGGACTGGGACATGCATAACATCCTTCAACACCCATGTGTTGCTACGTCTGCAATTTCAGCCGCACTTCCCCTTTGCCAACAATTTGACAAGGCTCACCAACCCCTAAATAAATCTTTCCAAAGTCTCCATGGACATAATCATGGAGAAATACTCTATTTGGGGTTGCATGGAAGGAGGCAACAAAATCTAAAACCCAAGATTCTACTTTATCAAAGGAACATATAAGAGCATCCCATGCAACAATACCTGCATCATTTACTTCTTTATTTCCTTCATGCTGATCTTCTACCAACCAACAATATTTATTTACATGTCCTTTCTTTCCATAATACAGTAATTGATAATTCTTGACATTGAATTTCTCCATTCTTAGCTTACTTTCTTCTGCCATTACTTTACTCCCACTCAATCAGAAACCCCTGAGAGTGACCTATAATCAACAAACACTAACCTGGGTCTGATACCAATTGTCAGGATCTTGGAGCACAAAGCTCTGATACCAATTTTTAGGAACCTGCTCCTTAAGAGCACAATTGATTACCTTTGTATAAGCAACTAAACACGAAATTAAACCAGAAGTAATATGTAACTAGAATTTAGAAATAGCACAAAATATGAGAGATAATACAATATTGTATTAACACTCTTCCAGAAGGAAATACAATGAAGAAATCACACTCTTCCCACACCTCTTGGGCATACATTAATTCTCCCTCAAGAGTTCTCTCTCTCAATTACAATCACAACTCAAACACAGAGTTGTTCCCTCCACCAGTCAGTGACAATCAACCCAATGGTTGTTGTTGCCTACTGCCATTCCACCAAGTACTCAAATTACTCCAAGTAGATCTCCCTAATATTTCACCTTGTTGTGTTTCAGATCTCCTTGATCTTGTTACCCCGTAGATCTCCTTTGACCTTGCACACACACACCTATAGATCAACTGACCTTACTTACCATGTAGATCTCCCTGATCTTGCTACCTACAAATCAACTGATCTTACACTCGGAAGGATTTCTTCCTTGTCCTTGATTATAATATAGCCCCATGGGTCTATTAAATAGATCCCAAACCAAACAATAATTAGAAATGCAAACTCAAGACTAAAATTAGTCTTTACATGCAAACTGACTGTTCATCAAACTAACTATTTGTCTAATAGTTCTGGAACGCACAGGAGATTGATGTCAGTCCCTGTCTGTCTAGAGATGACTGACATCGGCCAATTCTTAATTGATGTCGACAGCTTTCGATCTACTCCTGACTGACGTCGATTGGCCTGACTGACGTCAGTTACTGTGACACTCAACAACCTCCACCATTTGCATACTGGTGAAGCTTTTAACTCCATAACCTAACATTCTTTTGATCTGCACACATCATCTCAAAAAAAAGAGAGATGGATGGTTTGTCCTACCCTTGAGTATTATTTTATGTTTATATATATATATATATATATATATATATAGGGAACCTCCCCTTGATGAGAGGAGAGATTAGTCCCCTTTTGATGTGGTAAACTTACACATTTGGACGACCAATCTTCCTACTTTGGCTGATCAGACCTATTTTGTTTATCAGTACGTTGATCAACAAAATATTCAACCAATAGTTTTTGGTGACTCTGCTAGGGATATATCCCATTATCCATTTATAGCCTTACCATTCACCTCCACACTAACTGGGAAAAGAATGCACAGTTTAAAGCCTCAAGCTTTAAACTGAAGCAAGGTCAATTCTTTTCCATTTTTGTTTCACAATCTAGCAGATTAAAGGTATACATGAAGCCAAAGGGCTAAAGGTATCGTTGACCCTGTATTTGAGCTTGTACAACAAAGTGATTTTGATATGTTTCCTTTACCATCTCATCTCCAACGAACCAAGAGCTTTCCTCCAACTAAAGTCAGATCTCCATTGCCAGACGAAGTATCTACTTCTGATGTTGATAAAGCTTTGCCAATAATTACCCCTCTGAGATTCGTTATTCCTTCTTTTCATAATCCTATAATGGCAGTTCAAGGCCCTTGGGGTAATGTTTTTGCTCCTCTCAATCTTACTCCACCTTTACATGAGCTTCCATGTAATTCAAGGAAGAATTTCCCCAAATTATATGGTGATGGGAAAGTTCATCCTGATGAACATATTGTAGCCTTTAGCATAGCCTATGGATTAATTAGAGTAGAATTTGAAGATGTAGCAGTCAGGCTATTTGTAGAAACATTACAAGGTGCTACTGTAGATTGGTTTTATCATCTAGAGGCTCGGTCAGTAACTGATTGGAATACCCTCAAAGATAAGTTTGAAGCCAGATTCAAACCTACAGAAGATGCACATGCACTTCTGGATCAACTTACATAGATGAAGAAAGAGCCTCATGAACCAATGAGAGACTTCATAGCCAAATTTGAAAAATTGAGGAATAGAATTCCTGTAATTTCTCAACCTACAGCTGAGAATCTCAAATGATTCTTCATTAATTCCGAGTTACCTAAAGTCAATTTTCTTTTGAGACGTACTAGTCAAATAGATCTTGATGCAACTCAACTTTTGGCCACTGAGGTAGAAGATGATCTCATCTTAGCAGGGAAGATAAGAAGAGATTCAAACAAAAATAGATCCTCATCATATTCTGAATATTCATCTACAGGCACCACTGATTCAATGGTGCAAAAGTTGGCAAATGAACTACAAGCCTTGAAAAGACAAATGGCGCAAGGAATGTCTTCTGATCCTTCATATAGAGATATACCAAGAAGGACATTTTCAAATCAGTCATATCAAGGCAATGCTGCCAGGAATCAAGAGAAGCCAGATCATCTTCCTCCCCCACAAGGGAAACTTACCCTTGAAGCTCCTCCAACCAACTCAGCAGTTGGATATTTGGAAATAGAACATGCTTTCTCTTTCCAACCTGAGTTTGAGCAAGAAAATGATGTTGATCTCTTCACAGAGGATCAAGAAGAATCAAATGATGACTCCCACATTGGTTTCCTGAACTACCAGGATGAACCCAAAAGTAAAGGAGAAGCTATTGATGGATCATATGTAGTGTTTACCAGGTCCAAGAACCAATCAGTCTAGCAAGCTGATAAAGGGAAGACAGAGGAGCAACCTCAACCAGCAATTACAATTGCTAAGCGTGGAACCACTTTGCCTTTTTAGTCAAAGGATCCAATGATCACCCAAAATGTAAGTACATCAATTTCACCTTCACCTTCTACTTCAATTTCGCAAACCAGCCCTCCTCCCATCCCTCCTAAAACCCAAAAGGTTTAAATGCCTTCCTCTATACCTATCTCAATTCAGCCATTTGACATCATTGATCATGTCAAGAAGACCAAATTTTAAATGTTTGAATTTGAATATTTGTAGTCCAATCCTGATCAATTGGATAAGTTGGTCTAATGTGTCAAGAACCAAACCATCCCTACAAGATAAGAGGTTAAGAAAATAATTCTTGATTCCCCAAAGAACATGCCCATTCCAAATAATCTTGTCATTACTCCTCCAGTTACCCCTGGGAAAATAGAACCTTTCTATGTTTCCTTATTAATAAATGGTTATCAGCTCAACAATTGCATCATTGATTCTAGGGCATCTGACAATGTCATGCCTGCTAAAGTACTTGATTCTCTGGGCCTTACACTGACCAAGACATTTGAGAGATGTTTCTCCATGGAGAACAAGCAAGTACCACTACTGGGGCAAATCAAAGATACCCAATTTGCATTGGTAGCCTTTCCAGACAAGAGAATCAAGATGACTATCTTGGTGGCTAACGTCCCATCATCCTATGGCAATCTGATTAAATGAAATTTCTACAAGGATGTGGGAGTAGAACTAAGCATGGACCTGTATGAGGCAAGGATCCTTGTCCAAGGCGTAATGAATAGATTGCTCCCTAAAAAGGAGGAAAAATACGTGGTCACTTAAATATCAACCCCTACAGCACAAATTCTATTTGAGTCTTTAGGCAAGGGTAATTATTTCTTGACCACAAAGAATGTTCATGTTTCTATAGACAAAAGTCCTGTAGCTGACAATCCAAGAATTGATCCAAACAATACTTCAAGAGAATTGGTAGGGCACAGTATAAACAAGGAAGGATCTTTCATCTCTAATGAAGAGAAATTTGATAGGAGATCAGCTTCTGATGATGCTTGAATCCTGAAATCCAATGGCAGTAATTCTTCCACCAACAATGGAGTTGGGACTGTGTTGATATCTCCTCAAGGAGATATTCTTTCTTCATGTAATTTTCAAGTCAACAACACCAACAACATAGCTGAATGTGAATATTTGTTGCTCAAATTGAAGATTGTTCAAGATGAAGAGATCAAACTCCTCCACATCAAAGGAGATGCTAAGCTGATAACTTGTAAGGAGTTTGATGTGGACAATCCAATCATATGCTAGACTAAACCAAAAGAACAACTAATTACGATAATGGACCATGCTCCTGCAAATCAAAATCAAGCAAAGGAACCCTTCGCCAAGAAAGCAAGGAGTCATGGTTTTCAGTTTGAAGATCACGTCCTACCTTGGAGCAAGAAGAAGAAAAGGCCAAAGACACAGAAAATTGGTTTCTTGGTGGAGAGCTCCATTCGCCTGTCACCGTTTTTGGGGGGAAAATGGTTTCTTGCTAGTTTATCAGGACAGAGCGCTATTTTCACTACTTCTCAAGAAGCATCATCTGAAACACTTCAATTCTTGAAGTATTAAATCATTGCCTTTATACATATGTATATTTATATAGTTTTTAATTCTATTTTGTTTTGTTTGTTTCCATTTTTGATGCCTTCCATTTTTGGGTAGCATGACTCCGTAGCCCAATGGCATGACTCCGTAGCCCAATGGCATACTTCAAGGCACTAGAGATTTTGAATTCTACTCCCTTCAATCTTTTTTTACAATTGATATAAGTTCCCCAATTGGAGCCAGTTGTTGTCCCCCAAAAAATATCACTCATTTTTGGGACAACATTTGAACTATTTTGGTCCTACAGACCAAAATTATCTCTTTCCTTTCCAAAATTTGTCTTGGGCATTTAAATTCCTCATTTTTCAAGCTTCTCAACAATCTACAGACTCTGTAGGAAGAGAAATCTATAAACTCTTCAGGAAAAGAAAATCTATGGACTCTACAGGCCAACTTCAATGGGCTTTACAGGTTCATTTCTACAAGTTCAAAGGTTTATGCAGGCGGGTTCAATCAAAATAATCAGTTTCTAACACTTGGTCATTTTTGGGATTAGTTCAGCACCTTGGTTCAATCAAAAATGTCCATCGGCAAACATCTAAGCAAGGATCTAATCATTGAACTATTGAACCGTTGAACTTTGAACTATTTTGGTTCAACGGGTTCAACAAGTTCAAAGGTTTAACGTCATCAGCAAGAGTTAAGCGCTTCATCAAGGTTTGAATTTTAACTGCTTCAAGGTTCAATGGCTTCAAAACACTTATCAAAAAGAAGGCATCTTGAACCGTTGAACCATTAAACCACTTTGGTTCAAAGGTTCAACAGGTTCAATGCGTTTGGTTCAATGAAGGAATTTCCAAAGGACTTAGCCAAATCGAAGGGAATGAACCATTGAACCATTGAAGCAAAGCTTGTTCAATGGTTGGTTCAATGCTTTGGTTCAATCAAACGGTTCACTCAGTTGGTTCATCAAATGGTTCATCCACTTGGTTCAAAGCTTGGTTCATCGGCCTCGGTTCACTCAGTTGGTTCATCGGCTTGGTTCATCACCTTGGTTCAAAGGCATGGTTCAATGCTTTGGTTCAACGGATTGGTTTAAAGGAGCGGTTCAATGTAAAAGTTCAAAAGATCTTCTCGAAGGACAAGTGCCCTTGCGGAGGGCACTTGGTCGACAAAAGCACCCTTTGAAAGGGTCATTTTCAAGGAAGCCACAAAGGTAATTCTTTCAGATTTTTGTTTAAGACAGTCAAAAAAGACTAAGGCAAGAAACAATTCTTTCAGACTTTTTGTCCGAAGGAATTTCTTCATACAAAAAGTCTGAAGAAATTCAAGAAAGAAGTTGCGGGAAGAAAGCCCGAAGAAATTTTCAAAGAGGCAAAGCGATCAGAACAATTCCATGGACTTTTTGTCCGCAGGAAAATGCCCGCAGAAAAATCCCAAGGAAAATGCCCGCGAAGAAAGCCTGGGGAAAATGCCTGCAAGGAATGTCCATGGGAATGTCCGCGAGAGACTCCAAAGAAAAGGCCATCGAAGGACCCCCAAGGGAAGGTGCCCTTGCGGGGGACTCTCGGCTGTCAACTTAAAGGACACTCCCCCAAAGCTGAAGGGTCACCTTCTTTTCGGGAGGATGCAAAATAGGAAAAACTGAAGAAGGACCAAGGGGTGATGTGCCTAAAGACATCAAATTCAAGAACAACAAACTAACTGTTGAAAGTGTATTGACAGGTGCACAAACGTCAATTTCAAAGCTCATAAAATAACCATTGATCCTTGTAATCTACAGACCCGAATGCATTCATAGGCTTTAAGGCCAAGATCAGTAGGAAGTGATTAAGGAAAAAAGTATCAAATTGAATCAATGACCCAATTTAATTAACCATAAAAGGAGGAATGATGAGGAAGGATTAGATCGCCAGGTGGACATTGAAAGATGCAAAATTTCAATAACGTGACTTGTTTCTTTGCATTGAGAAAATAAAATGGGTAGAATCCCCTAAATTCTAGCTTGTCTTTTTGACAAATTTCAATGCAACATGATGTGTTACTGTCCCTGAGTCCTTCTTGAAGAGGCTATCTAAGGGACTCTCTTTTATTGTAAATATATCTCTTTTTGACAATCAGAAATGAAACTCTGCCCAAATTGAAAGGCATTACTGAGACTTTGAGCTTAGATTGTTGATCATATTTTGTTATTGGAATAAGAAAGCAAGTGAATTTTCAGACTTTGTGCTATAATATCTTTGTTTTTGGGGAAACTGTTCTTATGTCTTTTTCCTTGATATATTTTATGTTCCTTTAATTCAACAAACAGAATTAGTGAAAGTAGTCAAGAAGGTGTCTTGAAGAGTCAACTGTGGAGAGACTTTGTGCCCCCATAATTGCCTTTAGTGTGTTTTTGTTTCATTTCTATGTGAAGGACCTTGGGATGACTTTGTGCCCTCATTGCCCTTCGTATCTTACTCTTGAGCAATTCAGGTGGAGACTTTGTGCTGCATCTCGATTTGTTGGTTACCATGTCCTTGGTTACACTTTGCATTTACTACCAGGAGTATTCTTTTGGTTTACTAAATAGCTCTTCTGAAAGAAGAGGAGTGTTTTTTGTCATTTCCCTTGAGTTTTCTCCTTTGATCCGCACGCATCATCTCTGAAAAAAATAGATGGATGGTTTGTCCTACCCTTGAGTATTATTTTTTGCATATATATATATATATAGACATATATACATATATACATATATATATATACATATATACATGTATATATACACATATATATATATATACACACACACATATATATATATATACATATATATATATATATATAAGGAACCTCCCCTTGATGAGAGGAGAGATTAGTCCCCTTTTGATGTGGTAAACCTACACATTTGGACGACCAATCTTCCTACTTTGGCTGATCAGACCTATTTTGTTTATCAGTACGTTGATCAAAAAAATATTCAACCAACAAAAATAATCATAAATAATGTGTCCATTTATGATCTAGTCTTGGGGGGAATGAGATATGTAAATTCATCTCACAAGGCCTCTAGATGAATAGTCAACAAGTACTGAAATTTTCCAACAATTAACACATATAGAGATTGGGCTAAAATACTATCTTGTCAAATATATATAAACAAACCAAAGTTGTTACATTTCTTCCCAATAATAGTTAAATAGGTAGAGGCATTTATAAAAAGGGTTAGTATTAACTTCACAAATCTTGGTCCAAAACCAAGGGCTGAGATTTTTTGAAATCAATTTTTAAAATATTCTTATTTTTTGGAAGTGAGAGATCATTCCATCCATTCTCTAACCAAAATGATGTTATAAATGATATATTCCTTGAATTAGTCTTTTTTATTCAAGTCTAAATACTTGAGGAAGATGATAATTGATATGCAAAGCCAAAGATTTGGCCATGATATTGTAAGAGACATTGAGAAGGGTGATAGGTCTCTCATTGGTGATAATATTAGGATATCATTCTTTGGGGATGATGCTTATGTTTCCATTTTTAATGGGATTGCTAAGATATTCATAGGCCATGGCTTTAATATAAACATTATGAAAGTATGGTCTAATATAGTCCAAAAGGATTTGATTTAACTCATAAGGAAAATCAATAATTCTTGGGGCTTTGACATGAGACATACAATTTAAAAAATTATGAAGCTCGTCAATATAGAGACACACATCATAAGCCATAATTTTTATAGGGTAGGGATTGTAAGCTACCATGCATATGCAATTCTATAAATTTTCATCTCACTCTTCATTAGAGGTTTGGGATTGGTAATGTGTAAAGCTTAAAGTATGCCTGATAGACTGTTAATTCAATTTCCATCCTCCTCAAGCACCTTGATCTAAATATGAGAGTGCATAGCTCTCAAATTATGAAATATGTTAATATTAGAGTATAAATTATAGTTCACATTATTGTTGTAGGATATTTATTATTCCATCTATTTATTAAATAGAAAATCCCTACACATGTAGCTTCATCTTGCTTAAGTGATTCTTTAGTCTACAGTAGTCAGTTGCCACTTGTCTTAGCTAAGTAGTTGTTACACACTTGTTCTCCACTAGTCTACTTTCAGTTAACTCCATGATTCTAGGTGGAATTTGTATGTTCCTTCTCCTATATAATACACCTGCTAAAGTTATTCATTAATAAAGGTAATTATTGCATATCCTCTTGTATGTTTCTAAATACAAGTAGAGTCATTCTCATTAGAATTTTTGTGTGATAATTCTACCAAAATATCACCTATTTACTAGTTCTATCATGGTATTAGAGCTCTACATTCTAGTAATGAACATCAATTTATTTCTTTGATTTCTACTTTGTACGCTTTTGAATTAATTAAGGGGAATTTGCAAATTGTTTATCTTGGATTAGCATATGCATTTTCATGTATTTTTTGGTGTATTGGCATATAATTTTATTACAAATATATCAGAGGGTCTATCCTAAACCTTTTGGCACCTCAGATTAATTCCAAATAACTCACCAATTTCCAAATCTTTGCATATTGAAATCTTCCTATTCTTAGTACACATTGTCAATGATTGGTCAACCTAGAGTATGGATAGAAGGTATTAAATCAAATGGTGGTCTAAGCATTCCATAGACTACCTAAAACCTATAGAGTGGTGTCATTCCTCTAAAGAGATCACTAACCTATAACCTAATTTTGATTGAAGGTGGTCACTTCACCTATTTTTTTCATGACCTAGTATGTATTATGGACCCACTATTGGAGCTCTACACCCTCATGCCAGGCTAAATTCTTGGTCTATAGTTTGTACTTTTTGTCTTCACCATTGTATTTTGGGTCTGAATAAATTGCTCTTAGACCCACATTCTATCCAAATGGCTTGTACCATGGCATTTTGATCCATGCAGCCTGATCCAAGGGAATTTTGAACCTCCACAGCATGTGCAAGGGCATTTTTAACTCCTTCAAATGGAAGCATAGACCTAGTAGTCTATCTCCATTGGCATTTCATCCCCTCCTTTGGTGCTCCTACATATTTCTAGTGAGCTTACTTCTCTTAATGGCAGTGTTTAAAGCTTGTTTATTACAGACTTGAAACTCCTCTCTATAAGGGTACTTTCTCTTTGTTTTTCAAAATTTCAGACCTGTACATGCATCAATGGCATCAGCCTTAGTCCCCAAACCCTAACCTTGGTAGCGCTTCTCTTTTCAATAACTATGAAAATGTTTAAAAAAACTAATAATGCCCTAAAAAATTAAAAATTAAAGCATGTTTTAATTTTATTTAAAATAGCTTTCTATTTTTTAATTTTTTAAATAAACATTTTCAAGTATGCCCTTTTTATTAAAGTGCACGTAGGGGTGTATGGATAGACTGTATTTTTGACTTTTATTGACTTGAGGAGGTCAAAAGTTCTATTTTGGTTCTAATGAGTGGATGGAAGGCTACCTTGTCCCTTGTTTGGTCAATTTTTTTATACTTTTAAGTGCAAGTTCATTAAGTAGGTCATTAATGATGGGAAATGTTATTAGCCATAACTTTTTCTCAGTAACTTAGATTTGAGTGCCATTTTTTTTTAAGTTCTTTATTTCTTCTCGTTCTATCAGTCTTATTTTTATTGTAAAATGCACTAAAGTTATAAAGCATCATATTGAATGGGGTTACCTGTGATATGGGCCCTACTACTTTTTACATTATACTTCATGCATCAATTACTCACATGTGGATGCATTTTTAGTTGTATTTTACATCCCCATTATGATCATGAATTATCTTTCATCATTCCATCACTAATTTCTCACTTAGATGCATTCTTGATTGTGCTCGACATCCCATTCATGAGTGTGCTTCAAAGGTTCATTGCAGTTTGTAATATGGAGTCTTTCACTTCCTTGGTGTCTTCTCTCGGTCATGATGATTCCATTTGAGAGACTCCAAAGGAGGAAGGTTAAGTCTACACCATTGGACCTTCTTGGGAAGACTAATTATGCTTCATGA
The DNA here is from genome assembly GCA_037957365.1 of Torreya grandis. Taxonomy (NCBI): domain Eukaryota; kingdom Viridiplantae; phylum Streptophyta; class Pinopsida; order Cupressales; family Taxaceae; genus Torreya; species Torreya grandis. Next base: position 322,358 of record JARHVA010000210.1, on the reverse strand, counting down.
CATGTGTACATGAAACATTCACTCATGTATCAAGACCTTATTCCATTCTTATATGGACATATTCTTGTTATTATTGACACAAGTCAATATGATTACTAGACAAACTCTTCTGAATGTGTCAATATTCACTTTTTATTGCATGTTTAATGGGATCTACATCACCATGTGGAGCACACAAAGTGTCCCTCCAATGTTTACATCACTCTTCAAAGTCTTTTTGGGGATCCTAATATGACCTACATCACACTTCCTCCTCTTCTTATTGTCTATTTTGAGACTGATGTACTCTCCCCTCCTACTTCTTTTTCTTATGATGACACATCCATGGTGGATAGTGCTCTTCCTTCTAATGAGCCTCCACTATAAAATGAGATTTTTCCTAACCTTAGTTCTCTTATTGTAAATTCTACATCCATTTTTTTATAGATTATTGTTCTTTTATATCCTTTATAGACTTATATTTTAGAGTACTTTATTGATTCTAGAGAGAGTATACACATTGAGAGTATCGATGACTCATATGTTCCTGTGGACATTCATCTTACATATTTGAGTGCTTCATTTGTAGACCAATCTTTAGTTTTGACAGTTATTGTGCCTTTTTCTCCTCTTCCCATGGACATTCCTTTAGTGAATTTTTTATGCCACTCTTCTTCTCTAGATATAATGAGGGTACTTATAAACCCTCCTATTCTCTCCGCTTCATTATATGTTTCCTTATTTCCATATTCTATAATTAGGCTTGTGATTCCTAATCAGACTTTGGCACATTTGGGCACTATTAGGGAGACTTCTGAGCATTTTGTAGAGATCTACATCATTAATCCCATCTGCATTCCACTTGAGTAGGAATTCAATAGTTTGATAGCTTAGAGTTTCTTTCTTCTAAAATAAAAAGACAACATTTGTTGTAGAGGGACCTATTACAAAATTTTCCATGCAACATTTTGCACTTACCTTCTCTCTCTTCTTTGTGAATGCACACATCTTTCATATTTTTTAGGAGACCGGGATCGATGCTATGTATTTGGGTACCTCATCAAGCCTCATTTCCAAGACCCAATTCTCCATCCCACCTAAGCTATGCTTAGGTGGGGATGTTGGAGTAGGGTTTTCTAGTCCTATCTTCTCTTATTTATCTCTCTTTTAAGGGAAGATTTTCCCCACTGAGTTTTATCCTTTTATTCCAATTTTTTAGAGTTGCATTATATGTGGGTACCTTATCAGGCCTTATTTTCGGGACCCATTTTTTATTGTTTACCTACCTAAACTTCACTTAAGGGGGGGTGTTGGTGTAGAATATTTATTATTCCATTTATTTATTAAATGAATAATCCGTACACATGTAGCTTTAGCTTGCTTAGGTGATTATTTAGTCTATGGTAGTTAGCTACCACTTATCTTAGCTAAGTGGTTTTTACATATTTGTTCTCCACTAGTCTAATGTCAGTTAATTCCATGATTGTAGGTCAAAGTTGCATGTTCCTTCTCCTATATAATACACCTAGTTTAAATCTATGTATCAATAAAGGCAATTATTTCATATCCTCTTGCATATTTATGAATACAAGCAAAGTCATTCTCATTGGAATTACTGTGTGAACATTCTACGAGAAGATCACTTATTTGCCAATTTTGTCACACATGTACTTGGTAATAGATTTATATGTTACATATGTGTATTTTTGTATATTTTGTATGATGTAATTGTTCATGTAATTCAAGGAAAGTAATAGAATATTTAATTTTACCTAGTGCCAAATAGAATAGGAAATAAAAGTTTAAGAAGGTAAAGAGTCATGTTCTCTTCTAATATTATATATATAGGGGTATGTAAAGGAATAGGTTAGCTATATGGAATAGTTTTATAATTAAATATAAGTCTTTGATTTATAAATATTCAATTACATATTGTGCTTTAAGTATGTTTTCTTTTCAAACTAATATATCCTTATGTTATATTTTTTCATGAATTAGTTGAAGTGGTAAGAAGGAAATTTATTTCAACTATGAGTTTGAGATCATAATGATAATTCTTGGGAGATGGCCTTAATACTAACTAAATAAAATAGTGTTGATGTGGGTTTTATGCACACCAAGGAATCTTACAAGGTATCCTTTAACATTTTAATATCCATGAAGAGAGATTCACTCCAAGGCATGAATTGCAAGGTATTAGGTTTTGTAAACAACTTATTGGTGCAATAGCAATGAGTAAAGTAGTTGCTTACCTTGGATGATTTGATTATAACATGGGTATAAATATACTTGATAAGGGTGGATTTATGATTGATCTAACCTAAGGTGGATAGGATCAAAATAAAATCAAGAAGATCAAGTTGCATGCAATCCTTAAACTTTGAAACAACTTTTGTTGATAAATAAATTGATAACAAAATCCTAAAATAAATTAACACTTATCCAATCAGTGCAAGAAATTTCTAAGAACGTTATGTCTTTTATAACAAAGAATGCACACAAAAAATTAATTAATTAATAATTTTATGAAAAAATATTCCTCAATAGGACAATCATAATAAAACTAGTTCTCATCAACCTATTACTCAAAACCAAGTCAAACATTCCAAATGATTCAACAAAAAGACATGATAATGTAATTTTGTGTTGAATATTATTTAAAAATCATTAAAACTTTTTAAAAATATAACCAGAATGTAGACACACAATAACTTCCACATTTCAAGCCAAATCTTGACTACACACACCTTGTCAATCTGAAAAATGCTTGAAAAATCCCACTTTATTTCCTTCGATATTTCTAGAATACATCAAAGCAAATTCTTGCTTCCGTGACAAACTTGTCAAATAATAAAACAAAAACTTTAAAAAAAACTCTAAATACTTCCATAACTATCATTTGCTACTTGGAATGATGTGTAATTCTTGCATTGGTATTTGGCAATACGCCAAAGTTGTTAACCATTCATGCCAAAATTAGAAGTTTGTTAATCCATTTAGTAATGTGTTTACATGTTTAGCAAAAGAACTACCAAATTCATAATCCAAGGTAAGTATTGAGACTCAATGCACATAATTCTATCAAATATGCCACTTCAAGTCTCAAGAATGCAAGCCATCAATGCATCAATGACCAAATCCATGGTGAATCAACACTCACACATTCTAAACTCTGCTTCGAACCCGGATTAAATTATGACCAATATTTGACTTAATATTTTAATCAACATGCCTATCAACTATATATCATATTCGAATTAAATCATCAACCAAGTATAAATTAATACATATGGCATATTATTATTACTCCCTAAGTAATAAAGAATGTCATTCAAGGAAATGCATTAGGTCTTAGATGGATTTTATAGGTTAAGAAATTGATCTTAGGTATTATGTCTTGAAAATAATTTAAAAATGTTATAAGCTTATGAACACAATCAATCCCATTTAATCATGAATTTATATGCAATAGCAATACAATTTATTTAATGAATGCAAAATCAAACTTTTAAAATTCTCTTATCAAATAACTTGATTAAGAACATCTGATCAAGCATGTTACAACATGAAGGATAATATGGATTGACATGAATTTTGAAAGCTATCTTGTTTAAAAATTGACTCAAAGTATATCTAACCACCCACTATTTTAACTTGATTAATGATATAACTTATCATGTATATAAATTGTTTATCTGATTCAACACTATGCATTGCATCAAGTTCAAACTGAACATTGTAATTATTTAAAACAATTGAATACACTTCCAACTACCAATGTAACCTATTGATATGGACACTAAAAAATATTTCATTTAGAACTAACTCATTCTTTTTGAAACCACTTAATCAACATTAAAAATAAATTTTAATTCAAATGTAACAATCGCATGTTTGTTAGAGAATAAAAAATGCATATTCAATTTAATTCAAATAAATGGGCCCCCACCACAGTTATATTTTATAACATAAGTCATCTATATAGCAGAATCAAATACATGAATTTTAGAAAAGAAGGGGAGTAATAAAAATAGGCTTAACAAAGTGATTGTGAACTTTACCAGCCACTGACTATTACAACAATCTTATAAATTGATATTTTTTAATTAATATTAATATTATTGATACATTCCAATTAAAAAAATAGTCTATGTTTCATTACAAATGTGATTTTTTAATGTAAATATCATAATTTATGGAGATTAAATATCATAAATCAGGACAAGACTTATTATGGAGAGTAGATAGGTGGCATTGACAACTTTATATATTAATATCAATAAAAAATAATTATTATTAAATAATTATACATGGTAATATTAATAAAATAAAAATAGTAAATATAATTAGAAATATATATTAACTATACATTTTAAGAGTTGGACTTTGGATCTATATCCTTCCCAAGAATCTGGTTGGATTCTTTGGTGGGATGACTCTATCAGGAGTACCTCTCACTTTCTATAAATCTATGGCCACCAACTTGCTAGTATTTGGAGGCACTCTTACTCTACTACTTCCTCAGTGCTGAGTCATGCATTTTTAGCTCTAGAAAAGGATCCCTTCAACGATATCTTACAAGTTAGATAATCCTCCTTATGGAATCATATCCAAATTGCAGACAACTATAATCCCTAAGGAGTTCAAGTCAAATCCAAGCTTCACTGATTCAAAATAGAGGATAAAGCTTCAAAGGAGTTCTTTCAAATGCTATGAGCCAAGAACTCAAAGAAACAAATTCAAGTCATCTCTGAGGCTAGAAATAGACTCATAAAGACCCCACACATTATTCATGCCTTTTTCTGCCACCAGCAACAAGTGTTCAAAGCTCAAGTGTCCTCAACCAAGCATGAAATTGCCCTTCATCAATTTCTCATAGTGGTGCCATGCAAAATCACTCCCGCCCAGTGGGTGGCTTGTGATAGGCTCCTCACGATTGATGATTTTCATGAGTAAGTGTCTCACATGGCTAATGACAAAGCTCCAGGTATTGATGGCTTCCCCTATGAATCTTATAAAACTCTCTAGGACCTTGTGGGTAGTGACTTGCATAAGGTTTATCAAAAAGCCTTTCACACACATTCTTTGGGTAAAAATATAAATAAAGAAAATATTAAATTCATACCTAAGAAAGGAGATCTTGAGTTGATCTACAATTGTTGGCCCATCACCCTCCTAAATATTTCCTATAAAATCAATGCCAAGGTTCTGATGATCCGATTGCATAATATGTTGCCTCTCATTGTGTGCCCTAAATAAATAGGTTTCATCAGAAGCCGTTATATTTTAGACAACATTATAATCATCTAGGAAGGGATGGATTGGGCTAGAAGGTCTGAGAAATAAGATATGTTCATTAAAATTGACTTTGGAAAAGCTTATGACCATATCAAATGGTCTTTCATACTGGCCATGCTTCGAGCCCTTGGCTTCAGGCCCAACTTCATCCAAACCATCTAGATGTTTTTTGTAGATGTCTCAGCCATCCTCTCCATTAATAGAGTCACCTCTGAGAAGTTTGGTTTATTCTTATCTATTCTTCAAGGGTGCCCTTTGGCTCTTGCCTTGTATGTTATTTCAGTTGAGGGTTTTGGATATTTGCTTAGCAATGCCCAAGCTAGGGGGCTTGTTAAGGTAATATATCTCCCTCCAAATGTTGTGAACCTACATGAAGATATGAAATTTATTAATGGTCACTTTGCGAATGAATCCTTCCTTACTCTTATTGAGGATGAAACTAATGTGGTCAACAACTTGTAGTGTCTCACACCTTCTTCTTGACCTCTAGCTCCAGCATCAAATGGCAGAAAACTCATTGATACAAGCAATCCTACCTACCTCTGCCATCATAGGCTACTAAATATGGTTAGAAGTGGATCCAACATGATGAAATATTCAAATTTATTGGCATACCCTTTGCTTTTGATGCCTCACCACCCTTTTTATGGAAATATTTTATAGATAGAGTTTTTAAGAAGCTCGAATATTGGGTGACCAAGTCTCTTTCATTACCAAGAAAATTTTATATCTACTCAAAAATACTTTTGACCACCTATGTGTACTACTCTTCATGCTGGGTTACTTCTAGGAAATCTTATTAGAAGTTGGAAAATTTGATCAAAGACTTATTTTGGTCCATTCTCCTCAAGGTAAAGGATTCTATAGGGTGGCCTAGGATTATTGCTACCTCATGTGGGATGCCAAAGGGATGGGGCTCATTGACATAGCTTAGCAAGGAATTGTCTTATGTGCTAAATGGATTGTGCAAGCCATTGAGGGCAAAGAATCTTGGAAGGTGTTGTTAAGATACTGCATCTCCTTGAGCTTACCTAAAGGCAAGAGATCTTGGAAAGGGCTTGGGTTCCCTAATTTTTTAATCATAAAATTTTTTATTCAAATCATAAAATCCTTTTTGGATAAAATCATCTAGAAGGTATGGGAAAATATCAAACCATGGCTTCTCTGGAATGGTTTAGGGTTTCGAGATGGGTTTTCTATAAACAACCACTCACTTTGGTGGTCACCTATTATTAATTTCAATAAAGTTCCCCTGGTAGAGTTCCCTTGGATCAACACACTCAAATTATTTCATAGGGGTATTCATACTATTGAAGATATCTACTGTAGGCGATATCGCTCTTGGCTATCTTGGGAAGAGATGAAATCTAAATTTTGGTTAGCTAATTCTAATCAAGAATCCTACCAGGAGATACTTATATCCATACCACCCTACATGCTTCATAAAATATCTATACATTCCACTCATCCATAGTGGAAGGACTAGATGTGATATGTTGAGACCCCCTTTCGCAATTACACTCTTCAACTTGGCTATGGATGGATCACCCCCCATTTGCCCATGGTGGACAAGCTCAATTATTGTTGGGGACTACATTCTTCTATTAATACATGGAACCTCAACTTTATTACTATTTCGGGGGTTTGCATGGATCCCAAACTTGATCATTTTTCTTGGTGTATACTTCAACAAGGCTTAACTATTGGTGGAAGGATTGTCCAACTAGGAGTTCCCCTTCCCACTTGCCCTTTCTATGGCCACCTTAAGATGCTTTCACATATTTTTTGGTATTGTTTCAAAACTTATAAGGTTTGGACGTGGATCCATGATCTCTTCAGACCTTTACAGATCAAATTTTTTCTTTGTCAACACATCCTCCTTGGAGATAAACCCACGATGCCCTTTAAATACACCCATGTCTAGCATACTTTTAGAGTTGAGATTCTCTTCTAACTTTGAAAGGAAAGGAATAATTATATATTTAATAATGCTTCTTCAGATTGTAATGTCTCTTCTTTGATAAATTCCTCTATCATTTCCAATGTTCTTTTGTAGATTCAAGTTCAAGCTAACAAATTTTCTATAGAGATTGGAAACCTTTAGGATTTCCTCTCTCACTAGGGAGATGCTTGTTATGCAATGGCTCAAGTTCCACCATCTCCACCCAAGGATCCCAAACTGGAGGATAGAATTGCTTTACCACCTTGTGGTGGGTGTCATCATAGCCATTCTTAGCACCGCTCTCATAGCAATACCCCATACCAGTGCATGACCCTTCTTGAGCAACATCGAGGGTGGCATCCTCCACCTCCTTCCCCTACTGAGTAGGATGGTTGGGATGCTCCTCCTTTATGCCTGGATGATTGGGGGTGCCACATAGAGGCCGATCAAACATTTTGGACAAGTTTTTTAGGCTCTCTCTGGATATTTCACCCACTTAAACATAGGAAAAAGAAGATGATAGGGACACTACTCAAGCTATTGGTTGGGAAACTATTCTAGTTGGTAATGACTTGCCAATCTTGGGCTAGGGTCCTAATGATATATATCCTCTACCTTCTAGCCTTACTTTTTTTGCTTAAAATTATCTTTTATTATGACATTATGACTTGTTCCTAGGCTTTGCTTAGTTGTTTGTGGTGCTTCTATTTTTGGTTCCTAGGCATTCTCTAGTGTGGTTACATGACGTGTTCTCATACTAGCTATATTTTTTTGTGAATTATTTGTATATTTATGTTAAGTTAATATATAGATATATTTCATCAAAAAACAATTGAAACTTATATTTAATAATTTGACATTTTTTTTTAATTTTTTAATTAAATTAATATTTTATTATTTATAAAATACTTAGAGTAACTATTTTATATATATATATATATATATATATATATATATATATATATATATATTAGATTTCCTTAGGATTTCGATCTTATGCAATACGTTTTTATATACTAATGATATTTTATTTGAAATAATTTACTCCATACACATGTACATGTACATATACACACACATATACATATATATTTGAAATAATATATGTTTGTTTTTTAGTTTTGTGTTTCGGATCACCCTCCATTATTTATCATTAGGAAAAAGAGAATTGTGGTGGAACAACATGAGCTTACTTTTTTAATGAGAGAAATAAATTATGGTCACAAGAGGTATTAAATGAGTGGGTAACAATTATCAAATTTTTATTATTAAATAATATCAAAATATATAAATTGGGAAAGCCCTCAAGTGGAAGCAAAATAGCATTCTTACCTTTTTTCAGAGGTTTCCAAAAAACATAAAATGCCTAAAATATCTATACTATTTTCTTTCTCATTAATAATTTAAGATTGTTCGCTTTTGTCAAAGATCCTATGGATGCTAGCCTATGCAGTGGAATCTACATAATTGAATGTTTTTTTAGAATACCTTATATCGTGAGATGGGGAAGGTCCATCTAAACTATAATTAAGGAATATGTTATTAATATTCATTTGGAAAGGAAATAGAATTCATATTTGGGTTAACATTCATATAATACCAAGCACACAATCTACGTTTAAAATGCCAAGGTTATCACTGTCGAAAACCATTTTCAAAAATGAAAATTAAGGGAAACCATTGAAATTGATAAAAATTATTATAATTTAAATAGAGTTGAGGACCTATGGATAGGTCACATGTGGAGACTTATTATTAATAATTTGAGAGATAAGTTGTTTTAAAATGCACTTTAATAATTATGAGTTTAAAAATAATTATTAATTTAATTTATAGGAAAAATATTTCTATTTTTTATTTTATTATATAGTTATCAAATTAATTTCTATTAGTTAATTAATTGATTTAATTTCAAAAATTAATTTATTAATAGAAAATTAAATTAATTAATTTCATTAAATAATTGTTATTTATTGAATTTTAATATTATATAATTATAATATTAATAATTGTTAAACATATCAATGAGATGTGGGTGAATTGGTAAAATGGTTTGGCTATTTCAAATCCCACCTCTTTAATTGATAGTATTATCACTAATTCATAGGGTAATAAAATTTTAACAATGTTATAATGTAAAGAGTGTATAAACATAAAATTTTCAATAAATATATATTTTATGTAATGTAATATTTATATATTTATAAGTTTTACATACTTTTCTTATAATATTTTTTAGGTGATTTATAACTTTCTCATTAATTAATTTTATATTAAAATTTTTAAATTTTATTACAGATGAAAATATTTTATAATTTTTTTTGTAAATATAAATTTCAGATGAAAAATAATGTAAATAGTTTTTCTAAAAATTCTTATAAATATAAATACATGGTAGAAAATCCATATAACCTAAATACTAAATAAAAAATTTAAGGTACTAATATTAATAAAATTTGGAATACAACTAAGAAAATTTAAAAATACATTAATTTGTAAAAAATTAAAATAAAATATAAAACTAATTGTTTGTGCAAATTTTGAATTGCTCCGACTCCCAACCATTGCAAAAGACCCTCAACATTTTGAATTACAATTTGAGCAGGAAAATCAGAACACCAATCTAGACATGGGTTCTACTGCTCTTCCCACCCCTACTGCCTATGGAAAAATTTCTCTTGTGTCTGATGATTTTGGATAGAAGGTCATAGTTGCGCAAAAGACTAAAAGCTCACTTGTGTCTAGAAATCCTAGGTATAAGGTCATTGCTATGTAAAAGACTGAAGTTGCTTCCCTTCTTGCTCATGACAGAAGCTCCCCTGTGTCTGACAATCTAGGACTGAAGGTCATTTTTGCACAAAAAATTGACTCCACTTCCCTTCACACTCATGGTATAAGTTCCCCTATGTCTAATGTTTCCAAGTAAAAGGTCATCATTGAGCAAAAAACTAACATTGATTCCCTTCCTACTCATGGTAGAAATTCCTCTAAGTCTAGTGATTCTAGTTAGAAAATTACCATTGTGTAGAATATTACCATACAAAAGATGGTCCCTATGCAAAAGACCATTGTAGAAGGCACAAAGCACATAGTTATTGAGATACTTTCCCTTAGCCCCTCCTAGCCAAAGTCAGAACCCCTGATACTAATAAAGTCATGGTTGTCATGGAACTAGAAGCTGTGGCAGAGCCTCGAAAGCATATATCCTTTGTTGAAGCAACATCTCATAAAATAGATCCAAAATCAAATCCCCTACCTCTCAAACCTATATCTTCTCACCCTATTATGATCTTTGATGAGGAGGAGACCAGACAAGTGATCAGATTAGAAGAATTCTTCTCAAACAAAGATCTCATCTATAGATTCATGGATTACTAGCCAAAACATCAAGAGCAGCATGCTTGGATTTTGAAGCATTGGCAACCCCTCCTAATAGGTACTCTTAATATTTACCCTTGTGCAAAAGTTTATTTATTATTATCTTTCACAATATTGAAGACAAGGAAGAAATTAAAAATAATTTTTGGTGCTTGAATCATCATCCCCTAGTCATCAAACCATGGTCTCCTACCTTCAACCCCCTCACAGAACCACTTAATGTAAAACCCATTTGGGTTTACCTACCTCATATTCCTCTTCATATTTGGATCAAATCCAATGTAATGGATGTTGGTAACTCACTGGATGATTACCTGTAAATGTATCTAAATACTGATCATTTTTATCACACTACTTTTGCCAAACTTTTGGTCAATATTGAAACTTCCAAGAATTTGCTTGAAAATATCACTTTACAAGTGGGGGATCACTCTTAGTCCCAACCCATGGATTATGAAGGTTTACTATTTCATTGTCATAATTTTTTTAATACAGGGTATTTGATCAAAAACATTAGTTCCCTTAAGAAAAAAAAAGGTATCCTCTTGGTTGAAAGACTGCAACCTTGACCATCTACAATTAGATATTGAAGAAGATTCAGTTGGTTCTGATAGTGATTCTATGTCAAATTTAAAATATTTTGAACCCTATACTTTAAATGAGGACCTTAAAAGTTCCCCCAAATATAAAGGTGTTTTGTTGAAAGATCGTATCTCTAAAAAGAAAGCCATGAATATAGTAGTCCCCTCCGCTCCAGTCTCCTCCTCTAATAAAAACCTAGGAATGAAATTATCTAGGGTAGAAATATCTGAGGACCCAATAGCAAAAGACAAATCCTAGTCCTATGTTGTTATAAAAGATAAGGAAGGCTAGACTAAGGTTCAAAAAAAAGGTACAAAAGTAGTGTTATATCCCTCTTGTATGATCCTCCACTCAGGAGGAATCCGAGAAAAAATTCCTTACTCATAAGGACTCCAAACATAACCACAAAATATAGTTACTGAAGGTAGAAAGAAAGTGGAAGATTGCTAAAAATATACAAAAAGTGGTTGGTCAAAACCACTATTTGGTCTAACTTGTTAGTTGTGTTTGGCATGTTTTTGTTATGCTTGCCCCATTACCATTGGTAGAGGCATCCCATTTGTGCGTAAATGATTCATATTTCTCTCCTTTGTGTTAAGTTTCAAGATCTTCAAAACTCGTAACATTTACCTTATCAAATAAAAAATATTAAGAATCTCAAATCTTAAAAATAATTGTGGTTAAAAATTTGATTCTTAACTTATCTTGTTATGTGGAGTGAGAACCCACATCACATTATCATAATATTTATAAAAAGAATAAATTATAATCATAAATTCAATTCTTGACTTATTTTATTGTGTGGGGTGAAGACCCACATCATATTATCACCATATTTATAGGGGTCCCAACCTATATTGGAACAGTTAGCCCTTACCAGCCTCCATTCCTTTGAGTCCCCCCAACCAAGAAAGAAAAAAAAGACATTAAGAGTTAAGAATGCCAAATCTTCTATACCTAAAAAGTGTTATGGGTATAAATATTTAATTTTTTCGGATTTTTTAACTATTGTTAGCATGTGGTTATAGCCAAATAGTGCACAATCCACGTCGTTATACTAAAATATATTAGCATGGTTGAGTTTTTATCAATTATGAAGAAGAATGTAGATTTGAAATGAACATGAAATATAGAATGTTTATCTACCTGTGAATGGAAAGTGTTGGAAAAATAAGGTGGGGAAATTTTACCTGAGAATGTTGTTTTTTTAATTTCCATCAAATAGTTTGTGGGTGGAGATGTGGCTTGTTGAAACTATATTGAGGCCATTGTGGTGCATCAGCAAAAGCCTTTAAAATGCAAAGAAGCTTTGGCAATAAAATAAATTATAGAACAACAGATGAAATTTAGTTAGAGAGGAGCACTAGATCGCAACTCCATCTTCAATGCACAGGTGATCAAGTAAGTGCAGAGTAGCGTCAATTTTTCCTACTTGGATAAAATTTGAAAGATATGCATTTCCCTTGCAAGATGAAGGGAAGAGGCAAAGGAAAAAAGAGAGAAACAGAGTTACAACTCTTTGGATTTTTCATAGAAATAAAATAAATACTCAATAAATACAATCCTTCTTCCTTGCTTGTGCACACCCAGAAATAACAGAGATTATATATATATATATATATATATATATATATATATATATATATATATATATATATATATATATATATATATATATATATATATATCATCATCATCATCATCATTTTTTCCTACTTGGATAAAATTTGAAAGATATCCATTTCCCTTGCAAGATGAAGGGAAGAGGCAGAGTAAAAAAGAGAGAAACAGAGTTACAACTCTTTGGAGTTTTCATAGAAATAAAACAAATACTCAATAAAAAAAATCCTTCTTCATTACTTGTGCACACCTAGAAATAATAGAGATTATATATCATTTTTTCCTACTTGGATAAAATTTGAAAGATATCCATTTCCCTTGTAAGATGAAGGGAAGAGGCAGAGGAAAAAAGAGAGAAACAGAGTTACAACTCTTTGGAGTTTTCATAGAAATAAAACAAATACTCAATAAAAACAATCCTTCTTCCTCACTTGTGCACACCTAGAAATAATAGAGATTATATATATATATATATATATATATATATATATATATATATATATATATATATATATATATCAACATAAAAAAATGTTTGTTGTTTGCACATATTTTCTGATAGAGGTTATTGTCATACCATTTAACCCATAATAGCAAACTATTTACACACAAACAGAGCCAATTATCTTAAAAATAGAGTTGTTCTCTTCATACATCAAAAAACCAAAAAAATAGAGCATATTATCTTCAAAATAGAGCATAGACTAAAACAAAAGGAAAAACTTAGACTTCTACACATTACAACAGGGGCATTGGAAGTCAACAAGAATATTAAAGATGAAATTAAGAGGTATGGGGAGAGTAGAATGGTGATGACAGATTTGTCCCTTTGAAAATGTCATAATTTAATGAGAAGCCACTCCCGATCAGCAAAGCTAGAGGATGAACAGGGATAATATTTGTTATAGTTGTTGGGATTACATTTTCAACACTCCCCCTTAATCACAACTACTGTTATCTATGATGCCCAATTGATTTCTTTGAAACACAAAACTTTATTTTCCTAATGCGTTGGTGAATATATCTACGCATTGATCTTGAGACCTACAAAATTTCAAAAAGATCTCTCCATTGGTAATCAACTCTCTAATGAAATGATATTTAGTATCAATATGTTTTCTTCTCTTGTAAAAAACAAGATTCTTGGACAATGCTATGGTTGAGTTGTTGTCACAATAAATATTTGATGCATATTCTTGTTCATGCTTCAACTCTTTCAACACTCTTCTCATCTAAATTGCTTGGCATGATGCCCATGTTACTGCTACATATTTTGCTTTTGCATATGAAAGTGTGACAATTGGTTTTTTCTTTGAAGCCCATGATACTACACCAGTGCCAAAATGAAAAACATAACCAGATGTGCTTTTCCTATCATCAATGCTTCCATTACAATCACTATCTATGCATCCTATGAGCTTGAACTCATTTGACCTTGAATATTGAATGCCATAGTTTCTTGTTCCACTCACATATTTGAGAATTCTATTTCCTTCTTACCAATGAGAAACTTTTGGAGACTCCATGAACCTTGAAATGAGACTAATTACATGTATTATATCAAGCCTTGTGGTTGATAAATACATGAGGCTTCCAAAAAGTCTTTTATATAGAGTTGGATCAATGTTGGCTCCTTTATCATCCTTACTTAATTTTAGTCCCATGACAATTGGTTTTGGAGCTGATTTGAAATTTGTCATATTAAACCTTTTCAAAATGTCATTTGCATACTTAGATTGGGAGATGAATATACCATTATCACTTTGATTCACCTCAATGCCAGGAAAATATTTCATGAGACCCAAATCAGTCATTTCAAACTACTTTTTCATAGCTCCTTTGAACAAATCAATTTTCAAATCATGTGTGAATATCAAATCATCAACATACAAGAAAACAATTATGATCTCACCTTGATCATTCATCTTGGTATACAATGTAGGCTCACTATTGCACCTATTGAAGCCATTTTGCAAAAGATATGAGTCAATTCTACTGTACCAAGATCTTGGGGCTTGCTTGAGTCCATAGAATGTCTTTTTAAGTTTGTATACTTTGTCTTCTTGACCCAAAATCTCATACCCAAGTGTTTGCTCAACATAAACTTATTCTTCAAAATAACCATTCAAAAAGGTTGATTTCACATCCATTTGGTAAATTGGTCACTTGTTTTGAGCTGCTATTGTAAGTATTATTCGCATGGTGCCTAAATGTGCTACTAGAGCAAATATCTCATTGTAATCAACCTCAGGCTATTGTGAATATCTTTTTTGTTAAGGTGTGGAGCTAAAAGCTTCACCAAGTGAGCAGATTGCAAAGTTATAGGTTTACACAGTCACCGACGTCGATCAGGAGTGACCGATGTCAGTCAGGAGCAGATTAGGAGATGCCGGTGTCGGTCATGGATCGGCTGACGTCGGTCACAGGCAAATAGGTAGGAATCGATGTCGATTACCTGTGCGTCCAGAAAGTTATTTTCTATGGACAGAACAGAGTGTTTGCATGTTAGGATTAAGTGATAGTCTTAAGTCCGCATCTTTATTATTAGTAAGACTATTTAGAGCCCTTGATTAGGAGGTGCATCTAATGGCTGTAGTTGTATGCTCATGTTTCCTAATTATTATATATAGGATTAGATCTTCATAGCTTATAGAGTAGTGTTGAATAGTACATAATTGTATATGTGAATCATTCCAGGTTGTTGGAGTTGATTGTAATTGAGAGAGAGAGAGCTCTTGAGGGAAAGAGATCTAGATAGAGATCTGTACATCTGAGAGAGGTGTGGAAGAAAAGGAGTTTCTTCAATTGTATTCCTTCTATAAAGAGTTTAATACAAGTTTTTAGGGTGGTTTCTTGTATCTCTCGTTCTTTGCTATTTCTGATTCTAGTTACTTATCCTTCTGGTTTAATTCCACATTTTATTGCTTTCATATTGTAATCAACATTGTTGGTTAATCCTCAACAAGTGGTATCAGAGCTCAGATTGACTAATAGGTGTTTCAGATCTAGTTAGTGTGTATTGATTACAGGGTACTCACAGGGGTTTTTGCAAGAGATTTCTATTTGAGTGGGAGAAGCAATGGCAGAAGAAAGTAAACTGAGAATGGAGAAGTTTAATGGCAAGAATTATCAACATTGGAGAATGTAGATAGAGGATTATCTATATCAAAAAGATCTATACTTACCGTTAGGTGGAGTTGCAAAGAAGCCCACAGACATGGATGATGAAGAATGGGAAGTTCTTGATAGAAAGGCTCTTGGATCTATACGATTGAGTCTGGCATCCACTGTGATATCTAATTTATCATAGGCAAAGACAATGGTAGAGTTGATGACTACTTTAGCAAATTTATATGAAAAACCCTCAGCTTCAAATAAGGTATATCTTATGAAGCAATTATTTAATTTGTGAATGCAAGAAGGTGGATCTATATCTAATCATCTAAATGATTTCCATGGAATTGTAAATCATTTAAGTTCAGTCAATAATGTGTTTGATGATGAAATAAAAGCTCTTTTAATATTATGTTCTTTGCCTGAAAGCTAGCATAGCTTGGTAATGGCAGTTAGTAACACTGCATCTGCTTCAAATATTTTAAGAGTAGAAGATGTTGTTAGTGTAATCTTGAATGAAGAAATTCGTAGGAAAAACACAGAGAAAACATCTGGGAACGCTTCAATTTTTGAGAGCAGGGGAAGGCAAAAAGAGAAGAGCAAGAAAGGGAGATCAAGGTCTAAGTCAAAGATGAGAGATAGATCCAAATCCAGAAACGGAAGAAAGCCACAATGCTGGAATTGTGGAAAGATAGGGCACATAAGCAAAGATTATTGGTCAAAGCCTAAGGAGGACAATCAGCATGAAGGTAAAGAAGAAGTAAAAGTTGCAAGTATTGCACAAGATGCTCTTATATTCTCTTTGCATAATAATATAGAATCTTGGGTGTTAGACTCTGGTGCATCTTTCCATGCAACCCCTAATAGAGAATATTTTAGTGACTATGTCCATGGAGATTTTGGAATAGTGTATTTAGGGGATGATGAGCCTTGTAAAATTGTTGGCAAAGGAAAAGTGCAGCTGAAAATGTAGAATGGCAACACATGGATGTTGAGAGACATCATGCATGTTCCCAGCTTGAAAAGGAATTTGATTTCTATAGGGAAGTTAGGGGATGAGGGTTGTACAGTAACTCTCACATCTGAATCTTGAAAGGTGACCAAGGGTGCACTTGTATTGGCCAGAGGTAAGAGAGTAGGTACTCTCTATTTACGTAATTGTGTTACTAATAATTCTCCTTTTGTATTATCTACTTCAGATGTGGATGCAAAATTGTGGTACTCTAGGCTCGGCCACATGAGTGAGAAGGGAATGTCCATTCTTAAGTCAAAAGGTATGCTTTCAGATTTAAAAAGCATAGATCTAGATTTTTGTGAGCACTGTGTTTTTGGAAAACAGAAGAGAGTGAGTTTTCTCAAGACTGGGTCAATAAAGAAGAATCATAAGTTGCAGCTTGTTCACACAGATGTGTGGGGACCAGCTCAGGTTGCTTCTATTGGAGGATCACAGTACTATGTTTCGTTCATAGATGATGCTGCAAGAAAGGTATGGGTCTATTGTATTAAGAAGAAATCTGATGTTTTTGACACGTTTAAGATTTGAAAAGCTATGGTTGAGAATGAAACAGGCAGGAGATTGAAGTGCCTGAGATCTGACAATGGTGGTGAGTTCTGCAGTTATAAGTTTAGATGTTATTGTTATATGAATGGAATACGTAGGCAAAGGATGGTTTCAAGGACACCTCAGCAAAATGGATTTGTTGAAAGGATGAACAGAACAATAATGGAGTGTGCAAGGTGTATGAGATTGCATGCTGGTTTGCCCTTAGAGTTTTGGGTAGAAGCTATGGATACTGCAATGTACCTGATTAACAGAGGACCCTCTACAGCTCTGGATGGTGTAATTCCAGAAGAGGCATGGACAGGTAAAAATGTAGATCTCTCACTTCTCAAAGTTTTTGGTTGTGAAGCCTTTGTGCACGTTGATAAGGAAAATAGAAAGATGCTGGATGCTAAGTCTATGAGGTGCACATTTATTGGCTATGGCTCTGATGATTTCGGATTCAGGTTTTGGAATCTAGAAACTAACAAAATAATTAGGAGCTGTGATGTTGTTTTCAATGAATAAGTGATGTATAGTGATCAGCTGAAAAAGCTGAATCAATCTGGGCAGAGCAATGGAGAATTGGATGAGGTGACGGTCCAAAATGAGCTTGCGGGAAGAAATAATCATAGACAGGAAAACACAGAGACCGACGTCGGCCAGGCAGGAATCGATGTCGGCAGGACAGAAATCGATGTCGATCAAACAATGATCGACGTTGGCAAGGAAGGAATCGAGGTCGGTCAGGCGAAACTGACGTTGGCTAGTTACAAGCTTGGAGGTGATCGAGGTCGGTCACTATCAAAGAATTTGGGCAGACAGCGTGTTGTGAATGAGTCTCAGACGCCCATCAGGAGGTCAGAAAGGGTAAGTAAACCTCCAATTCGATATTCCCCTTCATTATTCTATTCATTAGTTACTGATGGTAGAGAACCAGAGGGTTTTGAAGAAGCAATACAGGTAGAATCCAAGAATCAGTGGGAGCATGGCATGGTTGAGGAAATGGAGTCCTTGAAAGAGAACCAAACATGGGATTTGGTTGAGTTGCCAGCTGGTAAGAAGACACTGAAAAATAGATGGACCTACAGATTGAAGGAAGGTGAGAATGGTAAGATGAGATATAAGGCCAGATTGGTAGTGAAAGGATTTGCACAGAAATCAGGTATTGACTTTGGTGAGATTTTTTTCCCTGTTGTTAAAATGACTTCTATACGGACTGTATTGCCTTTAGTTGCTATTGAAGATTTGCATCTTGAGCAGCTTAATGTTAAGACAGCATTTTTTCATGGAGATTTGGATGAAAAAATATATATGGATCAGTTGGAAGGATTTAAGGTCAAAGGCAAGGAGAAGCTAGTGTGCACATTGAAGAAAAGCTTGTATGGCCTCAAGCAAGCTCCTAGACAATGGTATCTGAGATTTGATAGGTTTATGACTGAGCATGGCTACAGTAGGTGTCAATCTGACCATTGTGTGTATTTCAAGAGATTGGATAATGATAGATATATTATTTTGTTGTTGTATGTAGATGATATGCTGGTTGCAGGATCACACATGCAGGATATCTCTGAGCTTAAGGTGAAATTAGCTCACACGTTTGCCATGAAGGATTTGGGAGCAGCAAAGAAAATCCTTGGCATGAGCATTAAGAGAGACAGGAAAAATCACAGGTTGATTTTGTCTCAAGAGGATTATGTGAACAAGGTGTTGAAACGGTTCAATATGCAGGATGCAAAATCGATAAGCACACCTTTGGCTAGACATTTTAAATTGAGTAAAGAGCAATGTCCTAATTCACATGATGAGGTAGATTACATGAGTAGAGTTCCATATTTTTCCACAGTAGGGAGTTTAATGTATGCAATGGTATGTACTAGACCGGATATTGCCCAAGTAGTGGGAGTTGTAAGTATATGGCCAATCCAGGAAAGGAACATTGAAAAGCAGTTCAGTGGATTCTTAGATATCTGAGAGGAACTAGCAGTAGGCATTTGTGCTATGGAGGTTCAGATACTTCTCTACATGGTTATGTAGATTCAGATATGGTAGGTGATTTGGATGGCAGAAGAAGCACAACAGGGTATGTTTTCACTATTGGTGGAATGGCGGTTAGCTGGATATCAAAGTTGCATAAGGTTGTTGCCTTGTCAACTACAGAAGCAGAGTATATTGTAGTCATAGAGGCTAGCAAAGAGATGATATGGATGACACGGTTCATGGAAGAGTTAGGAAAGGAGCAAGAGAGTTGCAGATTGTATAGTGATAGTCAGAGTGCAATTCATTTGGCTAAGAATTCAGCCTTTCACTCAAGAACACAGCTTAGGTACCACTTCATTAGACAGGTATTGGAGGATGGTGAGTTGAAGCTGGAGAAGATCCATACATATAAGAATCCTGCTAATATGTTAACCAAGTCGGTTACAAAGGAGAAGTTGAATCTTCATTCAACTTCTGTTGGTCTTCATGATTGAGTTGAAGATGGAGGAGTTAGAAGATGTTGTACAGGTACTGGTGTAGCTGTTTATCTCCAAGTGGGAGATTGTTAAGGTGTGGAGCTAAAAGCTTCACCAAGTGAGTAGATTGCAAATTTGCAGGATTACACAGTCACCAGCGTCGGTCAGGAGCGACCGACGTCGGTCAGGAGCAGACCAGGAGATGCTGACGTCGGTCAGGGATCGGTCGACGTCGGTCACAGGCAAACAGGCAGAAACTGATGTCAGTTACCTGTGTGTCCAGAAAGCTATTTTCGTGGACAAAATAGAGTGTTTGCATGTTAGGATTAAGTGATAGTCTTAAGTCCACATCTCTATTATTAGCAAGACTGTTTAGAGCCCTTGATTAGGAGGTGCATCTAACGGCTGTAGTTGTATGCTCATGTTTCCTAATTATTATATATAGGATTAGATCTTCATAGCTTATGGAGTAGTGTTGAACAGTACAGAATTGTATATGTGAATCATTCTAGGTTGTTGGAGTTGATTGTAATTGAGAGAGAGAGCTCTTGAGGGAAAGAGATCTAGATAGAGATCTGTACATCTGAGAGAGGTGTGGAAGAAAAGGAGTTTCTTAAATTGTATTCCTTCTGTAAAGAGTTTAATACAAGTTTTCAAGGTGGTTTCTTGTATCTCTTGTTCTTTGCTATTTATGATTCTAGTTACTTATCATTCTGATTTAATTCCGCATTTTATTGCTTTCATATTGTAATCAACATTGTTGGTTGTTCCCCAACACTTTTGCCACTAGTCTTGCTTTATGCTTTTGCACATCACCATTTTGCATTTAATTTAGTTTTGTAAACCAACTTCACTCCTATGACATATTTTCCTTATGGAAGGATCACTAACTCCCATGTATGATTCTTTTCAAATGCATCAATTTCTTCATCCATTGCATTTACCAATTTTTCATCCTTAATTGCATCTTCATAATGAATTGGATCTTCCACTTGTGAATAAAATGCAAAAATAGAAATCAGACCAACATTATTCTCACCTTCATTTTGCTCATAAATGTCTCTTAAACTTTTGATTTTTTGTCTCCTCAACCTTGCCAATGTGGGATTTGACATATCACTTGCACTAGAACTTGTGGAATGTGGACTTGCTGGTCCTACACCTTGATTTCCACTTATAGATGGTATTTTTTTTTTGTTTGGAGTGGATGCTTGAATGCATGGGGCTGTCCTTACACTTGATGATGGTGTCATTTGTTGACCAATTTTCTGACCTTGAATGGGTGTGGAAGGAGTCACATTTGATGGAGTACCTACTAGTATAAAACTTGTCTATCTTCTTGTGGTAAGTTGGCTGCAATATTGATTGTTTTCTTCAAACATCCATCCCATGCTTCATCTTCTATGAATTTCATATCTCTACTGATTATAACTTTCTTGGTTATTGGATTGTATAGTTTGTATTCCTTGGATTCATTACTATAACCCACAAATATACACTTTTCTCTTTTATTGTCCAATTTTCTTCTCAACTCATCCGACACATGTGCATATGCCACACATCCAAATAATCTCATGTGAGTAACACTATATTTTCTTCCGGTCCATGCTTCTTCAGGAATCATATGTTTTACACTTTTAGTTGGACATGTATTCATAATATATGTGTCACAAGCTACAGCTTCAGCCCAATATTCATTTGACAAATGTTTTGCTTTCAACATGTTTCTTGCCACTTCCATGATTATTCTATTTTTCCTTTCAGTTACCCCATTTTGTTGAGGTGTGTATCTAGTTGTGAATTACTGTGAATCCCATGGTCTTTGCAAAAATTTAAAAATTCATTTGAGATGTATTCACCACCTTTATCTATTGTTAATGTTTTGATGTAGTTCCCACTTTGCTTCTCAACAAGTGCCTTGAATTGACAGAAGTGATCAAACACTTCATTCTTTTCTCTTAGAAAGTAGACCCACATTTTCCTTGAATAATCATTAATAAAATTCAAAAAGTAGTAGCTTCCACCAATTGAGAGTGTTTGTATAGGTCCACATAAATCTGAATTCACAATTTCAAGAGGTGCATTTGCTCTAATTGACTTGCCTGTTGGAAATGTCTCTTTATGTTGATTTCCCAAGATACATCTTTCACATACTCTTTCTAGTTTCTCTATTAATGGAAAACCTTTTACCATACTCTTCCTATTTAGTAAGTTCAAACCTCCAAAGTTGAGATGCCCAAATCTTAGGTGTCATAACCAATTTTCATCTTTTATTTCTACATGAAAGATTATTTGTGTGACTTTTGTAACTTCTTCTTTATCAACTTGTGTGTCCATTGTGGGTTGTGCTTGAGCATATTCCACATTCAAATCCAGCTTAATCTTTAGGGGAAACATCCTATTGTTTTTTATTTGGACCTTTTCAATGAATTGATTACTTGGAAATTTATCTAAAATTATGCACTCTTTATTTTTGAAAAACACTCTATACCCATTTTGAACGAGTTACACTATCTCATCAAATTATGTTTTAGACCAAGCACAAAATATACATCAGAAATATACTTCTTCTCCCCCTATTTAGTTAGAATGTTGATATTTCCTTTTCCCATAGCTAAAACTTTATTTTCATCACCCAATGTGACATCAAATTTTACACTTTCATCTAAACTTGAGAACATTTCTAGGTTCCTTGTCATGTGATTGTTACAACCTGAGTCTAAAAACCATACATCTTTTTCATTTGCTTGTGCTACATTGCATGCCAAAAACAATGTGCTTTGATTTGATTTATGGTTTTGATTTTATTTTGTGAAATTTGCATTTTGTTTGCTAAAATCATATTGCTTCTTCCTACATTCATTTGAATAATGTCCATACCTTTTGCAATAATGGCAATGGACTTGAGATTTTTCATACCTTTGGCCTTGAGGCTGATTTTGAGTTGCATTGTAACTTGGGTATTGGTTACTACCTCTTCCACTTGAGTTTTATGGGTTGTTTCTTCCACCTCTATACGAATTTCTTCCTCTACCTTTGAAATTATATCTACCTCTGCCTCTACCATGGTTGATTGAAACTTGTGATTTAAAACCATGCTTCAATGATGTGGTTTTTGACCTACTTAGCCTATGTTCTTGTGAAATGAAAGATGCACGGAGCTCATCAAATGAAAATTGTGAGAGGTTCTATGTTTCTTCTATGGCCATCACAATTGATTCAAACCTTGTAGGCAAACTCCTTATAATCTTTTCAACCACTCTCCTTTCTTCAAGAGTTTCACCATGTGGTCTGATTTGGTTTATCAGTCTAATTATTTGAGTGAATAATGAGTCTATTGTATCTTATTCTTTCATATATATGGTCTCAAAATCCCTTCTTAGCATTTGTAATTTGGTTGTCTTTACCTCAACCATTCCTTAATAGGAAGTTTGAAGAATATCTCATGTTTGTTTTGACTTTGTTGTTACTACAATCTTAGGAAATATGCTCTGATGCACTCCTTGAAAGATATATAAGAGAGCCTTAGAGTCGTCCTTCCTATTTTCCTTCAATAAATCTTTCTCTTCTTGAGTTAGGGCATTGTATGTTGCTGCATCAGTTGGTTATGGGTAGCCATTCTCCACAAGCTCCCATATATCTTGAGAACTAAATAATGCCTTCATTGTGATTGCCTAATAATCATAGTTTTTTCCATTAAACTAAGGAATTTATGGGTTTGTGAGACTTGCTCCAGATGTAGATGCCATTATTGGTTGTAATAAACTTTAATTCCTTGATAATCTTTATTAGAAACCTTCAGCACCAATAACCTTTAGCTCTGATTCCGGGTGAAAGGAAGAGGTAGAGGAAAAAAGAGAGAACCATAGCTACAACTCTTTGGAGTTTTCATAGAAATAGACAAATACTCAATAAAAACAATCCTTCTTCCTTGCTTGTGCACACCTAGAAATAACAGAGATTTTACATATATATATATATAATATAATATGAAAAACATCAACATAATAAAACTGTTGTTGTTTGCACATATTTTCTGATAGAGGTTATTATCATACCATTTAACCCACAACAACAAACTATTTACACACAAATAAAGCCAATTATCTTCAAAACAGAGCTGTTGCTCTCTTCATACATCAGAAAACCAAAAAAATACAGCATATTATCTTCAAAACAGACAATAGACTAAAACAAAAGGAAAAAATTGGACTTCTACGCATTACAGTAGGGGCATTGGAAGTCAACGAGAATATTAAAGAAGAAATTAAGAGGTATGGGGAGAGCAGAATGGTGATGATAGATTTGTCCCTTTGCAAAAGTCATAATTTAATGAGAAGCCACTCTCGGTCAGCAAAGCTGGAGGATGAACAGGGAGAATATTTATTATACTTGTTGGGATTACATTTCCAACAAAAGATAGGATATATCGTGGTAATTAAAATAATGGAAATTAGAAAATCCTGATCAGAGCATGAAAAATAGACTCGCAACTAAGAATGGTAATCCACGTAAGTTATCCATTTGCCGTCTTTATCTCTGAAACGTGTAATATGTATTCGTGGAGGTATTTTAAGGTCTATTTATGTGTAATATAGTTTTGTAATGTTGTGGAAAGGCATTTAATAAATTTAATTTGAGTCATAAAAGATGGTTATTTATCTGCAATATAGTTTTGTAATGTTGTGGAAAGGCATTTATTAGGTTTAGTTTGAGTTTTTAAAAAAATGGTTGAAGGGTTGAAGGTTTATGTTTGTGTTTTTTAAATTATTTATTTTATATTTATATATAATGAAATAGAAAGAAAAATAAAAATAAAATAAATCTTAAAGAGTATTAAATAATTATTAAAAAAAAGGAAGAAAGAAGTTATTTTATTTGTGGGAGTTATAAGTAATTATTTTGTACTTTTTTTAAAAAGGGAGAAAATAATATATAATATTGAGTTTTTGGATATGTATTTATTTATTTTTTTAAATTAAATAGAGGTTATATTATTATTTTATTATAACATTATTAATTGATCTTAATTAAAATTGTATTGATTGTTGTATATTTTTCATGAATTATACTATAGGGTCTACAATATATTTTGAGGACATCCTAAGTGTTTCAACTCATATTTATGTAATTATTTTATAAAAACACTCACTTTTTAGAATAGAGATTGATTGGCAAGATACAAAATATAATATTAAAAATAGTAAGTTGAAGATTCACCTATTGTCAAAACTTTGATCAAACATATTATTTCAAATTTTCGTTGGAATTGCTTGGAGTTTACATTAGTTTTCCACAAAAATTGCAAAACATCATAAGAATTTGAAATCAACTCTCATTGTATGAATATGGAAAAAATAAAATTTAATAAATACCATCTTAATTTAGAATATAAAAGTATTGTTGATTTTCTTATACCTAAATACTTATAACCTATTGATTTTGTATTAAGAAGTTTTTCAACCAAGTGATGTGAAGTGATTTTATTATCTCTACAAACTACTTCAAAGTGTCAAGTTGGTCCTTCTTCATTGTTTGCAGGTCTTCATATTTATTGTTTTGTTGATCCCCCATCATTAGATGTTAGTCTAAGTCATTCACCACTTATCGAGTGTTCAACTTTTGCCTTTGAAGTTTCTAAACTATTTACATATACATGTTGTCATGAAAAAGTTTATACTTCTAGTTCATGTTTTGTCCATGTCTTTGTATCTCTTATTACAAGACAACACATTCTTTGGAGTATCTCTTTTTACAAGACAACACATTCTTTGGAGCTTTGTAATGTTCATTTTTTTGGGTACAAATTTTATAATAAAAGTGATTTTTTTGGTGATTGATGAAATCTATCGGATATTAGGAGTCATCTTTTGTCTAGATAAATCACATCTCGTAGGTTGATCAATGTGACAAAGCATGTTTAATGATTGATGTGACAAAATATTTGGACAATATCATGACGGTGGTCCTTATTGATGTTATTATATTGTATGAGGCTCTAGATATTTAGATTTCACTTCTTGTTGGTAATTTTGTAGTGCAAATTATGAGGCTTATACTTTGAAAAAGATTTGATTTGATATTGTGATGGTGTTCTACATTTGAAATGAACACAACTTAGTTCATGGTTGTTTAGAAAAAAATCTTAACATGTTTGTTGACGATTGATATTCCAAATGTTGCATGTAGTTGAAAATATCTTAGCATTTTAGATTTTTCTAATAATTTTGAAGAGTTGTCTCAAATATGTTAATATATTACTTGGAAACTAATAATATTGACCAATAAGAATTAATCAAATTTGATTGTAACTTATTTTAGCTTTTGATATATATTTGTTATTATCATTGCAACATTGAGATTGGGACATGTCCCATGTTCTAAGGGTTTTGTATTGTTACATTATAAGTGGGTGATGTTTAGACTAATACTTCCAAAATAGATTTTAGGTTTTTTTTGAGATTGCAGAGTTTGTATTTGGAGTTTTCATGAAGTTATTTTATTAGAGATTTTTTTTATTTTTATTTTTTATTATTTATTGTGTCAGCATGTATTTACATTTTTTATTTTATAGTTTTGTGGACAATATTAGTTCATAATTATACCTTGATAGATATTAAGGTAGTTAGACATTATAGTGAAATTATAACATGTTTATGGAGAGTATGAATTACTTATAATATTTATGTTAAGTTATTATTATTTTCTCTCTTTAACATATGATTGATTCGAACATATTTTGCATGAGTATAACTTCTTATAAAATTAAAAAAGTAATAAAACAAGAAATAATTTCATCATATTGATTTACATTTATTTATAAATTATATATTTAAAAAAATAAAAAATAATTTTATTATATTAATTTATAGTTATTAGAGTTTTTTAAAAAGCCATTTATATTGCAATATTGTTTAGAATGATAGCTCAATTAACACAAGAAAAATTGTTAAGATTATAAACCTTTAATATTAAATTATCTTATATTTTATGTTTATTTATAATAAATAGTTTTATTTTAATAATATAAATAATATACTTTTTAAATTAATTTGAATTTTTAATTATTATATTATAACTTTGAAATTAGATATTAATGAAACATATTAATTATGAAAAAATTATGTCAATTTTTTTTATGTTAATTAATTTTTAATTATAAAATTCATGAAAAATATTAAATCTTTTAATTAGACTTGAAAGTGAATTGCTCTAATACAGAAATAGTCGTCTAGTGTTAATCTTAAAGGCACTTGATGTTGGTGTGTTGTCGTATATACACAAACCATGTTAGAGTTGAGTAATTCTTAACTTTCATCTTAGTTGATGTTTTCTAAGTTCAAATAAGTAATTTTTTTTTTCCCTTTTTGTATCTTTTCTAGACTTTTAGGGAAAGACTTAAGATGAAATTATAGATGGGCTATTTTTAAATACTGTTTTTAGATTAATATGCACCAATAAAAGTTTTTCGTATCATGTTCATTTAATTGATATTTTTAAAATTTAATTAAGAAAATTTATAATTATTTATATTTAATTTAAATAGATATATATCAATTTTTTATTTAGATAAACTTGTACCAATAAAAAAGTTTGTAATATAAAAAGGGTTTTAAATGAAAATAATAATAAATTTAAAAATAATTAAAATTATATAATTATATGTTAAAAAAAATTAATAATTGACAATAATATTAAATTTTGTCTTTTTATTTTATAATTTATTTAAATATAAAGATTGGCGATTGATAGAGTTTTTTAATACTAATTTAATATTATTTTAATTTTTTATTTATAATAATTTTTATTATTATATAAGAAGATATTTTTTAATATAATAATTCTATACTATATTTCAATATAATATCAAATTAAAATAAAATTATGATTTAAGAGTGATGTAAGAAAAATCCACATTTTAAATTATATAACAGGCTCATCTCTTATTGATAAGAACATAACTTAGATATTTTGGAGGTTTTAAGTTTGAATCTTCCATGATTCATTAAAAAAATTAATATAACATGAGAGTTAAGCTAAGAGTGTTAAGTATAGAAATGAGTCTTGAAATAGATGCTTGATCAATCTACATTTTGAACCATATAAAGGGTTAATAGGATTGATAGCTAGTTGGTAAGAGTACATGAGATGTCTTAGACTTTTAAGATATTGATAGAAAATTTAACATTTTGAAATATTATATATATATATATATATATATATATATATATATATATAAAAAAAAAGGGGTAAAAATATTATTGATAAGAAAAGAAGAGCATTACAAGAAGAATAGGGGGCAAAAACCCTCAAAGAAGAGCAACAAAGGCAGAAAGACTCAGCCCACGCCCAACTAAGCAATATTGTAAACCTTTCTAACTTCCTCCAGAATTCTTTCCGTATAAGAACAGAGCCTCGAAGAGAGAGACTCCCAATCCTCCATATTTCCACCATCTAAATGCTCGAACGCCCATTTGGCCAAACAATCCGCTGCCCTATTCCATTCCTGCGGAATATGAACAAAGGTTACAATATCCATGTGTGAGCAAACCCACAAAATCTGTTGAACAGTCAGAGCCAGTTGCCAATTAACATCCAATACTTTCCTCTTATCGAGCAGGTTAATTAAAACTTGAGAATCTGATTCGCATATGATTCTACGCCAACCCAAAGCCTGAGCCTTCTCAAGGGCATAAAGAATGGCCTAGCCTTCCATCATGTTAATGGTTTGTAGCCCCTCAGGAACTAAAAAAATAAAAATCACCTTACCTTCAGAATCCCTGCCAATCCCTCCAGTACCCGTGGGCCCAGGATTTCCTCTAGAGGAACCATCCATATTGATCTTGAGAATCCCTCTAGGAGGGCGCTACCACTGACCGACTCTTTGAATCTTCTCCTTGACCTGTCGGCTTCTCCTGACGCAGGCTAAATTACCTGTTAGATGCTGGAATCCCAGGTGCACCACTACCTCAGCATCTTGCTTAGTTAATGGAAGGCAGATCACGCTCTTGGCTTAGACAGTCTCCTGAAGCGTCCCCACAACTTTCTGCCAAACTAGTTGCGCCAAGATCCTCATGCCCTTGAAGATTCGCTTGTTTCTTTCAAGCCAAATCTGCCATAGCAGAAAAATGGGGCCCCCTATCCATGCATCATGCAAGAAAGGCATCCTTGAGGGGGGTTCTCCCACGCCATTCCAGAAGTTGACCACAGAAAGAGCATGAAAATAGGGACGTTGCCAAACATCCCACCAGTAGTGCTAGAGTTGGAAGGTAAAGGAGCATCTAAAAAATAGGTGGGCAGAATCCTCCTCAGCTGCTCCACACATAACACAAATAGAAGGGCCTTAGAAGCCTCTCTTTCAGAGGTTGTACCAAGTCATACATCTGTTCCAAGCCAAGATCCAAGCAAAATAGTTGCATTTTGGCCATGAGAAATTGTTCCAGACCTGTCTCCACCATTGCACTTCTCCCCTGCCCAATCTCTGAAGAAGTAAGGTCTGATAATTGGAGACAAATGTATAGGCTCCCTTAGGATTGGGAGACCAAGCGAGCTTATCTTCCTCCTGAAGGGAGCTGCAGCGACACCTGGAGAGGAGGTTCAGTAGCTCCTCATTCTCCTCCTGCATCTCAGTAACTGGCCAAGCCTCAGGATCTTTCCATCGCGCCACCTCCAACTGTCCTCGTGAAGTGTAGGCCTTGAAGTCGCTCACCCGAGACCAGCCAGCGTCAAGGAATCTCTAGCAGAGGTTCAAAAAATTTAGGAACTGAGAAGTGATGGGAGGATAGCCATCCCAAGAGTCATTCCAGAAGAGAGTCTCAGATCCCTGCTTACAAATCCAGAATAAACCTTCCTTAACGAGACCAGCCCCTTTTTTGAGATTACCCCATATCGGCGAGCCTTTCCCAATGAGGGGATAGCGAGGAATATCACACTGAGTGATCCCGGGGTAATATTTTTGTGAGAGAATTCTGGCCCAAGCCTTGTCTTGTTCAGTGCACCAACGCTAATAAAGTTTGGCTGCCAAAGCAACACCATTTAAATCCGTCTGCCTCAGGTCGAGCCCCCTTGTTGTTTGGGGCTATAGACAATTTTCCATCTAACAAGGCTCCATTTAGAGGACGTCAAATTACCAGCCCATAAAAATTGCCTAGTAACCGAATCAAACTCCTTAACAGTTCCCATCGGAGCAACCTGTAGCATACATCTATCAATGGGCAATGCCTGCACCACATATTAGATAAGTTAAACCCAGCCAGCAAAAGATAACCACCTGTGAGTCCAATGATTCACTTTCACCTGAAATTTCTCCAAAATATTCTACTAGGAATCTTTGGAGATACAACCAGCAGAGATGGGGATACCCAAGTAAATCAAAGGGGGAGTCCCAATCTAAAAATGCATAGTCTTGGCAATCCACTGCTAAATGGGACCCAGAGTGTTGAAGAAGAAGATGGATGACTTGTCTTCATTGACCTTTTATCCTGAGGCCGTTAAGTAGACATCTAGCACCCTGTGCAAATTAGTTGCTTCAGTCATTGTGGCCATGCCCATTAGGGCAGCATCATCAATAAATTGTAGGTGTGACTACGCTGGCAGTTCACCTCCCCAACACCATCCTTGGATATGACTAGCATCTCTGTTCCTATTGATCAACCTCCCCAAGCCTTTAGCGAGGAGATGAAAGAGGTATGGAGACAGGGGATCTCCCTGTCGCAAGCCCCTAGAGGCACCAAATAACTATGTATGTTCTCCATTGATAAGCACCGAAAAGGAGACCAAGGAAATGCAGCTCATGACCCATTGAGTCCATTCATCCGCAAAACCAAAAGCACCAAGAACCTTCCACAGGAAAGACAATTTGACCCTGTCAAAGGCCTTGGCCATGTCCAACTTGATAAACATCACCTTGTCTTTAGAGTTGGCCATGGAATGTATGGATTCAACAGCAATAATAATACCGTCCAATATTTGCCTACCTTCCATGAAGGCACTCCGCTCTTCAGAAATCACAGCCCCTTACATCCGATCTATGACTTCTAATTAGGTTATGAACATCATTTTGTCTAGGGTTGTTTTTCAAGCCCCTTACATTCCATGATAGAACAATCATTTCAGAGGGTTCAAAAAGTGTGCATCCAGAGTCTTTACAGACCCTGACTCCACCAAAGTCTCTCCCATTAGCTTCATCTTATCCAAGTCCTTTTTTCTACCAGGCTTGCTAGCTTTCTGTGCCCCTCCCTTCTTAAGGTATTTTTGCATGATTCCCAAATGAAGAGAAGATTTACTGCTTCTTGTTGCCCTTGTGTCCTCCATTTTCCCTATGAGAGGTAGATTTCCATCATCTTTAGGAGGAACAATAGCGGAAGTCATTCCTTCTAAAATCATCATCTATTGGTTCGTATCCATGTGACAGTCTCTAGCATCCTGTGATTGAATTGAAACCCTTATAACATTGGTCTCTAGTGCTTGGCCCTCCATCCCCTAAACCAAAATCATCAACCCTGGATTCACCTTTTGTTGATTAAGGCCATCCAGTATTTCAAATCTATTAAGCAAGTCATTTGCTTGTCTTTCCTTCAAGGATCATTTTTGACCCCTATTTCTAGAACGGCCTTTGATTGGCGTAAAGCCATTAGCTTCAGGCGCCTCCCCTGAAATTGGGCCCTTCTCTTTGTCAATTCCAAGAGGAATGCATGCAGGCTGAGTTGGCAGAGGTTCTGTGAATTTTGATTTGGAACACCATCGCTGCAAGTGGCCATACGCATGGCAAAGACGACAGCGAAAAGGTAGAATTTCATAATCCAGCTATTGAGTCCAAGAAAAGAGTCCCGCACTCATTTCAACAGCATCTAGAATTGGCTTGCTAAGATCAATTTCAACACAAATGCAGGCATAAGTTATTACCTTTTCCCCAGGATTGACATTGAAGAACCGACTGGCCTTCCTAGCAGTGACGCAAGCATTTGCAGAGTGTCTTCATGGTAGCATTCCACCAAAAAGTGAGGTAGACACACCCACACTGAAATGCGGTTTGGTAATTTCTCTGAAGGTATAAAACCAGCATGCCACGGCTTGATAAATAGTCCCACCTGGTTATGGAAGTAAGGGCCTCCAACAAATATTCTGTTACAGTCAGTTATACAGGTGAAAGTGACCATAAAGTAGCTATTAGCCAGCAGCGTAATATCCATTTCTCCTTCTGGTGCCCATGTTCTTTGAGCCCATGCTTCCAGGAACTAGAGCGAAGTCCTAAGCCCCAAAAACTTGCAGTATAGGGAGTGATTCGAATAGTATTCTATATCTTCAGCCAGCATGTCCATTGGAATAACCAGCTTGGGCCTCTCCTTGCATCTTTCTAGGCAACCATTGACCTTGGGTATTCGCAAGCCAATGGGGTTTTCAGTAGCATATGAACCTTCTAAGTGTGAGAGAGGAGCCTTTCCAGCGCTTCGTGCTCCATGGGCTGCCTGTTGCAGACCCAGTGCCGCCCTGTAACTCCTCCCTGTGCCCTCCCCTGTCGCGCCCTCTTTCTCCTTTTCATCCATTGCGACCCCTATTTTTTTGAAAATCTTATCCACTCAATATTAAAAATATAATATTAATTATAATTTTTTTAATTTAAATATTTTTTTAATACTTTAAATTTAAAAATTATATATAATATTAAAAAAATTACAATATTTATTAAAAAATAAGTTTAATAGATTTAATTTTTTTATAATAATAAATTTGATCATGAATACTATTTTTTATAATATTTTTTAATCTAATCATATACGAAATAAATTTTTAATGAAATGTGTATGAATTAATTAAATGGTTTAGTTGTTTCAAATCCCATCTAAGTTCAAATATTTGGAAAAGTGCATATACAAAATAAATTTAAAAATATTTATAACTTTCTCTTTCATTTTAATTTGAGGAAACCTCGTACTTAATCATTAGGAGAGAAAAAATAAAAATACAATATCTATAACATTTTTTAAAATATTTTATAAATGAAAATTTTATAAAATTGAAAAATGAAAATAACAATAAAAAATAATAACTTTTTAGAATTATATTAAATATAAATTAAAATACATCATATTATCTAACATGCAGCAACTGCTAATTATAGTATTAGTATTATTATTGGGCAAAGTGAATAACAAGGGTTGAAAATAAGGTTTTGAATACTTTAGACAGTATAGACATTACAAGTCAATGTTGATTTTATCCACTAATTTTTTTACTCAGGGGTGGTGTGTAATTAATAGCACCAGAGGGGTGGATAGAATCCCCACTTCCAAACCACATGTAGATCCAGTGCAGGTTGCCTGATGAGCTTAACTAGCATATTCCAACTCCCAGTGCATGTTGGTCTTTATCAGTCCTCATCTATCGATGGTAGTTGTTCCAAGCAGACCACAACCATCAGAGAAACCATAACCGTGATCATTTTTCAACTCATGTTATAGTCGTTATGTTTCCCTTTCCATTTCTTGTGCACTCAGTTAACTGCCATATCAGCCAACCATCGTGTAAAGGTATATTATGAATATCATGAGATTTAAGTACATTCATTAACATATTTGATTATAGTTGTTAAAGATTTTATGCTTTCACAGTTCATATAATCAATAGAGTTTTTCTGAAAAAATTGTGTCAAAGTTTTCTTTCAGCGTTAAAGGGTGCTTGGTCTTATTATTTTGCATATCATTTTATTTCCTGATGAAGGATCATAGAAGATGATCCGAAATGTTAACCATCAAAACTTTGATATGGATTTTTTTTTAAAACTCTATTGATAGTTTTTAAAATTTAATAATAAAAAAAGGTGTTCAGAAGTGACCTTATTTATAAATTTAGTAGTGAAAAGAGAAGTCTCCTAAGAACACATTGCAATCTTATGACGATTGGAAGAGTTCACTATGGTTCTTTAAAAAATGGACATAGAACATGTGATTTGATGGTTGCAAACCTATTTTCCAATGATCTCACTCATTATTCCATTCTTCAATTGCAATAATTTAGAGAAAAAAATATTCTCCTTACCTTAAATTGACAATATTATTTGCAATTTAAGGTAAGGAGAAGATTTTTTTTCTCTAAATGATTGTAATTGAAGAATGGAATATTGAATGAGGTCATTGGAAAATAAGTCCAAACATGTGCAACTGTCAAATCATGTGTTCTATGTCTATTTTTTAAAGAACCATAGTGAACTCTTCTAATCATCATAAGATTGCAATATGTTCTTAGGAGACTTCTCTTTTTCACTACTAAATTTGTAAATAAGGTCACTTATGAACACCCTTTTTAGCTATTAAATTTTAACAACTATCAATAGAGTTTTTTTAGAAAATCTATATCAAATTTTTTATGCTTAACATTTCATTATTATAAAAAATGTGTTTTTTTGGTCAGTGTTTCATTTTTAGAGTGAACTGATATTAACAAGGCCCATTTTGCATACAATAGAGGATTTTTTTCCTGATTTAGGGGTAGGGGACACATTAGGCCACCATGTGTCATTTTCATGTGTCCATCTTTCATTTATAAGAAAAATTTGCCTAAAAGGGGCCCCATTGACATGAAATTGATGCAACAGAGAAATATTTAGGGCTATGGGGAGAAATTAGACCACCATGTGTTGTTTGTGTGTGTTCATGTTCCTTTATAGAAAGAAATCGACTGAGAAGGGCTCCTCTTTCATGCAACATTGAATATTTAGGGATAAGGGACATGTTGGACCAGCATGTGTCATTTTTTTATGTTCATGTATCCTTATTAGAGATAACACATTATAATGGGTCCCCTTTCACATTCATTAAGGGGAAACATTTGTCAATTTAGAACTCAACAACATATTAAATACCACCACAAATGTTATTTTTTCCATGTCAATGTTTTATTTATAGAGTGAATTCATACTAATGGAGCCCATTTCATATGAAATCAAGTCAATTTTTTCTACTTTATGGGTAGGGCACATATTAGACCACCATGCTTTTTTTGTGTGTGTTCATCTTTATTTTCTAGAGATATTTGACTAAAAAACATATTTCACATGTAGTCAACACAAGGGAGGAAGATTTATCGTTATGAGGATAAAGTAGACATCATATATTATTTTTGTGTGCTATGTTTTCCATTATAAAGTGAAATAGACTAAACAGAGTGCCTCTCACATGCTATCTAGGAAACAAAGGAAAATTTGGGGCATGGGACACATTAGACCACCGCGTGTTGTTTTTCTATGTTTGTGTCCCTTTAAAATAAAATTTGTTATAATAGGTTCCCTTTCACATGCGAAGGATTTTTTTGTCAATTTAGGGCTAGGGGACATATTAAAGACCACAACATATTTTGGTTTTTTATATGTAGAATGAAATCAAAGTAATGAGGACCATTTCACATGCAACAGAGGTAATATTTTCAAATTTATAGGTAGTAGATACATTAGACCACCACATATCATTTTTTCTATCCATGTTTCTTTTATAGAGAGAATTTGACTAAAAGGGGGGCATTTCACATGTAATCGACTCAAAAAGGAAGACTTACGACTATGGGAATAAAACAAAACACCATGTGTCATTTTTCTGTGTTCATGTTTTATTTTGTAAATAAAAATGACTATTAAATGGTGCCCTTATCACATGCAATTGAGGAGACAAAGAAACATTTATGGGCAGGGACACATTAGACCACCATGCTTCATTTTTTTGTTAATGTATCCTTTTTATAATGAATTCGCAGTAACATGACCCCTTTCACATGCAATAGAGGCAACATTTTTCAATTTAGGGTTAGAACACATATTGAACACCACCACATTCTCTCTCTCTCTCTCTCTCTCTCTCTCTCTCTCTCTCTCCCCTTAGATATATACACATTCAAGATTTATCTATATTTTTCCTAATATCAATTTTAGATCCTTACAATGTTACATCTTTTTCAAATTAACTTGTCAAAAAACAAGACAGTTACATTGACACATAGGTGTACTCCTAAACCTTGCTCTTTCAATTTCAATCAATTTTAGGTACTTTCAATTCCAGATTATATGCACTAATTATATAATGTAGTATGTTCTTGGTTGTAGGTTAGTCACCAAAAAAGCACTCAAATTGGGCACATGCAAAGATAAGGTGTGTTAAACACACCTATATATACATTCTTTTCATTTAAACTAGTAATTTAATTACTAAATTAAATGGGGGGCAAATGTAGATGATATTTATGGATTACATAGCACCTCAGTCTTGTACAATTGGCAAACTCAGAGTTTGGTTATTTGATGCAGGAGCATCTTGGGAGTGCTTAGATGTGCTAGGAATATGGATAAAGATTTCCTTCCAAAAATATTGTAATTCAAAAATTCAAATCATGTACACTTGTCAAGAGTAGAAGGATAGGTCTATTTGAGTCAAATTAGTTATTTTAGAGGATTAACAACCATGTTATCATGTAAAATTAGGAGAATCAAGCCATAAGTGGCATAGGTTAGGTGTTAGTTGAATCATGTTATGTTTGACAGCATATTGTTGAGTTGGTTGAGTGGTTTTAGGAGTAAATTAGGACTATTTCAATAATGAGCAACCAAGCTTGGCAGGGCGAGTCCAAGAAGTCCAGGAAAAGGACTGTGTATAGCAAGTCCAGAAAAGGACTACATATGGACGGATTGTAACAGATTTGAAGAAATAATGATTATGGTGCATTTTCAAGCAAGTTGCAGGAGGTATTTATCAATGTTTGACTGAATCGTGCATGTAATGGTAATAAAGTCTGTGTATCCTCTTGTTCTGTGTGTGTAATTGTTTTTTGAGACCAAATATATGAAAGGGTGTTGCTTTTTTGCTATTGATACGCAAGGCTTGAATATAAAATCCAAATAAATGTTTGGTCTGTGAACAATCGAACTCCTGTGAAGAGTTTTCTATTTAGTTTCCTGCTGAGTCACCTAGGACGGCTGGGCCATTTCAATGTATTGATTTTAATTCTGGCGTTTCAATGTTGGGCCATTTCAATTTTCCCGATAAGTGTATTTATTTTGTTGTTTCAATCAACGAAACATGTTGGTATGAGATTTGATTCAAGATCCGAGTTGAACGGAGTCAGGTAGGGAGCGAGAAAGCAGGCAAGGATGCGGAAGGGATATGTGAGGAAGATCAACACTCCACAAGTCTGCAGGAAACGTAGGAGGTCATTAATCTTTTAATGGAGTCACTTGGATGAGGTGAACCGGGAGCCGAAGAGGCATCTATTCTTGAAGCATAGATTGGTAACCCGAATGGATACAGATTCAATGTTATGAGAGGTGTGGGCGAAACTCATTTTTGGGTATGGCTGTAGAAACTCACCAATCGATGGTGGTTGGGCAGAGAGATACAATTAGTGGTGGTGCCCAGTTCACATAGGTCATGAAGGTGTAGAAAGGTGCAAGAAATTGAATCTCATCAAAGAAGGTCGAGTGAGTCTGTATATTGATGAAGAATGAATCTTATTAGCCAAGCTGTTCTTTTGTGTTGGGGCATGGTCAATCTACAAAGAATGTCATCGAGAGTTAATAATGGGAATACACTAGCCAGATTGGGAATTAAGTAAGGAAAGAGTAGCCACAGAGGCAAAGGAACGGGCAGAGAGAGCTACAGTAGAGGTGAGACTTAGAGCAGAGCGTGCTGTTGTAGAGAGGTCAACAAAGGAGGGTCATGAGAGAGCAGCTATTGAAGCTCAAATGAAATAGGAAAAATCTACGGACTTTGTAGGTGTAAATCTACAGACTCTGTAGGTTTGATAAATTGAGTTCCCAGAACTGTGTGCTGAAGTTCTATTTTATCATTTTATTTCAGAACAGTTATCATCATTTGGTATCAGGCCGTCTTAGCTCAGCTAGTAGAGTTGTTGCAGTATTTTGTATCAGAGCCTTGTGAGGAAGGACTATGCATCATCTGGTATCAGAGTACGAGGTAAACAAGTCAAAGGTCGAGTTGTAATGGGGTCTACAAGAAGATGAGTGAAGATTGAGAAGTTAAAGTATGGTATGTCGATTCTCTCAAGAAGAAGATGGATGGGCAAATGACGTCATAGCCTGATAGTGCCATCATTTTGGTATCAGAGCGAGTAAGCTCCTGAAAAAAGGAAAATTTTGTACTCTTCTAATCAATTTTTTTTTGTAGAGATAATGTATTTTGTGAAGTTACAAATAGAAGAACAAAAAAAAAAGATTGCAGTGATTGAAGCAAGTGAAGAAGGTAATAAGAAGTTATTGACAAGTTGTTTTCATGCTCTTTAAAGAGTAATTGTTGTTGCAGTGAAGAAGTTGCAGGTTCAAGGTAGTCAAGCCATTGAGGCTTAAGAGGAGTAGAAGCCAAGGAAGGCTTAGGGAAGAGCCAAGAGAAGCTCTAGAAGAAGAGCAAAGTGAATTGCTCAAGAAGAAGAAGAAGATCCAAGAAGAAGCTTGGATAGTTTGCCAAAAGACTAAGGTGAAATAGA
This sequence comes from Torreya grandis, assembly GCA_037957365.1. NCBI lineage: Eukaryota > Viridiplantae > Streptophyta > Pinopsida > Cupressales > Taxaceae > Torreya > Torreya grandis. The sequence continues at coordinate 283,969 of JARHVA010000210.1, read as the reverse complement.
CTTAGGTGAGGTAAAGGATGGAGTTTGAAGAATTGAGAAAAGTGATAGAGGGACTGCCTAGAAGAAACATGAACCAGATAAAGAGAGAGAAACAAGAAAGAGAGAGAAAAAAAGAGACAAAGAGAAGAAGAGTACCAAAGAGAAGTGAATGAGATAAAGGCAAGGATGGCCATGATAAAAATCATGGTAGAAAATATGGAAAACCGAAGGCAAGGATGGGTAATGAAGAAGAAAAGAGTAAGATGGCCAGTTAGATCATTGATGGAGAGAAGAAGAAGAAGAATTCTAAGAGTTGCCTTAAGGAGAGAGATGAAGAAGTATATAACAAAGGATAAGCTCAAGAATGAAGAGCTTGGAGAAAAGTTTCAGTTTGAAGAAGAATTTCAATATGAAGAGGATCAATGCTTAGTAGATGAGACAGATTTCAGCATTGAAGAAATAGACCAACAGCAAGTAATCACTCAAAAGATCAAGTGGCCAAATGTTTTTGTATCTGACATTTCATTTGATGTTTTGTTTACAGGAAAGCAAGTTGAGGAGGAAGGAGAAAAATATGATCCAATGAAGATGCTCATGGATCAAGGAGGTGAAGCACCTCATGAGAGAGTGCTTAGACAAGAAGAAGAGGCTTGTTGTAATGCCTCAAGTGATGAAGACATGAAGAAGGATCAGTTGGAACTCCAACATAAGGAATTGATCAAGCAAGAAGAAGAAGTCCTTACTCAAGAGGACAAAAGAAATGAAGAGTTGCATGTTGATGAAGAACAAAGGTATAATGATCAAAATTCAGAATTGGAAAAGATTGAAGATGACAATTTTCAATTGCATAATGTTGATATAGTTGATTTTGATCAAAATGTACTAATCACTAATGAGGAAGATCTCTTAAAAGAAATATGGCAATTTGATCAAGAATTTGCAAATGAAGGAGAGTTGCTTGATAAGAAACAAGAATGGGTATGTGTATACCAAGGGGTAGAACAGCTGCAAGAAGAAGATGGAGAGAAGGTTAAATGCTTAGCCTTGACTATTGAAGAAGATATCCTGAAGGAGATAGAAAAACTTGATGGAGAGTTTCTAGTTGAACAACCAAACAAGCTTTTTGTCTATCAAAACAAAGAGCAGTTGTTGGAAGAGTTGGTAGCCTTAGAATATGCCATTAACCATGAAGAGAAGAACAAAACTTGTCCTATAATAGTATTTGAGGAGGTAGAACATTGTTGTGAAGAAGAAATGAAGACAAAGGACCAAGAAGTTATACTTGAACAACAAGTATGGGTTCAAAAATTTGGAGAGACCCAAGGGTCTCAAATTTTTGCTTCTAATTTTGCTTTGAATGGTGATTGTACAAGTTTGCTTGATAAGGAGGTCAAGTACTTGGAGAAGAGAGCTCTTCTAAGAGCTCAAGAAGAGAGAATGGAAGTTGATATTCTCATTCAAGAGGATGAATATGTAAAGAAGAAGGCTGGAAAGAAGATGAAGAGACAGCAAGATATACTTTGGAAGGAAAAGACAACAAGAAAAAAAAGACACAAGTGTGGTAGTCAAGAACATGCACATTTGTATGGAAAATTGAATGAAGAAGACATTTGTTTTGTAAAAGTTTTACCTTTGTAAATGGGCAAACAAATGAAACTCATGAGCAGGAGCTCATGAAACTTTTTAAGCCCAGGAATCTAATGCAGGAGCATCTTGGGAGTGCTTAGATGTGCTAGGAATATGGATAAAGATTTCCTTCCAAAAATATTGTAATTCAAAAATTCAAATCATGTACACTTGTCAAGAGGAGAAGGATAGGTCTATTTGAGTCAAATTAGTTATTTTAGAGGATTGACAACCGTGTTATCATGTAAAATCAGGAGAATCAAGCCATAAGTGGCATAGGTTAGGTGTTAGTTGAATCATGCTATGTTTGACAGCATATTGTTGAGTTGGTTGAGTGGTTTTAGGAGTAAATTAGGACTATTTCAATAATGAGCAACCAAGATTGGCAGGGCGAGTCCAAGAAGTCCAGGAAAAGGACTGCGTATAGCAAGTTTAAAAAAGGACTGCATATGGATAGATTGTAACAGATTTGAAGAAATAATGATTATGGTGTGTTTTCCAGGAGGTATTTATCAATGTTTGACTGAATCGTGCATGTAATGGTAATAAAGTCTGTGTATCCTCTTGTTTTGTGTCTGTAATTTTTTTTTGAGACTGAATATATGAAAGGGCATTGCTGTTTTGCTATTGATACGCAAGGCTTGAATATAAAATCCAAATAAATGTTTGGTCTGTGAACAATCGAACTCCTGTGAAGAGTTTTCTATTTAGTTTCCTGCTGAGTTGCCTAGGACGGCTGGGCCGTTTCAATGTATTGATTTTAATTTTGGCATTTCAATGTTGGGCCATTTCAATTTTCCCAATGAGTCTGTTTATTTTGTTGTTTCAATCAATGAAACATGTTGGTATGAGATTTGATTCAAGATCCGAGTTGAACGGAGTTAGGTAGGGAGCGAGAATGGAGGCAAGGATGCAAAATGGATATGTGAGGAAGATCAACACTCCACAAGTCTGCAGGAAATGTAGGAGGTCATTAGTCTCTTAATTGAGTCACTTGGATGAGGTGAATTGGGAGCCGAAGAGGCATCTATTCTTGAAGCGTAGATTGGTAACCCGAATGGATACAGATTCAATGTTATGAGAGGTGTGGGCGAAGCTCATTTTTGGGTATGGCTGTAGAAACTCACCAATCGATGGTGGTTGGGTAGAGAGATACAATTAGTGGTGGTGCCCAGTTCACACAGGTAGTGAAGGTGTAGAAAGGTGCAAGAAATTGAATCTCATCATAGAAGGTCGAGTGAGTCTGTATATTGATGGAGAATGAATCTTATTAGCCAAGTTGTTCTTTTGTGTTGGGGCATGGTCAATCTACAAAGAATGTCACCGAGAGTTAATAATGGGAATACACTAGCCGGATTGGGAATTAAGTAAGGAAAGAGCAGCCACAGAGGCAAAGGAACGGGCAGAGAGAGCTGTCATAGAGAGAGCTACAGCAGAGGTGAGACTTAGAGCAGAGCGTGTTGTTGTAGAGAGGTCAACAAAGGAGGGCCATGAGAGAGCAGCTATTGAAGCTCAAATGAAATAGGAAAAATCTATAGACTCTTCAAGCGTAAATCTACGGACTCTGTAGGTTTGATAAATTGAGTTCCCAGAACTGTGTGCTAAAGTTATATTTTATCATTTTGTTTCAGAAAAATTATCATCATTTGGTATCAGGCCATCTTAGCTCAGCTGGTAAAGCTGTTGTAGCATTTTGTATCAGAGCCTTGTGAAGAAGGACTGTGCATCATCTGGTATCAGAGTACGAGGTAAACAAGTCAAAGGTCGAGTTGTAATGGGGTCTACAAGAAGATGAGTGAAGATTGAGAAGTTAAAGTATGGTATGTCGATTCTCTCAAGAAGAAGATGAACGGGCAAATGACGTCATAGCCTGACAGTGCCATCATTATTCCTCTCAGTTCTAAACCTTTCCCACTTCTGCAAGTCTTGTATATGCTTTATCTTGTGCCCCTTAGCCTATCTCTTAGTCCATCCTGTCTTATATTAATGAGTTAGGCATTATATCTTGCCCAGAATGCTTAAAATGTACTTACCTTCCACCTCTACAAGATCTGAGCTTGTACCTACTTTATCGCTCCTTGGACACTAACATCTAGGACATGCAATAACATCAATGCTAGTGTCTTGACTCGATGTAAGTGTCCAGTGCCCTAAAGTCATTTATTTTGCAAATTGAATGTATCTTAATGGTCAACCTAAGTGCTTTAATATGATTTACTTCTCTAAAGGGATTGATATAAATACAAGATCAACCCTCATTCATTTCTCACCTAGAAAAATACCAAAAGAGACCAAGGCAACTTATAAAAACATTCTATCAAGCATTCAATTAAGTAGAGCTTCCTTATTTTATCCTATTTCCATATCAGTCATAGGGACAACACATATATAGATCTGAAGTATTGAAGGAACAACCCAAGAGATATATTTTCCAAGTTACAAGCTAAGTCATTATTGTACTTGCTTATCACTTATTGCATGATTCACACACAAGCCAACATGTAGGTGAGAACTACATTAGTATGAGGCCCTCTTCAAAGTATTGGCTATGTAAGAAACACTCATTGATAGAGGGGTCTTTGGGGTCAACTTGACATTATGTGCCCACTAATTTATTTTTTCTAGGTCATAATTTAATAGTAAAGATAAGTGAAATTAGGTTTTGATCAATAAACTGAGAATGATAGGTTGTGCACTAGGTATAAAGACATCAAGTGAAAGGTGATAAAAAAACTTTAAAACATCAAATTGGTGGATTTAAAATTGAGCTATATTACGGTCTAGACACTAGCATCAACATAAGGACACTAATATCGACACAAGTATCCAACTTGGATGCAAATGTCCAGTGGTTAAACAAAGTCGAAATTTAAAGTGAATGGAACCTAGATCTCTATTATAGTCCTGTGACAATTATTAACCATTGTCATCTTCTAGAATAGAACATCAAACAAGATATGCTCTCTTTTATCCCTTAGCTACTTTGTACTTATATTTATTACACGTGTTAAATTAAATGTTTTTGTATCATTGACTGTACTTTTTTGTAAATATGAATATCATCATTCCTTTCAAACAATTTATCAGTTTGTGTGTTATCTATGAAAACCCCCAAAAACTATAAAACACCTAGGCATCTGATCATCTGATCATAACTCTTTACCATCTAGATATAATGATATGATTCTGACATAACCATAACATCTAATTCTACACTAATTTGAGCCAACATGTGGACGAAGCTTTACTTACCTACTTCATAGATGTGTATGAACACTAGAAGATTGAGCATGAACTTATTGACAATCTTCACATGTAAATGCATAAGCTATCAATGAGACATAAGTCTGCATTCCATCAACCAACATAGTTACGAGCAAAATAAGTGCAATGCATATAGGATGCATAGAACTTAGACAACTCACAAGCTTATCGAGGCTAAATTTTTTTAGGTTTGCTTTGATTTTTGATCATAATACATTTTCAAAAAGATCAGCTTATAATCTAGAAATTCACATAGCTTTAGTTGTGTGTCAAGACTCCATGAACTCCAAAATAACATTAAGGCTTTGGAAAATGCCAAAAATGATGTGTTGAAATTAACCAGTTCAAGATATACACACACTATAAGTTGCACAAAACTAGTTATTCCTACTCTCTAAGTCTTCTTTAGTGATGCAGATTACTCATGTGCTTGGATGATCCTACATCTGAGTATTAGGAACTCTTAATCGTAACACTTTTCTTTATAATTGTTGTTATTAATAAAGCATGCTTTGTAATTCATCCCTTGAGTTAATTGTAATATTTCCACATTCATGAGAAGCAGTAGTTAGCTAATATATATTTGGTTTAAATATGAGCTTCGACTAGTGAAAATATAGATTTGGTTTAAATATGAGCTTCGACTAGTGAAAATATAGATAAATCTTGAAAGTGTATATATCTAAGGAGAGAGAGAGAGAGAGAGAGAGAGAGAGAGAGAGAGAGAGAGAGAGAGAGAGAGAGAGAGAGAGAGAGAGAGAGAGAGAGAGAGAAGCACATGCCCCCAACCTTGGATGAAAGGTGAGTTACCACTTGGCAGTTGAGATTAGCTCAACTATGCAACCCAATCATACTTATAACTTAGAGAGGTTGGATGATACAATCAATTCCAACCTAAAAACTTGGAAAGATTGAGTGATGTAATCACCTCAACCACACTAAAAGGTGAACCAAATACTATAGTATATTGGCTCAATAAAGTCCATAAAATTTTGACTGAGGTATCAATACGTAAAAGTCTGTGATATGATAACAGTACATAAAAGAGTTTTGGAATATGAAACTGATTTGGATTTTACATTAGCAGACATAAATTGCATAACATATGCACCTTAGGTATGTCTCATGTTGAAACTATGTATAACAATGGTACCAATGTCTATAATTCTACCAAAACTATGAATTTGAATCATATAAATGTGTGCTTTGGCCAATTTGGAAACTATGTAAGTGTGGAGAACATGGTTATAAAGCATGGCGCCACTATATATTGAGAAATATAAAAATTTAAAATAAGTGCCAATTTAGAGAATATGTTTCCAAAACATGTCCCCACTATAATCTATAGATGATGAATATTGAATAAGTGTGAAGAACATGCTTCTAAATCATACCCCCACTGAGTATGAAAATTTTGTCAAGTGTGGATAACATGTTTTCAAAACATGCCCCCACTATAATCTGGAGATGTTGAATATTGAATGAGTGTGGATAACATGCTTCCAAAACATGCCCCCACTGAATCTAAAAGTCGTTCCAAGTGTGGAGAACATGCCTCTATGACATGCCCCCATTGATATGCCCCACCCCCATTTTAAGTGAGGGAAGAATAGAAAGCAGTAGTTACCTCACCTCAAAAGGATAAGACAACTATATAATCTATGAATGGTACCATGTAGCATATAAAAAGAGCATGTCTAGGTAGATATAGCATTAAAGCACACAAAACAATGTGATCACATGAAGGCCTAAGATGCATGATAAATGTTATGGCCATGTATAGGTAAGAACTAGTACAAGATCAATATGTAACAAACACACACACAAGAGCACTCTAAAACAAGTCAAAAGGTAATGGTCCAAGGAGATTGCAAATAAGGGGCATGTTTAAATATCTCATAATCAAAGAGACGTGACTTAGTCAAATGTCCATATAAGTAAGAATGATATATTCAAATGTCCATACAATAAATAATGACATTTGTAAATTTCAAACAAAGCAGACATAGGCATGGGGGCCACAAACAAATGAGCATATTTAAATGCTCAAAAAAGGAATACAATATCAAGGCAAGAGACTCAACGAATTGCATAAAATAAAGCATAAGAAATAAATATAAACATGTCATAGTAGCCCATTGATCAAATGTGTTAGGAAAAGATGTCAAGTGTATAGCATATCAAGTACCCTGTGTAATACATAATCATGAATAAAGGCATGTGTAAGTACATACGTAAGCTCAAACATGATAATAAAATGTAATCATTGAACCATATAACTCATGTGTATTAAGATCAGAGAAGTGGATGTCCCTGATGTCTACATGGCATGAGTAGAAGAAAGGCATGACATTTGAAATAGGAATAGGTCATGTATCTGAGTATGCTTGTATCACACTCAAAATGTATGAAACATATGTAAATATATAAAATATTGATATGCCAACTACCAACATGGAACCAATAATATATATGCCAATGAGCTGATAGAACATGTAAATGCTAAAAATATGTTTGTATTTTTGAATGTTTTTTATTGTTTTTGTACTTTTAGAATATGTGAAAATAAAGAATTGTCTTATAATCAGATTCAATGGATGCTCATATGTATATCCCCTCCAGGAACCTGGTGCAATAAACTAGTGGTATTGCTAAGTAGCATGTATAGGTGTCATATATGTTAGTGTATAATCTGTCATGCTTTATGGTTTCTTTGAATTATTACTACTAGGAACATGTTTAGATGTGTTTGATATCTTCATATGGTGCATAGTACAATTAGGAAGCTATATCATGGTCCTTTGGTAGGATAGTATTTGGTATTATTACTTTACATGATAGTGTACTTTTAGTTCTCTAATCATTATGTATATGTTACTTGCATTTGTTTCTTTAATGTATATTTCGATATGGTGAATTTCCCAATGGTATGATATATTTTAATTTAATTAAATTTGTAATTTTTTAATAATGAGGAAATCACTATATGCAATGGAAACTAGATGAAATAATAAAGCTTGACTATAATGATCATGTGGTGATGGGACTAATGATTTTGTTTCTATAACTAACTCTAAATTAGTAGAAATATCCTATGAATCTATATGTATTTGTTTAGGTAACCATATATGTTGTGTAGATTCACCTTATCCAAGTGTCTCTTTATGAAGGACCTAATCAACCAATGGTTCTTTGGTAGAATTAGTATTAGAGAGATCAGTCTTGGGAGAAAGCACACTAAGATAAGGACATTTATTAATGGTCATCTTATGTGAAGGTCGATGGACCATGTGTTCCTCACAAGGAGCAACATGGGATGGCTCGACTCTCTTAGATGGGCCTCTAGGAAAAGTATGTGGAATATATCTATATATATGTCTTTTAGATATACGATAATTCCTTGATTGGATAACTACATAATCTTTTACTTAAGGTCAAAATACTCATTATCTCAATGTTTATTAATACCATGGTAAGTTCAAAAGTGTTATCCTTTTGCCTTTTCAAATTGGTGTGGTGGATAATTTTAATTAGTTGGAAGTGTTATCATTTGTTTATCCAACAAAGTGAATAATATATCATGTAGTCTATCTTGGTACCAATAAAACTAAAGAGGTTGTCATTTGGTATAGGTATATGGTCTAACTGTGGGAGATACTCTGTAAGCATGTTCCTTTCATTTTTTCAACACCTTTATCATTTGTTTTTTGACATATGTTATTGGTTCTATATAATGTGTTTGCATTGGTTCGTTATCTTTTGTAACTTGTTTATTTGCCTTGGAGACATGATTTTTATCATGTGTTATTTTCAGTGAAGAGATAGGTAAGTTGGTTTGAGTATTCATCATAGCAAATGCATATTTGTGCACATCCCAATATAGGGTCTCAAATGAAGCAAATGTCTTATGCAATGTTCTTTTTCTTAGTGGAGAAAGAAGACCTCTTTTAAATATAAATTATACTTCCAAACCTGAGGGTGTGTAAGTTAAGGAATACAAAGCATCTTTAAATTGAATAATATAGTCTTTTATAGGCTCCTTTTCTATTTGTATCAATTATTTCAAATGTTCCAATGGTAACTTAGGTAAGGTATAATGATGAAAATGCAATAGAAACACATCTTCAAGTTTTTTGAAAGTTGATAATGAACTATTTATAAGATTATAAAACTAATCAAGAGCCCCTTGGGTTAAGCTACAATGAAAAGCCTTTAAGATCAAGCTTCATTTTTTTTCCCAATGTTCAAAGGAATATATATATTGTTGTAAATGAATAAAAGGATCCCCTTGACCATCAAAGGATAAGAACTTAGGCATAATAAAGTTTGAAGGATAAGGATGCTCAAATACATATTGGCAATAGGTTGCTCTACTAATATGTTCTCCTCAAAAATAGTGTCATAAGAATAAATTTACATCTTAAGAGTGTTGACTTCTTGTTTCTATTATCCCATGGTTGTCATAATAGATATCTTATCACAAGAAGAGGTTGAAGGATTTGCTAGTGGCTACAAATTACCATGCATATGGAATATAGGGGTACTTGAATATTTTGCATTATCAAGGGGAGGATCATCACATGGTTTTAATTCATTTTGTAAATGGGTGTCCATGGTTAAAGAGGTGAGTATATCATATTGGATAGCATGAAGGTTGGTACTATTTTAATTACAAGGTGTTATGTTATTTGAAATATCTTAACATTGAACTGGATTAGAGGAAAAAAATCCACTTATAATCATTTGGAATATTGTATCAAAAAGTGTAAAGGAGGGAAGAACAAAAACATTTTATATTTCATTGGAAACCTCATGAAATAGAATAATGCAATGCTTAATTTCAGTTTTATTTAGTGAAGGGAGAGAATATGCAATGTTAGTTTTATTTTTTTTAATTTTACATGACTTTATCTTTGCAAACGATACATGAAATATAATTAGAATTTTATTTGTGTCCAAAAACAAGGCATGTTTTTTAAGTAATTCCTTAATATTTTCATATATGCTCTCATTTTTTTCCTCATGCAAGGCAATGGGAAACATAGGACATGCATTTTTCTCATCACCAACTAGAGGGGAAGAACAAATTTGACTATTTGCATTTGAATCATCCAAAGGGGGAATATAATTTTTAATATTAGTATTACTTAGAGAAGAAAGAACACATTTGATTTCATCAATATTTTCATCATGATGGATAGAGGAGGAACATTCAAATTCTTCAAAATGTACATTACTAGAAGGGGAAGAAGCACAGTCACTTTTTGAAGTAACTAAAGAAGGTATGCATGCAACATTTTGATTTTCAACATTATGAATGCTACCATTTTGTATATCTAGTAACTCTTCATTATCATAAAATAGAGGAATAGGATCAGTGTCATAGGCAAGAGGGATATTATCACAATCATACCCAAAAGTAAAAACATCATAATCGTTACCTTGCTCATTTATATTTGCATTTGCATCAATGATTTTTTTATTATCATAGTTGTAATAAAAAGAGGTTTTATCATATTTTTGATGTTCTATAAGATCTTCATATGCAATAACTTGATCATTGGGTGGATTAAATTAGTGGTCATAATGAAGCTTCTATGTATGACATTCTATTAGTGACACCATAAGGTTTGTAACTTTTAAGATAACTATGAAGCATAAAACCATGAGGGATAGATCAATAATGTAACTAAGCATGCCTAAGTTATGCCCATATAATTAGGAGAGAAATCTTTTATGAAAATAAAATATGAAATTCTAAAATGAAATTATTTTGAAGGATAAAAACCCTACATGAAAACTAGGGGTTTTGGCTCAATAATAGAGGATGGGTTCACCAAATATTTTATGTTTTTTTTGGGATTTTCATAGAAAACACACAAATTGATAAACTATTTGAAATGAATGACAATATTCAAATTTACATAAAATTATAGTCAATAATATATATTTTCCTAGTTTAGCATGTGTAATAAATACAAGTACAAAATAGGTAAGGGATAAAAGAGAGCATATCTTATTTGATGTCATGTTCTAGATGATGAAAATGATTATAATTTTCATAGAACTATAACATAGATATGGGTTCCATTCAATCTAAATTATGATAGTGTTTAACTATTGAATACTTGTGTCCAAGTTAGACACCTACATCAATGATAGTGTCCTTATGTTGACACTAGTGTCCAGACCATAATAAAGCTCCATTTTTGAATCCGTCATTTAGGTTTTTCTAGGTTTTTTATCACCTTTCACTTAATGTCTTTAGATCTTATGTATAGGTTGTCTCTCTTAGTTTATTGATCAAAACTTTAGGTTCACTTATTTTTGCCTTTGAATGACACCCTGGGAAAAATGGGTTAGTGGTCACATGGTATTGAGCTGACCCCAAATACCCATCTATCAGTCAGTGCTACCTACATATCTAATGCTCTAAAAAGGGCCTCAAACTAATGTAGTTATCCCTTATGTGTTGGATTGTGTGTGAATCATGCAATATGTGATAAGCAAGTACAATAGTGACCTAGCTTGTAACTTGGAAAATATAGTTCTTTGGCTACTCCTTAAGTGCTTCAGACCTATAAATGTGTTTTCCCTATGACTAATATGGAAATAGGAGAAAATAGGGAAGCCTTTCTTAATTGAATTCTTGATATAATGCTTTGATAAGTTACCTTGGTCTCTTTTGGTCTTTTTCTAGGTGAGGAATGACTAAGGGTTGATCTTGTATTTATATCAATCCCTTTGGAGAAGTAACCTACAATAAAGAATGTACGCAAACTATTAAGATACATTTCATTTGCAAAATAGATGACATTAGGATACTGGACACTTGCGTCGGGTCAGGACACAAGCATCAACTCTAGTGTCTATCTTGGACATTAGTGTCTAAGAAGTAGGAAATTAAGTACATGCTCAAAACTTGTAGATGTGGAAGATAAGTGCATTTTAAGCATTTTGTGTAAGATAAAAGGCCTAGGTCATCAATATAAGACTAGTCAGACTAAGAGATAGACCAAAGGGCATAATATAGAGAAGATACAAGACTTGCAGAAGTGGGAAAGGTCCAGAACTAAGAGGAACAACTAAGGTCTGAGTTTTCCAAATGTATAAGACTAAGGTGCTATATAATCCATAAATATCATCTACACTAAGAAGGTAAATCATTCCAACTCCTATAATGACTCCATATGCCTATAAATTGGGTGTTCAAATAAATTGGTGAGAGTTGGTAGCTAGAGTATGAATTCAGATAAATGAGTTTGAGAGGAGGAACAATTGTTGGTTAAAAAAGATTCTCATAAATATGCAAGTTTATTGAAGTATAATTTTGTTTGATATCCCATTTTGGATCATTGTAACCTCTAAATTTGAAGGATATAATAAATAGATAGTGTTTTATGTGTATGTATGTATTTTCTTATGTTGTACTTAATTGATTAACTATTTTTTCACACTGCATATAGCATTTGTGAACACCAATATTAGGTGTTGGTGTGCATATATTATGGGTTTTGTGGTCTAATTCCATCCTTCATTGGATTCCTAAACCGCAACTACATCATTTAGTATCTGAGAAGGTTCAAATTGTGAAGTAAATTATGTTTTTCACATTTTCAAGTGTGGTTAGAATGTGATAGACATTTTTCAAAATAATCTCTATTGTGTAGAATGTGTTTTGAGTATATTTCTTGTAATGATTTCTTGAGGAAATGAACTGGTGCATAAAGGAGTTCCTATCTTAGGAGGAATAATAAACTGACCTTTGAGAGTGGCATATTTTTTGAATTTGAAGTGAGAACTCCAAGCAAGATTGGAAGTCATGGAGACTGCTCAACAAAAAGGAGTAGATTCAAATTCAAGTAATGATGATGCACCTGAAGTGTACATAGATGAATTTAATCAATATCTAGTAGAAGTTTTATTGTTAAGAGACATATATAAGATAGTTATAAATCCATACATGGACATTCCAAACTACTTAGGGAGTTTATGTCGATAAGATTTGATAGACTGGATTGCAGAATTAGATAATTAATTTGAGTACGAGTCTATCAAAGACCCAAATAGAGTGAGATTTGCATGTAATAAGTTAAAAGGGAATGCATATTTTTGGTGGGATCAAATCTATATAGATAAGTAGAGAAGGGGCAAGGATAAAATTAAAGCTTGAAACATAATGGTTTCCAAGTTGAAAGTGAAGTTTTTTCTTGCATACTATGAAATGAATCTTTTCATAAAATTGTAAAACCTAAGACAAAGGGATATCAACATCAAGGACTATAGATAATAGTTATATAAATTGACCATTTGCACCAGTCCCATAGAATATGACCCAAATAAAATCTAAAAATATATGAATAGACTTCTCACTTCTAGTCAAGGTGAATTCAGGATGATTAACCTAAAGTCAATAAAATAAGCCTATCAGTATGTGTTAAAGGCAAAGGAAAAATTGTCTAGAAAGAAACAAGATGCCACGTGATGAAAAAGAAAGTCTATACAAGGAAGAGGATGCACTGTACATAATGAAAAAATAAAGTAAACACATGCACACAAGGGATAATAAATTGCATCGCATGGTCATGATCATGTGCAAATCGAAAGAGAATCCTTTCAAGGAATAGGATTTGGTGGATCCAGATGTAGGAGAGTTTTCATTGGTACATGATACAAAGCAAATAAGTGGGGGCATAGACCATTCAAGTGCCCACACACATTATAAATTGGAGTTGTGTGAATAAAAAAGGTTAGCAATCATGTTGTGCAAGCCTACAAGGAAAGTGTAATGTCAATCATTCCCACAGAAGATCTAGAGCATGGTGAATTTCTCATGATGAAGAGATTATTATTGAAGCCCAAGAATGAAGAGAACGCACCATTGCAAATAAGCACAATGTTCAGGACCATTTACAAATTTGGTAAAAAGTGTTGTAAGGTAATCATTAATAGTGGCAATAATGAAATCTCATTTCTAAGGAGATGGTAGAGAAGCTTGATCTAAAATGGATTTAACAATAGAATCCATGTAAGGTTTATTCATTGTTGAATGGACGTTAGGTGCTAGTGAATAAAAAATTTCTAATGAGTTTATGAATATGCACATAAAAGGATGTTCACCATATTGTTAGGTAGGCCCTTGTAGTTTGATAGGAAATCTCTACATGACATAAGAAAAACTACATATACCATGTGGAAGGATGGTAATAAGTACATGTTGAATCTTTTAAAGGATAAGAGTGTAGTGGTGAATAACATGCCAAATGTACTATTTAATCCTAAGCCTAAATAAAATTTAAGTGAAAAGGTAATATAGGATAATATGTCACATGAAGTGAAAGAGTAAATGGGTAAATATGAGGATATCATGTCTAAGGATATTCTGGATGGACTACTACCCATGCACAACATAAGTCATAGAATGGATCTGAATTCAGGATCTATATTTCCTAACAAAGTGGCATATAGATTAATTTGACAAGAGAATGAGGAAGTGAAGAATAAATTTGAAGAAATTATTGTGAAAGGAGCTTATCATAGAAAGCCTTAGATTTTGTGCAATACCTTTGGTGTTAGCACCAAATAAAGGAGGATAATAGAGAATGTGCATTGATTCTAGAGTCATTAATAAGATCACCATTAAGTATATACTTCCATTATAATGCATAGTGTAAACACATGAGTATGGAGTTAGTTTCATGTTAGTATGAAATCCAAATGAAATGAATACAACATAAAACCCAAGCCCATGTCCTTGGATTGGGAAAGATCAAGAAAGATCATAGACAAGCGTAATAGAAGATGAACAATACTATTTTACCTTCTTCTTTAGATGTCTCTCTCTTGTTGTAATGCAAGTTTAATATGCCTGGATATAGTGCTTGGGATCTTTGTCAATGTCATGACGTCATTACGAAGACATCTCCCCTTGCACTATGATTGTTTTGATTGAGCAATAAATATCTTGGTGAAGATTTTTTAGGATTTTTGGTAAGTTAAGTCTAATACAAAAAACTTGTTTATAATGGTAAATGACCCTTCTATTTATAGATTTTTCAAACTACTTTCAACCATTGGATGATGATCAAGATGTGTGGTTGAGGTTCAATCAACTTTGGAGGGTTATGACATTAATATTTGGGGTTGAATTTGCATTGATTGAGGCATGGGTTGAATTTATGGAGCATGTGTTGCATTTATGCTAATATTTTGCATTTATGTTGATATTTTACAAATGTTGACCTTTGGGTAATTTTAATCAACTTTAATCAATCACTTGTTAGGTGATTTCATAATGTGAAGCACAATTAGATTTTAAAATTTGATTTCATAATGTGGATATTCCAAAAAAGCTATGGATTCGTTGCTTAAGGATAGATTAGCCATCTGATTTAATTTTCTCAACTAATTAATCTTGGATTGATTTTGTGTGATTTTTTCAATGTTGAAAATTGAATAATTGTTCCATTTTATTGATCTAGAAGGTCACTTACAAAGTATTTATTTGACTTGGGATGACTTACTTGAAACTGATGATTTGATATGGTGTATTTCCCCAATCAGGTATTCACCAATGTGTTTCAGGATGTGCACGTAGAATGTACAAATAAATTTGGATGTTTGTGATTTATAGCCTAATTTATGTGTTATTGTGGGAAATCATTCCATTTACAATTTTGACATGAAAGTGATGAAAATGGAGTGTCTAAAAATAGTCAACTTAAGATGAATTGTAGAACTATTATCACCTAAATTTCTTACCCCTCTCAAAAAATCTATTTTTGAAAAATAAATATATGAAATCAATTATACCTTGTGATTTGATATCATTAAATGACAAGGGCCAGCTTTGTGTATTTAAATTATGATTGTTATGATCTAAACTCATTTTGATTGTTTGTCATACTTACACATTTTGTTTTAAAATTAATGGTTAATATTTTTACACAAGAATAAAACAAAATAGTTGGTTTCAATGTAAAATATTTGAATTTGTGGAAAGTTGGTGATTATGACTCTAGTTCATGAATTTTTATAGCAAATGAGAGAAATAATGCAATAATATTTTAACCTTGATGACTTTTTCAAATTTGAATACAACCCATTCTAAACTCATAATTTCTCTCTTTAAATTTTTTTGACAATGATAACAATTTATCACATTTGAGTTTTCTCTCTTGGAAATAATATTCAGTATGTAGTTCAACTTAAGTTCAACATAAAGATATAACTTCTTAAACTCATGATACTTTGGATCTCATAGTTTGATAATATAGAATGTTTGATTTGAGGTATTTATTCTTTAATGTTGTAAATGAAATGTCAACTCTCTCATTGGCACAAATTTGAATAAAAGTGTAATTGTTAGTTGTAGATTGTGGAAAGAATATAAAATAACTAGATTTGAAAGCAAAGAAATACACACCATATTTTCAAGATAAATAATAAATAATGGAAGTTATAAATGAAGACGGACAAGAACAAACATTATACCATAAAAGATATTTCTTTATTCAAGCAAATGGTCAACTTGTTTCTTCTTCGTGCATTGCCTATAAAGGCTTTTCAAATTCTCTTTTGACTCTTCCTATCCCATAACTCTTCCTCTTACATGACTATCTCATTTTATTTATTTTCTCATTTTATTACAAATAATGATAGCCCTTACCCATGCTAACACTCACCTTGACTAAAAGATGTCTTGTCCTAAGAGACACAAAGGCCAAAAAAAAACATTTTTAAAAAAAAATATATCCCTTACAAATGTATTTGAGAACCTAAACTAATCTTGCTCCTACTCTCTACGGCCTCTCATGTCAAAGCTCTATCTCTTCTACAACTAACTACTCTAACTTCAAATACATTGATAATTTTACAAAAATTATATACTTTCACTTTCCGAACATCATTTTCTCTAGGTGGATATAAACATAAACTTTGGTGTCAAACAAATTTCAATAGAAAGAGTTCAAGGAGGAAGGCCTGGAAATAAATGCCTCTATGGAGGATGAATCACCCCCATTATATCTGAGCATAAACTCTATTGCAATTTGCCATTGTAAGTCTTCAAAATTGCCCACTAATATCAGAATGTGTCCATGTTGCCATAGGGTGGATTCAGATTCTTGCCACACTATGTTGAGTGTTTAACCTTGCCTACTAATAATAAAATGTGTCCACACACTCATCATCTTGGACAGAATAAATTTTAACTTCTACATGGTTGTAATTGGTAATAGTTGACCATACTAATTTTGTCCCTATTGTAGATCCACCATCGATTATATACTTAACAATAGACTTGGTGTTACAGCATAAATAATGAACTAATATGATAAAAATTTGAGCCAAGACACCACTTCAGTACTATAAGCCAAAAATAGGTCTTGTTCACAAAATTATTTACGAGAACTTTCATCACTAGACTTATCACAGAGAGTTCCTGCAACTTTCTTCTGAATCCTTTCATCAAGAAGCATTTTGGCTATAATTCCTTGAGAAATGTAGGCCAATTATTAATCTTATTTCTAGACACACCCTTATTCTACTACAAATTCTCTTTATTGGCATGACCACTCTCCTCACACTGCCATTTACCACCATCCATGCTTTTTTTATCGATGAAGATCTGAAATGAAATCCCCATTAGGTGAAACCCAATGCCATGCTGATGTAAGTTCAAGAATGACAACTGAGATGCCAAAATGGCACTAGAAATTTTGACATAAATCACTCTAAAGCTTTGCCTCTTATAAAATATTTGTAACCTTCATACTCAGATTTATTTCATTTTACCCACCAATCTGCCCTCCCTCTATGGAAGATTCGCCCATGGCTGCAAATAAATATTCAAATGAGCCAAGGTAGACTTCATTGTAAAATCATAGGGCTACGTATTTACATCTACCTTGGTAAATATTATATCCAACGATATGAGCCTGACTTTCACAGCCACACCATTGTTAGTTGTAGATAGTGGCAAGAATATAAAATAACCAAATTTGAAAGAAAAGAAATATGCATCATATATTAAAGATAAATAATAAATAATGGAATCCATAAATGAACACGGATAAGAAAAAACATGAAACCATAAAATATATTTCCTTATTCAAGCAAATGGTTTGTTTGCTTCTTCTTTGTACATTGACTATAAAGGCTCTTCAAATTCTCTTTTGACTCTTCCTACCCCATGACTCTTCTCTTACATGACGATCTCATTATATTTATCTTCTCATTTTATTACAAATAATGATAACCCCTTACCCATTCTAACATTAATAAAGCCACAAATATTTTCATCCATAGTATAACACACGAGTGGTCACAATAATGTGTAGTCTTGTAAAGAACTAATTCTTATTTTTGTTGACATATGATTTAGAAAAAAAGTTAATTAAACGCTTTCATTTGTTAATATTTCAAATCAAAGTTGTCAATTTACTTTACATTTCCTTGGTCTCTATGACAAATAAATATGTGAGAACATTATCCCATTGTGTAGTAATAAGGTGAAAAAATTGAATAGCTTATAAGTTGTGGATATGGTTTTCTTTCAAATGTTGGTGTATCTATGTAGTCATTATAATTAACATTTAATGTTAAAAAATATATTTGTGACCATCCTATATGCACACTTAATCTATGCTCAATTTCATAGTTTTAAATCATTTTTATTCTACTTATACACAAATGACCCTTCACCTTACAATAAATATGATACTAATTCTTCTTATTCCTCATTCCAAACAACCTAAGTTCATCCCTTAACTAATTTATAATTCCATTTTGGTCATCTTTCTCCTCAAAATAAACTACGCTTTCATGATAATCTCATTGGTTGGTAGTGTCTGAATCCACTGGTTTCATCCTCTAGCCAAATAATGGCTAGTTTTTTAAATAAAAAATTAACCCAATGAGTCATTCCCCATGTTTTGCAAGCCTAATTTGAATATATCCCAAAGGATCACTATATATACACATTTTTATTCATTTTTTCACTAAAGGCTTCTATTTTTCAAATTGCTAGAATAATATAACTACACATTGAGAAGAAATCACATATTTTTCCCAATTATAAGTTCTTATAGCCCAATAATCCTAAAGTTGAGTTTGATTACACTATTAAGGTCACAATTCATTATTCAAGCAAAATCACGTCAAGATTTCACAAATATATAACATTTCACTAGTATTGTACACACACCACTACATCATGGAATAACTTTAATCCCTCTTCAAAACACTGGTATATAGGTAGTGCTCAACACACGAGGTGTTGAGGTCAAGCACAACATCAACCCCTAATTCCTTTTTCCCTATTTCAATACATTTGTTCCTCCTTATCACTAAGATAGGGCTTTGAGTGAATAAGAAGGTACATATCATCTCATGTGATGAATTGAAGACATCTACATACACACACATGATCTATAGGTGAAGGTGCACCCATCAAAAATTTGACAAAGGGAAAAAACATTAATAGATGATGGTACACCCTATAGATACTAGTGTAAGTTAACCTTGTCCAAATAGTGTAGCCTTATCCCAGAGTAAAATGGATCCTTTTTCCTAATTCACAGTAACCTCACACATCCCATAGTTTATTACATAATTCTTTGTTGCAGTCCATCAGATTCATGTTCTAGATAAGTTATTTATATTTATTACTTTCCCCTTTTAACACAATTATAAAACTAGTAAAATGCAAATAAAACATGTGTATTTATTGCATACCTTATATGTTTTGATTTACTTAGTAATTTTTATTAACTAAATTAATACTTTATTAATATCCATTTTTTATAAAACATATTGGTTAACCTAATGTGAATCGAATAAGCAACCTTCATGAATCTTTCTCAATTAGTTCTACATCAATTTCAAGTACTCAGTATTGTTCATTTATTCACTACATGCCTAATTGTTAAGATTTATCTAGACATGACACTATGTATGCTTGGCTATACATATATCATGCATTACTATTTTTCTCATATTATCAATATGATGCCAAGATCACCAATGGTATCATTATTAATATAGATTTCAATATTTCTATAACATTATTTTCATATTTTTTTCTTTTGAACTAAGTTATTTCATAAGCTTCACAACTCACCTCAAAATAAGGGGCATATATAGTGGTTTATGTTAGAGACTAAGCTAAAAAAATCTATGGCACAGATAGAAAAATACAATGCTTCATTAGTTGATCATAGTAAATACTTAGTTTTTTCCAAACAATATATTCAGATAGAATTGCACCATTTGGACAACAACACAGACATATTTTTCTAGAACAACACACTTTCATCTTAAAATTCAAAAACATATATTTATATATTTCTTAGAATCATGTTCAATCTAGAGATAAATTTTCATCACTTATCCATAAACATTTTTCAAATTTATACACAATTTATTGCATAATTTTTATCAAATTAGGGCATCATGTGTGACATGTGTTCCATAAGTTTACTTATAAATTCAGTTTGTATTACTATGTTATCATAATCAAATATACATAGATATTAGATTGGAATCATGTGCATAGGATATGATCACTTTATTGATAATTTTTTGTACCAATATTAATAAAAGTAATGGAAATTCATGTCATTCTCTATGTTATATACACCAGACTCAAATCATACTATTTTGCACCAATTTTGCACTAGAATGAATATTATTTCATAGTAATGGTTGATTCAATAATTTTCATCAATTTTTCACCAAAATGATCTATTATAATTCATACTTGGATTCCAAATTACTATAATACCTTGAGTTGTGTGATGATGAAGTCAAGTGCATCTTGATTTCTTAAGAACATTCTTGTACCAATGAGGAGTGGGCATGCATCATCCAATCCAAGTGTTTCAACAATAATAAATATCTAGGGATTCTACCCTCTCCAATCACAAGTTTTGCACCAAAAAAAACAAAGGTTTGTGTACATAAAAAGGTGTTTTTATTCCTTGTTATTTTCTTTATAAATTTCTTGTATTTGCTTTCAGATTTTTATCCCAAGTAATGATTTATTATACATGTTTCACCGTAGGTTTGCATGAAGTAGAGTTTAACGTGTGATCTACATCTAAGCCTACTCAACACATGTAAGCTCAAGTTTAGCTCTCTTTCTTTTACTCTAGTAATTTTTATTTACAACATTACTAGAATAAAAGTGGGACAAATTTAGTCACTATAATTAATGTTTAATACTAAAACAATGTGTCAGGCACCTAGAACAACAAACATGCTCTGATACCAAATGTCAGGATCCACTACTCTCCACAAATAAGAGTATATATATGATTACCTCTGTATTAGCAACTAAACATAGAATTTAACCAGAATGATAAGTAACTAGAAATATGAAACAACACAGAATATGAGAGACAATACACAATATTTTATTAATACTCATACAGAAGGAAATACAATAAAGAAGTCACCACACTTCTTCTCACACCTCTAGAGCTCCCACACTTCTAGGGTTCACCAGTAATTCTCCTCCAACACTTTCCTCTCTCAATCAAAAAGTGGTCCCAACAACTAACTCAAATATAGAGTTGTTGTTCACCTCCACCAGTCAGTAACAATGCTGCCAGTACACCAAGCACACAACCGTACTCCAAGTAGATCTCCTTACTCTTTGCTGCCACCTGCAAATCACCAGACCTTACTCACCTTGTAGATGTCTCTACACCCTGAAGAACCCTTGTCCTTGCCTCACCAAGTCCTTATGATTATTCAACCAATACCCCGGTGGATCTTTTAGTAGAACTTGCATAACCTGCAACTCTCCCTGATCATACACTCTCAGCACCCCTTTGGAACTAGGAGGAACACACCATGCTCTCTTCTCTCTGAAGGAGCTAATTTCTTCTCTCTTACTCTCTAGCACACTTTTACGACACAGCCCATGAGTCTATTATATAGATATCATGCTTACAATAATTAGACATTCTTAATTACAATAATTAGACTCGCAACTCTAAGACTAAAATAAGTCTTTACATGCAAACTGCCTGTCCAAAAATAGATTGTCCAAAATCTGCATGCAAACTACATGCTCACACAGGTTGCCGATGTCGGCTCCTCCCTGACCGATGTCAGCCGACTTGTAACTGACATCAATTGCTTCTGCACTATAGTATGACCAACGTTGGTTGGCCTGACCAACGTTGGTTCTTTTGCAACTCATTTCACAACTCTGCAACCTCCGTAACTCCTCCTGGTCACATCTTGGTGAAGCTTTTAGCTCCACAACTTAACAATCTCCCACTTGGAGATAAATAATTGCACCTGTACCTGTACCTATACACTGTCTAATTTGTTTCCTAGCTTGTATCCCTCTTCAAGCTCAATCTTGAAGACCAACCACCACACACCCTGTGGTGCACTCCCTTGTTGTCTAAGTAACCTGCCACATCTGAACCTACAACTCCATGTAGTGAAGACCTTGACCCTGCATAACATGTTAACCTGCTGCTAGTCCCTCTTAGATACCTGAGAATCCACTAAACTACCCTCCAGTACTTCTTCTCCAAATTGGCTCCATACTTTCTGACAACTCCCACTGCTTGGGAAAACTCAGGCCTACACTAGACCTCATGTGATTTCAAACACTATTCTAAGCTCTGCTTGAACTATCCAGCCCTTGGTGTGCTTACTGATTCTGCATCCTGCATCTTGAACCTCACCAACACCTTCTTCACATCAGCTCCCACTGGAGACAAAATCAACCTGTGATCTTCCATGTCCTTTATGCCAAAGAATTTTGCTGCTCCAAATTCTTCATGACATACCTCTAAACTAACTTTACCTTTAGCTCAGAAACTCCCTGCATGTGTAACCCTGAAACAAGAAACCACAACACATACAGTAACAGAATAATGTTGCAATCATTATCCACCTGGTAAAGAAAACACAACAGTTACAATGACCTTGACCAAAGCCATGCTTTGTCATACCCCTGTCAAACTTGTACCACTGCCTGCAGCTTGCTCAAGACCATGTACCTTGGCCTTCCGTCTCACGTGTCCATTTCCACTCTTCTTTATCCTGAACATCCATTCGTCTCTCAGTGCTTTCTTCCAGCTGGTAACTCCACCTAAAACTCTAGTTTGATTCTTCTCCAAAGAATCACAATCCTCATCCATGCCAAGCTCCCACTATTTCTTGGATCTACCTGCTCTGCTTCTTTAATGACTTCCTGATTCTTGACCATCAATGAGCAACAAGTAGTGTAAAGAAGAGAAATGATAAATTTGAGGCTTACTTACCCTTTCAGTCCTCCATATGGGCATTTGAGACTCCTTGATATCTTGTTATCTGCCCAAAATCCGTCTTAGTGACTGATGTCAGTCACATCTCAGTCTGCACCCGACCGTCGTTGGTTCCCTGCGACTACCTCATCACCGACGTCGGTTCTCCATGACCGACGCTGGTGTTTATCTACCCCTGAGTTGCCGATGTTAGTCTACATGTAGCTGATGTTGGTCGTTGCATGGATGCTGACGTCAATTTTCTAACCGACGTCAGTCTCTGTGTTTTTCTTGTGAGTGATAACTTTTACCCGTGAGCTCCTTTTGGGTCAAAACCCTGTTCAAATTAACATAGCCCTGCTTAGAATAATTTAGTCCACTCAGCTGATCTTTATCTGTCATCTCCTCCATGAAAACCAAGGCTTTCTAGTTCTTAAGTTTGTCAAAGATATCTGACCTCCACTTAAAAACATGCATTCCCTTCTTACATATGTGACCAAGCCTACAAAACCACATCTCTGCAATAGAAGGTGAATCAGTAATATAAGTAGATAGATAAAGGATACCTACTTTCTTACCACCATCTAATTCAAGTGCATCCACTGTGAGAGTTACTATGCATCTCTCATCACCCAACTTTCCTAAAGAAATTAGACTCATCTCCAAGACTGGTCCCTGCATGACCTCCTTCAACACCCGTGTGTTATCCATCTGCAATTTCAGCTTCACTTCCCCTTCATCAATAATCTGACAAGGCTCACCAACCCCTAAATAAATCTCTCCAAATTCTCCCTGGACATACTCATGAAAAGATGCTCTATTTCGGGCTGCATGGAAAGAGGCAATAAAATCTGTGAACCAAGATTCTACTTTATCTAGAACACCCTATGCAACATCACCTGCAACATCTGCTCCTTTTTCTTTATACTGATTTTCTACCAACTAGCAATCTTTATTTACCTACTCTTTCTTTCCATCAATCAGACCATTCATGCTATTCAGTTTCTCCATTTGTAGCTTACTTTCTTCTGTCACTGCTATACTCCCACTCAATCAAAAACCCCTGTGAGTACCCTGTAATCAACAAACACTAACCATATCTGAAACCACCTGTTAGTAAACCCAACCAAAAGCTTTGATACCAATTGTAAGGCACCTAAAACAACAAACATGCTTTGATACCAACTGTCAGGATCCACTACTCTCCATAAATAAGAGTATATATATGATTACCTTTGTATTAGCAACTAAACACGGAATTTAACCAGAATGATAAATAACTAGAAATATGAAACAACACAGAATATGAGAGACAATACACAATCTTGTATTAATACTCATACAGAAGGAAATACAATAAAGAAGTCACCACACTTCTTCTCACACCTCTAGAGCTCCCACACTTCTAGGGTTCACCAGTAATTCTCCTCCAACACTTTCCTCTCTCAATCAAAAAATGGTCCCAACAACCAACTCAAATATAGAGTTGTTTTTCACCTTCACCAGTTAGTAACAACGCTACCAGTACACCAAGCACACAACCGTACTCCAAGTAGATCTCCCTGCTCTTTGCTGCCACCTGTAAATCACCAGACCTTACTCACCTTGTAGATGTCTCTACACCCTGAAGAACCCTTGTCCTTGCCTCACCAAGTCCTTATGATTCTTCAACCAGTACCTCAATGGATCTTCTAGTAGAACTTGCATAACCTGCAACTCTCCCTGATCATACACTCTCAGCACCCCTTTGGAACTAGGAGGAACACACCATGCTCTCTTCTCTCTGAAGGAGCTAATTTCTTCTCTCTTACTCTCTAGCACACTTTTACGACACAGCCCATGAGTCTATTATATAGATCTCATGCTTACAATAATTAGACATTCTTAATTACAATAATTAGACTCGTAACTCTAAGACTAAAATAAGTCTTTACATGCAAACTGCCTGTCCAAAAATAGACTGTCTGAAATCCGCATGCAAACTGCATGCTCACACAGGTTGCTGACATCGACTCCTCCCTGATCGATGTCGGCCGACTTGTAACTGACATCAATTGCTTCTACACTATAGTATGACTGACGTCGGTTGGCCTAACCGATGTCGGTTCTTCTGCAACTCATTTTACAACCCTGCAACCTCCGTAACTCCTCTTGTTCACATCCTGGTGAAGCTTTTAGCTCCACAACTTAACACAATGCACTTGTGACAATCATCTAGGCACACTTAACCTATGTTCAATTTCATGATTTTAAACTGCTTTTCTTCTACTTATATGGAGATGACCATCTACCTTAAAATAACTCTAATACTAATTCTTCATATTCATCATTCCAAATATCCTAAGTTCTTCCCTTGACCAATTCATACTTCCAATTTGGTTATCTTTGTTCCTTAGACAAAACCATGCTTTTAAGATAATCTTGTTTTTTGGTAGTGTTTGATCCATTGGTTTTGTCCTCCCATCAAATGACATATAGTTTCTCAAATTCAAATTTACCCCAAAAATTCATCCCACATGTTTCACAGTACCACTTTGATTAAATCCCAAAATAATCACTATACAAACACATTTTATATTCATTTGTTCACTAAAGGCTTTTGTTTTCAAATTAACATAATTTATAATTGCACATTGAGAGGACATAAATATTCTTCATAATTCTAAGTTATTAAAGCCTGAGAAGACCAAATTTAGGTCTAATTATACTAATAAGTCCACAAGTCATTGTTCAATCACCTAATCACACTAAGATTGTACCAATAAATAGCATTTCACTAATATTATACACATACCACCATATCATGGGATAAATACATGAAATTTTATCCCTCTTTAGATTATTGGCATGTAGGCATCACTCAAAACATGGGATGTTGAGGTCAAGTACAACTTCAACCCCTAACCTCTTTTTCCCAATTTCATTGCATTTGTTCCTCATTTTCATTGAGTTAGGATTTTGAGTGAAAAATAAGGTACACACATGGCTCTTGTGATGAATCTAATACATCTTCATACACACACATGATCTACAGGTGAAGGCACACCCCTCATAACTTTCATAAATGGAAAAAACCCCAATGGATGTTGGCACAACCTAAAAATACTAGTGTAGGTTGGCCCTATCCAAATTATGTGGCCTTGATCTAGAGTAAAATGGGCCCTGCTACTGATGTAGTCACTAAAATTAACATTTAATGCTAAAAAGGTGCACTTGTGACCATCCTTTTATACACACTTAGGTCATTCCCAACTCCATGGTCTTAAACATCTATTTCTCTACTTCTATGCAGATGCTCCTTATCTTTAAGCAATTATGATATTTAATATTCATATTCCTCATTCCAAACAACCTAAGCTCATCCTTTAATTGATTCATACTAACAAACTTAGTTGTCTCTTCTTCTTAGACAAGGTCATGACTTCAAGACTATCCCACACACTAGTAGTGTTTAAATCCATCATTTTTGTCGTTCTACAAAGTAATGGCTAATTTCTTAAATTCAAATTCACCTAACTAGTCATCCAACACATTTGGTAAGTCCCATTTTGAGAATTTCCAAAAATATCACTATAAATCTACATTTTATAAGTATTTTCTCACTATAGGTTCATATGATGAAAAAGCACTAGGACATCTAATTGCATATTTAAAGGAAAACATCTTTTCTTCCCAATTTTGAGTTTACACAACCCAAAGTAGTCTTGAGATAAGTCTAAATACACCTCCAATGTCACAATCCATTGTTGAAACACATAATTACGCCAAGGTTGCACTAGCATTTAGCATTACACTAGTATTTCACACACACCACTGTAGCATGGGATAACTACATAGATTTTGATCCTTCTTCGGAGTATTGGTATATGTCAATCAAAATATTTGAACTTAAATTAAACATCCATTTGAATGTCAAAGAGAAATTTAGATATTAAATTTGACATTTATTTGACCACCATAAAAAAAATATTATTGCTTGGAGGAGGCAATTGAAAAATTGTGATATCTTGGACAATGGTAGAGTTTGGAGCCCACTTTATTTTTCCCAATAAAAGTTTTTAAGCCTAATGTAGTGCTGCAACTAGATTGATAACATTTATCACTAGTCTATATAAAATTAATTACGTTGATAGGCATAACCTACAATGGCAGTTGATGGTAGTGGCAGTGTCAACAATGTAGTGTAATAGTGTGAGATGTTAATAAAGTTGTCTCACCTTAAATTTGACATCCATTTGATTGTCACAGGGAAATTTTTCTTATTGCTTGAAGAAGGTGATTGAAAAATCATAATATCTTGGGAATATGGTAGAGTTTAGAGCTTATTTTTTAATTCCTGAAAATAGTTTTTCAAGGTTAATGTAGTGGTGTAATTAGATTGAGGAAATATATCACCAGTTAATATGAAACTTGCAAATAATATGATGGAGTTGTTAACCAATGTGAAACCCTTAAATTGGTGACACTATGTGATAAATTTAAGATAGGTGCCTTGAGATTGATATATCTCAATGTTCTTCAAATAATTATATATAGCTTGGAGAAGGTGATAAAAAATCATGATATCTTGGGAATATGGTAGAGTTTGGAGCCTATTTTTTTAATTCTTGAAAATATTTTTTCAAGGTTGATGCAATGGTATAATTAAATTGAGGTAATATATCACTAGTTAACAAGAAACTTGTAGATAAGGTGATGGATTTATTAATCAAATTAGAACCCTTCAATTGGTGAAACTATGTAACAAATCCAAGATAATTGCCTTGAGATTATTATATCTCAATATTCTTTAGACAACTATATATATATATATATATATATATATATATATATATACAAAAAAATGGCAGCAAAAGAGTGGCAGGGAAGAGTTTCTAGGGCAAAAAATGAACTACAAGATTTGTAGACACACACAACTATTCCTTATCTCACCATTATAGGTTCAGATTTGGGTGTTGATGATATTTTTAATGCAGAAGATGGCAAAACTAGCATAGCAGAATCTGGGAGCATTGATTGGGCTTTGCATTTGGATCCTTTAAAAACCCTTCTTTATCTACATATAATGAACAGGATGGAGCAAAATTTAGTCAAGAGGCTCAAGTGGAGAAGGAGGCAAAGGAAAAAGGAAACACATCAGGTGAAATATACAAAAATTCTTTAACCTCTCTACCATTCCATTAGGGAGTCATAAATCCATGTATATTTAGGGACAACATGATATAATATACTGAGCAGGCCCTTATAGGCCAATTCCTAATAATATCTATCAGGATATTGATATCCAAAGGTGGGCACAAAGTAAATGGACAAATTTTTGGGCTACACACCCACTATTCATCATGGTGTAAAGTGTTTCATTATTTTTATCTTTAGGTCATTATTAGATCATGAGATGATATCCATGGAAGGACCATGGTATTAGGGTAGGATAACTCTTGTTACTACTATATGTTCTAAAGGCTTCGCTACAAACTAAGAGTTTATCAAATTGATGGCCATTTGGGTTAAGCTGCTTGGATTACCCATTGAACTTTGGGAGCCATAGATCTTCAAGATCATAGGTGATTTCTTGGGGAAGTTTCTCAAAATAGATTCAAGCACCATATGAATGCATAACATAGTAGTGGTGTAGATTTATATGGAAATGAACATAGATCAAGGCCTTCTAGATGATATTGAGCTCATTACAAGGGTTCTTAAGCTCATTCAAATCCTAGATTATAAAAATGTACCATTCAAATGTGCCTTTTGTCATACCTATGAACACATCAAGTATCGATGTTCGCACCATATCAGGGGGATTTTTATATAGTTACAAAAAGGAATATGCCCTTCAATTCAAATAATGATGATCACCACACACACAAATAATTCAAATACCTAGCCAACAAGGATCTAGGTGAGGATCAACCTATAGGCTTACATAGAAAGGAACACACATCAAGTTTGGAGGACATTTTGCCTCCTCTAAAACATACTCTCCTGCAAGACCCCTCCATGTAGTGTGTATCCATTGACACACAAGGTATTCCTCTTTCTCATAACAATTATATAAGAGGCCCATCTAATTAAATAAAAATGAATGGAGTTAGGCCATCTCTCCTCCATATTAACTACTACTAATGGTTTAAAACAACATGAGGATGTCCACAATATTTATTTTTTGGAATCCATGGAGGGACCTAACTCCCACATAAATTAATGGGTTATATCTTTACCATCTCAAGTTATATCTTCCCATTTGGAACAAAAGGTCTATCAACACCCTAGAAATATCATTTAACAACCTTCTATGACTGAAATTTATAGACCATTTACTATTACATCTCTTTTGGGAACTATTAGCCCTTAGAGACTCAACTCTCCTTCCCATCCTAAGGTGGAGAAATACAAACTTTCTAGTGGTAAATCTCAAAAATAGGTGCCTAAAATGGTTGTAGACACCCACAAGGATTCATATAAAATAATTTTGGATCCTCTCCTAAATATGGTTATGCAAAATGAGAAAAAAAACTCTACATGAGAAAGAGATCAAATCAACACACACTCCTCCCCCAATAAAGTTTTCATTGCTAAAGGAGAAAGGAAATTACAAAGGAAGGTTGGATTATGTATGTTCAACCTCTTTTATCTCAACACAATCCTTGGATAAAAGGTATATGAACAGATTACACACAAAATATTTCTATAACCAAACATCACTTATTGGGTAGAAAGGAGGATCAGAACCTGTACATGCATACACTACTACAACAAGTAGAGGTAGAAGATCAAAGTTATCTCTTGCAAAAATGGTTGTAGAATAGGGTATTTTACTTAGGAAATAACTCCCCATATCAGGGGCCCTTAGAAGAGTAACCCCAAAGAAGATGCACTCATGATTATTACATCCTACAACATTAGATGATTAAGGATGAAATCAAAACAATGGTTCTTAAAGTGTCTTATCTTCAGACACAACCCTTGTTCTATTCTCTTACAAGAAACAATGTGTGAGGCTGAGGTTTCAAAAATGGTTCTTTTGAATTGTTCTTTAGACTAAATTTTTTCATCTTGTAGCTCCATAGGAAATTTGACTGGTTTAGCTTTAGTGTGGAACTCATCCTTGGATTTCTTATCTTCCTTACAATCTACAAATTACATTTTGGGCTCGTTCATCTCCAAAGAGCTTAATGTGTCTATTGAAATATGAAATGTTTATTCTCCCTCTCATCATAGGAAATATTTTTGGATGGACCTTGAACACTTCTACATTATCCATATGCCCCATCTCATCCTTGGGGGAGATTTAAATTTCACCACATATTAAAATGAAGTTTGTGGTGAACAATCCCGATAAGATCCACAAGGTAATTTCTTCCTAAATTACATGGATAAACAATATCTGGTGGATGTTTACCCTTATCTTATTGAGCCCACATGGTCTAACAATTACTTTGGGACTCATGGCATATCTAAAATATTAGATTAGTTTTTTATTATGGATGGCCTCATCTTTCAATTAAAAGCTTTCAAGGCTTTCATTCTATAAATTTCCACCTCTGACCACTGCCCTATTTTCTTAGAACTATGTGTGGGAATCAAAATACCATATACTTCTTTAAAATTTAATACACGTCGCTTGGGCTATGAGGACTTTAGGAAGTTGATACATGATTTTTGGGTTCCTAACTCACATGACATAACATTATATGATTAGCATGTAGAGGAATCTTATAAATGTTAAGGTTGCCACCAAATCATGGGTAAAAGTTTATTTTGAGGACTACAAGACAAAATTACATATGGTGGAAGAAAATATAGATGTATGCAAGGACTTCATCAGCAAGCAAATTTCCAGGAGGAAACAATTAAGGATATTGACTCCCTTGAATAGGAAAAATCAAGGTTGTTATCTTTGTAGGAGGTTAAATGGAGGATGAAGAGTAGAGCCACTTGTCTTTCTGAAGGAGATGAAAACATGAATTCCTTTCATTGACAAACTATACATAGGAGATCCAAAAATACCATTTGGAAAATCAAGGACAAGAATGGAGTTGAATGCTCAGATTTCTCTTCTATAACAAAGGTTGTTATCTCTCATTTTTAGTATATTTATACTGAGTAACCTCAAGAAAACATTAGAGATATTATTGCCATGGCTTCTTTTTTTGATGGATGGGTCGATGATTTTCAAAATCAAAAACTCCTTCATCCTATCACATGACTCTAAAAATATTCCAACTTGGTAAGGCTCCAGGGCCAAATGGTTGGATGGTGGAGTTTTATCTAAGTTTTTGGGATCAAATTGCTAATAATATTCTACTTATGGTCAAGGAATTTAGGACTACTAGTAGAATTCATACCCCTTTCTCCTCTTCATTTCCAATATTCCCAAAGGAGAAGATCTTTCCATTTTTTACCATTATCGACCCATTTCTCTTTACAACTGCATTTACAAGATCATCTCAAAGATCATTGTTGCCTATCTAAACCCATTATGTTTGAGCATATTTCTCTAGAATAGTTTAGTTTCTTAGACAATTGGCTGATCCACGATGCTATTGGTATAACATAAGAAGCTTTACACTCTATTAAAATGAAATATAGGCCAATTTTCCTACTTAATATTGATCTATCCAAAGATTTTGATAGAGTTAATTGGTTTTACCTTAGGCTTATCCTCATTCAATTTGGTTTTGTTCCTTATTTTATTAATTATATCAAAGCTTGTTACCAATTAGCATCCTTCATTGTTCTTATAATTGGTTTTGCCTCTACATTCTTCACACCATCTAGAGGGATTATATATGGATGCCCCCTTTCCCCACTACTTTTTTTGATAGTGGAAAAATCTATTAATCACTATATTTCTCATGAGATTACTATTGGTAACCTAAAAGGGGTGAAGATGATATATCCACTCATATATCTCACATTCTTTTTGTAGATGACATTCTAATTTTTGGGAATAACACCATATAGGAAGTAAAGAGCCTAAAGATAGGGATGGTGATCAACATGTAAAACTTTGCCATTTTCTTCTATCATATTTATTTAGCTATTAGGAACCTTATTCATATTATGTTTCCCTTCTCTATGCCTCCTAGGGAAACAAGTTTCAAATATTTGGGTTTCCACATTAACTCAAATGATTATTGTGCCAATGATTGGATATGGATTTTTGATAAGTTAAAAAGGAGATTTTATTTATGGTGTAATAGGTGGGTATACATGGAAGGTAGATTGATTCTCATTTAGAGTGTTCTGGAAGCTATCCCTATTACCACATATCTCTAGCCTTTCTTCCTAGGATGATCCTCAACAACATTCATAAATTATTCCTACACTTCCTTTGGTATTAAAACAAGGTGAACATGAGTATCCCCCTCATAAAATGGAGTACATTGACCCAACCAAAATTAGGAAGAGGTTGGGGTCTACAGTACATAGATACCTTCTATAAGGCATTGGTTACCATTGGGGCATGGAACCTCATCTCCAAAAAAGGCCTTTGGCAGAAAATTATCCATCAAAAATATATTTAGCCTATGACTATTCTAGATTCGATTAAATTGAGCCCAAAGAAACACTCTGGTGTTACTATCTTCTTGAAAACCATTATACTTAGCTTTGATGTCATCAATGGATTTCAAGCATGGGATACAGGTAATGGGAATACAATCCATGTGCACAAATATGCTCTCATAGGGATTTCAAATGACAATATATTCATAGACACTTTATTTGAAAATTTTGATCAAAAGAACATTGTAACCCTGGATGATGTCTACGACAACATTATGCATGATACATGGAAATCAGGTTAGAGAATTGTGATAGATTTGGGCATTGGGGTATAGGATGCTTGCATATAGGAGAGATACAATTTGGAGCTTGTGATCAAATAATTTGACTCAAGAGAGGAGGTTAGTATAGTGTTAGTTCCAAAAATAATGAAATTAATACACTATCAAACTAACATCTCTAGGTCTATATCATGGGGGGATCTTAGTGAAAAAACCAATTAGAAATTTAAAAAAAAATGAAAAGAAATTACAACTTTCTTTACCTTCCTTGATTGATCCAAGAGATCTCTTCATTGGCTTGCTCAGATTGTGCTCAAAATATCTTCATCAATGGGGCTTGGCTATCTCCATCTCCTCTTGGCACCATGGTTGGATTTGGCTTGGCTTAGCTTGGCTTAGAATTTTGGAATTATAACACTATATTTGCATTCATGCTCAAATTCCTACATAATAACTTTACTCTATCCCAAGATCTCATAATGTAGAGCTCTAGGCTTACTTTTATAAACATTTAAATGACTTGGAATGAGTTAAATCTTATTCTCAGTTTGCTTAGCTAACCCCAGTAAGGTAAAGAGGTTTTTTTTATGCCTCTAAATGTATCACAGTTGCCCTTAGTGTTCAAAGAACACTTCTCATTTAGAATTCTAGGAATTCAAATCATGAGTAGCAGGTTTTGGTAAATTATGTTATCTATGGTGAAATAGTAGCAGAGCAATGTTTAACTATTCCACAAAATTTATATTAATTGATGGTTGAGAACCATCATGGTTCAAACATTTGCAACATGTAAATACCTATGCTACTACTGAAAAATTATGATCTAAGTTTAAACTACAGACTAATCTAATACACATTTACAATGAAATCTAAACTAGATTGATCTAGTTTAAAAAGAAGCAAAAGAGAAGGGTAAGGCATAAAGATAATAAGTAATGAGTATGCATTTAACTAGTATATAGTGAAAAATAGCATAAGTTCAAATCTCACTACACACTAGGTAAACTTCAAAGGATGATATAAATAAGTACAAGTAAGAACTAAATTTACTTTAAATATTTTATACCACATTCAAATAGCATTTGCACATTCTAATGTAGAGCAAATAAAATGAAACAAATTTAAGATCATTCAACTAATCTAGCATAAGCACAAATTAGCAACCCTGTAATTAAAGATGCAACTCAAAATTTATAGAAACCATTCAAATTTAAGACTTAAGACTAGAAATTTAGAGAAACCCCATATAACAATTGACACAAACAAACTTGGACAATCTTTACAGAATTTCTTGATTGTATTAATTGCTCAAAGTATACAAGTTTTACTTAAAATTCTCTCCCTTGCAAAATGGTAGTACTACCTTTTATAAGAGGATAAGGTAGTATATCGGTTAGTTACAAGATACAAAATGTACAAGAAGTAAGGACAACTATCCTTTTTCTACAAAGTTCTAGAATACACTTGCTTTTCTAAAATAAACTGACCTAGAGGCAAATATGCTAATAGACTAGCATATGCTTTTACAATAGAATATTCCATTTTCAAAATGTTACAATGATTTTACAAGATGGAATATTAATTAATCAGTGGTCCTTATGCCTGAGAGCTTATTTATTTTTACTAAAGGATATTCATGGCCTTTTGATGATGTTCATTAACAAGCTCCAAGTCTACAACTAGTTTTAGGAGTCACTCTTCCTCTTTATCAGCTAGCTCATTCAATTCCCTATCATTTTTGGCCATAACTTCCTTAATGGTTTTGGCCTCAACTATATTTTCTCCTTCATTAAGGATAATGTCCAGGATCCTACTATTGTCTTATATAGATTAACCTTAACTCATATTTCTTATTTCCTGTATCACCAAAGTATCCTTGTGTTTGAATTCATCATCTGCTATGATGCCTAAGATAGTGGTTTGTGCAGGGTCAGTCAGCATGGTTCCAAGGAGTTGTTCAATCCTTTCTATTATCTCCTCATCATCTTTTAGGAGTGTCTCTAGTTCTTATGACCAAGCATTCAAACTCTAAACTTTGTCAATAATAATTCCTAGAATTACATTTAAATGTCCCAAACTAATTGTTTTGAACCTAGGGATCTAACTTTTGACCTAGATGTTGATTAACCATGTTATTTTGTCTTCTAAAGCTTGTCATTTGGCTATTAGACCCTTGGCCACTATATTTTTTTACCAATGCACTCTACCTCAGATTTATTATTTTCAATACATCAAACATGTCAAAGAAGGATTCATCAAGCATTTTGACCACTACCTCAAGCACTGATAAGACAACCTATGTCTCCAAATTCTCATTTTCCTTCTCTAGGTTATATATTCTTTGCTTCATGCCCCTGATGCCTGCTATGACTTGAGCTGAGTGAACCTTAATCAGTTCTTCAATGTCCTCTACATGGAGGGGTGCTCACCAGGTCTCTGACTTCCCATTGGATTTAAGTCTACAAATGGCTCAACCTTTTGAAAGGTGAAATCTTCAATCCCCACCATGGCCTTTCTAGTTATCACTCTTTCTAATCTTGTTGTCTCAGGATTGAACTGCACAGTGGTAGTTGGTTTTGTGTACTTTGGATGTTTAAAAGCCTCCATATTTGTGTTTCTTGATGCTCCTAGAGTATCCATTTATTTTTTTCCTAACCCTGTAGTGGTCACTATTCTTCTCTCTTCCTCCTCCTTCATCAAAGCCCTTATCCATGGTTTGATATCATCATGTATGTCAATATTGATAGTTTGGATCAGGGCCCATGAGTGTGATATGGAAGGGATCTTTTACATTTTTCCATAAATAAACCAATCAAGAATGATTGGTCCATGGATGGGGTATTCATCAATGAATAAGTTGATTTCACTCATGAGGTGAGTTAAAGTCAACTTGGGCTTATTTTTCCCAATTGGGACTATTTCTAATTCTACCTTTCTCTTCCTTAATGGTGTCACTAAGACTAGATCCAAGGTAGGCTCTTTCCCTTTTTCTTTCTCAACCTCCTCTATTTGGGCTTGTGCTTCTTTAACATGCTCCCCTTATTCATTAGATCCATATGCCTCAACAAGGACCTTGAGGGCATCCTCCACTGTCTCATCAGGCTCCAAGGAAATCATGTCTAGGAATTCAATGGGGGATACTAGTCTTTGAAGTAGGGCTAAGGATGATGGGCACTCACCAGGTCTCTCTTATAATTTCGTTTCCAAGACCTTGTGCAATCTATTCTTAGAGCTATGACACTTCCAGTTATGGTTGATCTTGAGGGGGCCTTGAAGGGTCAAGTAGAAAATGGTACTTCAGGGGTCCCATTTGCCATATATCTCTAGGGGCTTCTGATCACTAGCCAATCTTTTCTTAAGTTTAATTTTATGTCCCTTAATCCTAGCCAATATTTATTTAAAATTATTTGATTGGATATATAAGGTGTCATGGACACCAAGGTGGTGCTCATATACTGGCTTGGGCAATTTCTTAGATTTAAAATGTGTGGAGATCGTGTCCTTAGGGTCCAAATACTTTAGCTCATCAAGATAAAATTCAAAGGAGCCTTTATGTTTGGAAACAATTTCCACATGTTTCCAATCTTATAAAATAGTTATGCCAATTATCAAAGGAAAGGGATGGAGGAAGCCTTTCCTTTTCTCCTTGCATACTCCATAAATTCCATGAAGAAGTTGATATGCAATTTCTTGCTCTGCTAGTTTGGTGGGAACATAGATGGGAAACTTGTAAGGTTGAATAAAAATCCCTTCAATTCTTATCATAATACAATTTGGATACAACCAGATGTCTCCCATTAGTTCTATATATTTTTTGATTAGAAGGTTAATCCTAGGAATGGGAATCCATGTAATAGCTTCTACTAAAGCATGATAAACACAATCACAAATGAACTACATGTTGTGTCTATATTTGAAAATGTGTATTTTAGAATAATGATGGGAGACTATAAATCTGCCCTTAAGTGACCCATTTTTGATATAAGGGATATTGGTGGAGGCTAGTAAGGCATCCACTAGATAGGACATCATGAAGAATTGGTTACCATTTTTCTTCTTAATGGTTGTGATTTGTCATTATATATAGATGTTGATTGTCTCTCCAATTGGGGAAGTGAGCTCTTTCTCTACCATGAAATAGACATAAGATACCCAACTCTCATTGATATATGTGGTGGATGAGGCCCCAAATATTCTATTAAATAGAGTCATAATTACTCTAATCCTTTTTATAAATTGGGCAACTAGGATTCTTCCTATAGGGTCCTAGATTACATGGATCCCTTAGAGCAACCATGGCCTAAGGATGGTGTCTAAATCATTCTTACCAATCTATTCTTTAGTGGTGGGTAAATCCACCTAGGGTTTTCCCAGTTTGTAATATCTTTCAAAAACCAATGGGGAAATGTATGTAATTCTCCTAGAGCTTTATTTATGAATTATCCAACCTTATTCAGTTCTACAATCTTTAAATATGGGAATAAGGATGTCAATACAATGGAGTACCTCAGGAAGTAGCATGGTGGAGACTACCCATTTAAACTGCAATGAGGTCATAGTACCTCTAGATAATGGTGGTGATATTTTGTTCTTTCTTAGTGATGGATTTCATCTCTTCAATGGTCTAGAAGAGCTCAGTCCACTTCCTAGTGCCCATATTTAATGTTGCAGTGTCTAGGTCTATGTCTTTGAAAACCCTTCCCTCATTATCTATGGATAGATATAGTTCTATCTCATCCCTTTGTTGTTGCTTCCAAGCTGATATAGCTTATCAGACTTGAAAATTGCTCACAATCAAATTGAAAATGGTTCCTAGGTCAATTCTTCTTGCTTAGATTACAATTATACTCCTTTTAGCTTAAATGTGATCAATCTAAGTTCAAACTAGGGCCTTTTATGCAAGTTTTTTTTAGGGATTTTTGAAGCTTTAATGGTGATGGCTTATTCAGATTAGGCTCATTCATGTCTCACATTTGATTTTGACCTTTGTCTTTATACATTTGCCCTTTTGAGCTCACAAAATCTTCTATTTTGTCATTTTATGCTTGTATGGTACTTATTTATCATCTATCTAGCAACTTTCATGGCATTTTTCATAAATGCCTTCAAAGCACTAGCCATTGTTATTTAAAATTTACCCTTTGATTCGCACCATCAGATCATTATACATGGATTAATGTGGGCCATTAATCATGATTTGGGATCTCGCAAGTCATTGTCCATCTTTACATTGAGCCTCATAGTTGTGCCACTTGGTAGCTTTGCAAGTTTTTTAAGCTCTGTATCCTACACCAGTCATATATTGAATGCACATCTACCACATGTCAAGCCTGTAAGCTCTCAAAGCTATACTGAATAGTCATCGATGATTTTGCATCGTTAGATCATTTGGGCTCGATAAAGCACAATTTGTTGATCCTAAAAGATGCATGAACTTTAATAAATGCATGGTCATAGAAAGGAGCTTAGGCTAAAATATTTTAAGATAATTTTATTTCATGTCAATAAACATGCTACAGACTTAGGCTAAAATATTTTATGCTGAGTTTTAAAAAATGATATCAAATGACCCCTCAAATGATATAAAACATGCCCCTTTATCTAAGTAAAATATTTGAAGAGCTTGAATTTGATGGCATCAAAAACGTCAATGATGGCCTCACATGCATCAAATGATGTTCATGAGAACATGAAATTTAAGCGTGTGAAGTTCCTTAAGTTTGGTGGGATTAAAGTTGATAGCCTCATGGATGTCAATGATGGCCTCATAGGTGTCAAATGACATTCGCAAAAATGTCAAATTTAAGCTCTTCAAATTCCTATATTCCATAAATCTCAAATTAAATTCACTCCATCTGATCAAGATCTATGATGAAGTGAGATTCATCTGATTAAGATGCAAGAAAGTGCATGCCATTGGTTTAGGATTCTATTAATATTAAGGTTCATATGCAGGAATGCCATGTGACAGCTTTGTGGAATTTTTGAGCTTTGACCTTGTTGACCCTAGGGATGACCCCCAAGCTATTGAACTTTGTCTAAGTTCTCGATATGGTGACACTTGTCACCTCTATGGTGATTTCTTTATCCTTTGACATTCAACGTCATCCTCACTTTGTTTGATCAAGATCAATGATAGAGCAAGAAATGTTAGATCTAAAAAAGGCAAACATGTTTAAGCTAGGGCTCAGGGTGATAAGGACTTAGGCTAAAGTGTTAATACTAAGGTCTCATTCATGTTAATAAATATGACAAGGCCTTGGGATTAAGACTTTAGGCTAAATAGGTAACAGAGGGGACCACACTAGGAAAATTAAAATGGACCCTACCGATACGAATGTTAGGCTTAGTTAGAAATAAAGGAAATGAAAGGGAGAAAAATAAATGGGACCAAGTAGGACTATCAAGTTAAGGTCTAGTCGTGTTAAGAAATATGACCAAGCCTTAACATGAAAATCAAGCTTAAGTCCAAAGTAATTTGAAATATTCCTACCAATTTACTCCCACCAAATGTAAATTTGAACCAAGGACTTCAGTTAGGGTTTTTTGAAGGAGGGTCTTTAGAACATGAATATAGGGTTGAATTTTCATATACCAAAGGCTAGTAAAATCCTGGATGAAGATAAAATCTAAGCATGATCCATTCATAAGGGCTTTATGAAACCTGTAAATTATCACATGAAGGGAAACTATTAGCAATATTAGGTAACCTTAAAGCAAAACCATAAACCAGTAAGCCAACTTTACCAAAGTGGATGATCTTTGAATTCGAATAATGCTCAAAAAATGCTATATTTTTAATGCTAAGGTTCAAAGTATTTAAAGGGTCTCAATTTTCAAAAATGAGGGTATGTTGACCTCAAAAAATGGTGACTTCTAGGGGAAACATAGCTATATGTTAGAACTTAGAAGCTTTGGTTTGGACAAGTGACTAGGTTACCTATTTCACTTATTTAATGCCATCACCAAGATCAATTCATGGTTTAAACAAGCTTTGCACATTTAGAATTAGGGTCAAATATTAATACATAGCCATGTTGTGTGTGTTCTTTGATTCTATTTACTATTTGTCATGGGATTCAGGGGATAACTTCCAAGTTTTACGCATTTAATATTAACATTGACTTATATCATATTTGGATATCCATTAAGGACCATGCTTCTAGTTTAGGGAAAGCTTGGGCATTGCTCTATTGTAAGCCATGCATCTTTATCCCTGATAGATATGTCTTTGGATCCACTCAAAACCTTGCTTCATTTCCATCTAGGTGTCTATAGCCCCATTGAAGGTTACTGGAATCACCTTTGCTTGAAAAATCTTTTGATTTTGTAATAAGTTCTTTTTTTTGTATTTTTAGATATTTTAGGCTTTTCAACAAAGGTTGGGAACTAGGGAAGCTAGGTTGAAGGATTCGATCAAGTGTTTGATCTTTAGGTAATCATTTATGGTTGTAACCTTTGTCTTAGGTGAGGATATTTATTAAGTTCTAGCATGATTGTGCCCTAGTATCTCAAGCTTTGGGTGTATGATAATGATAATGAGCATCTTTGAAAATAGTTGGCTAATAGTAGTTAGCTCTGAGGATCTTATGGGCTATTGTCCTTCCATATGGGTGTCCATTGCCTAACTTCTCATGGAAAGTGCTCATTATTTCAATGGATTTTTCCTTGGAGACACATATTAGGTAGACACCTTCAATGTTTTTTTGTATAAAACCCCACCTTTGATTAGATAAAAGGATAACTTGAGCCTTAGGGCCCTCTTTTGCTCCATGTTTAGTCTTACAAGACAAGTACCATTAATTAGTAAGTGGATGATGGAATCATACCATTCATTATTTTGAAATATTTGTTAATCAACTTGTATAATACTTAGCTTAGGGATAAAATTATAAATCATTTGGATCAAGCCTTGGCACCTTACCGATTTTGTGGTTTTCATTTCTATGTCATATTCTTGCAAAACTGACATCCATTTACCTCTATGTTCTCCATGTTCATTCTAGCTTAGTATGATCTTTGTGATAGGGTAAGGTAAAATAGCATGCACCTTATTTCTAAGGATATAGTGCCTAAATTTCTTCACTGCCTTAACTAATGCACATGCTTGTTTATCAATCAATGAATAATTCAACTCAACATTCTTAAAGTTAGTACTCATGAAAGTTATTGGGTGATCACACCCATCAATATTTTGAGCTAAAATTTTAGCCATAGTATGGTTAGATGCAAAATAATAGAGATAGAAGTCATTTGAAAAGTTAGGACTTATCAAGACTGGAGCTTAGATAATTGATTCTTTGATGTCATTGAATGCCTTCCTGGATTCCTCATTCCAAGTGACTTTAGCATCTTTCTTCAACATATCATTCAATGGTTTGATAAAAAATTTAAACCCAAAAATGAACTTTCTCACAAAGTTTAACTTTCCAAAAAATGATTTTAATTCCTTCTTACTATTGGGAGGCTCTATCTTGGATATAGATTTCACTCTTTCAAGGCCTACGGAAATTCCATCTTTAGAGATAAATGGCCCAACAGTTTATCTTTAGTAACACAAAAAAAGCTCTTCTTAGGGTTAAGGGAGATCCCATACCTTCTGCACCTTTTGAACACCTACTATAAATGCATGAAATGGTCTTCCCTATTCTTGGAAAAAATAGTTAGATCATCCATGTAAATTATGATACACTTACCAATCAGGCCTTGGAAGGCATGGTCCATGGCCCTTTGAAAAGTGGCTCCTACGTTTATTAGCCCAAAAGGCATTCTCTTGTATGCAAAGGTGCCTACTTAGTTGTGAAAGTTGTCTTCATTCTGTCTTCCTTGTATACCAACACCTGGTTGTAGCCTAAAAACCATCAATAAAAGACATCATGGATGAACCTGAAACAGTTTGTATTACCTGGTCAAGAGAGGGAAGAGGATGATTATCCTTTTCAGATGTTTTATTCAAATTTCTAAATTCAATACATAGTCTAATTTCACCATTCTTCTTTTTGAATAGCACCAAATTAGCCTCCCAGGTAGAGTGCCTAATAATAAATATAATTCTAGTATCTAGCAATATCTTAACTTCTTTGAAGATCATAGGCTCTAAAACAGGATTCACATGTCTTTTTTTCTACCTAAAGGGTTTACAATTTTATTTGAGAGGGATAATATGAGTGATGACTCTTGGGTCAAAGATCTTCACATCATCATAAGACCAGGCTATGGCATCCTTGTATTTTGAATACAAGATTGAATTTTCATATACCAAAGACTAGTACAACCTGAATAAATATAAACTCTAAGCATGATCTATTCATAAGGGCTCCATGAAACCTACAACTTATCACATGAAGGGAAACTATTAGCAATATTAGGTAAACTTAAAGCAAACCCATAAACTAATAGGCCAACTTTACCAAGGTGAATGATCTTCAAATTCTAATAATGCTCAAAACATGTCATATTTTTAGTGCTAAGGTTCAAAGTATCTCAAGGGTCCCAATTTTAAAAAATAGGGGTATGTTGACTTCAACAGTGTCCAAAATCTCATGATTAGCATGAATAGATATTTTGAGATATTTTGCATTTGAACAACTCATAAAAAATATAATGATTATCTTTTAAGATGCTTTTTAGGATATTTATTGATATTTGATTTTTAATATTTAATTTATTTCTCATGGATTAATTCAATTAAGATTTAATTAGGATTTGCTTTTTAATTAATCTTTGTTAGGCTTTTGCACATTTTCCAAGTATTTAATTAATTCAATGTATGTATTTACATGATTTAATTGATTTATTTGCCAAATTGATTTATTTTTATGGTTAGGAAGCCAAATTTGAGACTTATAGAAATTCTTAGGCTAGATGTTCAATGGTTGGTAAGAATTGTTCTAAAGTTGGATATGAAGCCATTGGTGGCCAATTTTAGATGTCTATAGTTTTCCCCTATTTGGGAAGGTATTGTAAGTTGTAAACACAATAACATCTTTTCAAAGAATAAAAATGTTCTGTTGTGCTTACAACTTCAATGACAATGGGTAAACTATAGGGTACCCCCTCGAGGGAGCGACTGGAAAAAAAGTCGGCAAACAGTCCTTTGAAAGAAAGAAATGAGGGGACCAAACAAACAAAAATGATAGGGATATAACATAATTATTTTCCCAAAGTTGATCAAAATCATTGAGAATACAAGTGGGATGGTGTGAAATGGTTTGCCAAAGAAGGTTATAAGCATTGTACCCTTATAGTGACAACGTGGTATGATAACATGATGATTTTCCCAAAGGCGGTTATAATCATTGAGAAGATGGAGCTACCCTAGTTAAGATAGATAAAAAATATTAAAAAAACATGCCCCAAGTGGGTAGAAGAAAGTAAGTGATTAGAATTGATGATAACACAATGATTTACCCAAAGGTAGTTAGAATCATTGAGAATGCAGGTGGGGTGGTGTGCAATGATTTGCACATATGCGGTTATAATCATTGGACCCCGATTATGGAAAACATGATTGATAGATGATGATTGAAAATATGATGATGACAACTTGATGTAGAGGATAAAGATGAATTGGGATAAGCTACTAATATGGAGATACTCATCTAAACTAATAAAGGTTGAATTTTTTTTATTGTTTAATTACTCTATCTAGGATATGACTGGAATTGGATTGGGATTGATGTTGGTGTGGTTTGGTGTTGAAGAGATGTTGATACTGCCATTATTATGTAGACCTCTCAAAGCTAATTTTTGTTGTAGCATGTGATGGTAGGCATCATGATAGAACATCATGAGGACTTGGTCAAAATTTGCATAAGGATTGACTCCCGTGATCCAATACTTAAGGCAAAATAATGCACCAATGATAAAAATCACGATGACAATATTGACATATGAATATGGATATATTCAAGAATAAATTCACAATGAATCACTTAATAAACACACGTAGATTAAATCAAGGCAACAGTATTGAAAGAAAATAAATGGGCACACAAACAAACACAAATAAATAGAAATAAATAAACAAACAAGAAAGATGATGTACATTACCCCTAGAAAATAGGTGACAACTTAACAAACAAATAAGATGGGGGAATAGAAGAAAAGGAAGGGGGTGGTCAAGCTGTCTCCATATACACTAGGAAA
Organism: Torreya grandis; assembly: GCA_037957365.1. Lineage (NCBI taxonomy): Eukaryota > Viridiplantae > Streptophyta > Pinopsida > Cupressales > Taxaceae > Torreya > Torreya grandis. The sequence continues at coordinate 239,889 of JARHVA010000210.1, read as the reverse complement.
GTGGACGCTACCTACATAGTTTCGTGGATGATATATCCAACAAAAATGTCAGGTTGAATGTAGTTCTCCCAAGAAATGGGAAGAAAATGATAATTGATGAAAAATAAACATGATGGATGTGATAGAAGAATAGGAATGGTCTTGAAAAATGGTAAGTGCGTGGGATAAAAAGGGTAAAAAAGATACAAAAACTAAGTGATAAATGATTTGCTTTTAACTTAGTAAGGGTTCCCAAAATCCTTAAGGCAATGAAGTGGTCAATTTTTTTGTTTTTTCTAAATGATTTTCATATTTTTTAGAATTTTGGAGTATCCCAATTTGATTAAAAATGATGAGATACCAAATGGTCCAAGCTCATTAAATGATGAGAGCATGGAAAACTTGAAATTATGCTCATAAAATGGTGAAAGTGTGCCTTAGGTTGATCATAAAATGATAAGAGTGTGATAGAAATGGGGACTAAGATAACCTCAACATGAATTGAGCATGACCCACATAGTCCCAAAATAGCCTTAGGTCACAATAGATTCACCTTATAGTGGAGGAATCTAACTAGTGTAGTAACCAATTCAAGCAAAACATGCACAATTGGTATGATGGCATAGTATGACATAGGAATGGCTAGTTGGTATGTCAAGGCACAATAAACAAATGTTGCCTCTAGTTTGCCCATAGGTAGTTATAACTAGGATACAAATAATTAGATCAATGATACTAATTTTCCCATAAGTGGTTATAATTAGTAAAAAGATCGGTGAAACTTTAATTTACCAATGTAAGTGGATATAATCAAGCTCACATAAATAAACATGATTAGAAGGGAATAAGAAACAAAGGATGCAATTGTCAAACTTTTGTCATATGACTCTAAAATACTACCTTTGTCTAGAATGTTTGAAATAATTATTGAAACTGATATGATTCTTTGTGTTGAATGTGAAACTAATGGATGAACAAAGGTCAAATGGGCTAGGATAGGATGGATCCAAAACATGTTTGGTTGATAGGTCAGAATGGTAGAATGGATAAGTGATAGGATATTTATATGCTAGTAGAATGATAGGATGATAAAGAAGAATGTTGAGAGGTTTGCCACCAAGTGGAAAGGTGATTGGTTGGGTATGCAACAATGGTAAAAGGAATGGTATGGTACATGTTTGTGTTTGGTCAATGATTGCTTGTTGGGTTGGATGTGTTTAGCCTTGGTGTGTTTCTAGATTTTGTTATTCTTATTGATGGGGAGACGCACATTCTGATAAAAAATGATACAAATAGAATACTTAATCATGTTAATTTCTAGCCCATACCTCGTCTGAATAGATGCTTTATCAAGAACTAGTTGTAGATTTAGTTGCCAATGATGTTGTTGTGATCTTTGTTGGTTGTTGATTTTGTTTCCTTCAAACATTGAGACAAGGTAACTTTGTAGCCTCTACAAAGAAAAGTGTGATCATGGATGGAAACTAGAGATAAATGTTGGTTAATAGGTTTGTTTATAAAATGAAATAGTGGATGATAATAGAATGAATGATGATGGGGAAATAAATAAATATCAAGATTTTTAGGCACACACAGTGTTGTTGATTCTAGATTTGACATAAATTTAGATGTGGAAATCTTGAATACTTCTAAATGTTCTCTCGATAGGACCACCAAATTATTCTATGTTTTAGGTCTGAGAGTAGCTATCATCTGATTAGGATATAGATTGGAAGTTATTTTGATTTCATCTTTGATAATGTCTTCATCAAGCAGTGAAAAACTTTTGTACTCAACTATTAGCACCTCAATGAGGTTTCTACCAATGAAGTTATCTTAATTATCCCAGAGCACCTCCGAGAAGGTTTCACTAAGGAATGTTGACTTTTGACTTTTAATGTTTTCTAGCACCTCCAAAAAGGTTTCATTAGAAGATGCTAAGTTGCAGCTTTGATTATCACCTAGAACCTCTAAAAAAGTTTCACTAAGAGAGTGTTCTTCTTCTACATGAATGTGGTCTTGGTCTCCTTATTGTTCTTCAATTTCTATGTCTCCATAGATGTAGTTCAACAAGGTTTGATTATGTTGGTCCCAATCGACACTTGTGGGAGATGGAATATCGATAACATGGCTAGGTTGGTTGGTGGTAATGGTATGTGAAATAGTAGTGGAATGGGGAGAGGCTAGACAATCCTCATAGAAGATACTAGGAGAACTTGTGTTGATGTTGAAGTAATCATCCTCAAAAACCATGGAAAGATCATGTATTAAAATTGGTTTGTGAGGCATGCATAACCAATATTGTAACAACCACAAACATATTCTAATTTTAAATTTGATTTTAACTCAATGAACTTTGAATCTAATGTCGAGACTGATGTTGATTCTACCTATGATGCTAAATCTGATGTTGGTTCAAGAATAGAACTTGACTCTAATTATGATTTTTTTATCTATTATAGATGTTACTACAATAATGTTGTGTTGAATGATTGATATTAAACAAGTAATAGCCTATGATGGCATAATGAGCTTGTTGGGAATAGGCTTTGCTAAGAAAGGTTGTACAAAGATTGGTTTGTCAAACTGAAATTACTAAATGATGGGAAAAAGGTTAAGAGACAACTCCTCAAATACTATCTTGTCAAGGGGAGGCTCTTGAAAAATAGGTTGATGGTCAAGGTAATGATTTTTCTCAAATGTGGTTATAATCATTAAGAAGTGACTTAGTAAAGACTGGCTCATCGAAGTGAGATTTCTTGACAATAGGTATACGATTGAAAGGTGATTCATCATAGGTTGAATTTTAACAAATGGTTGGTTTTTTTGGCCTTGATTTACAATCACTTATAAAATACTAGTTTTGAATATTTCTTTATCTTCGACTAATTGGCTTGATCGAAGAGGTACTGATTGGTTTGATTACAGTATTTATTGGCTCGTTTGGGGTAGTGGTTATGATTATATTGGTTGGGGTTTTGATTGGATTGGTTGGGATTTTGATTGGATTAGTTGGGGTTTTTATTGGATTGGTTGGGATTTTGATTGGATTGGTTGGGATTTGTTAAAGTGGGGAATAGTTGGCAACAAATGAAGGAATGTTGGTGGTTGGATAATGATATAGCATTCTGAATCTTGGTTGCACATATGAGATAAAGGATGAATGATCTAAAAATCAAAATCTTTAGTTGAAAGATAATTCAAGAAATAAGAACAACACAATAACAATAATGTTATCTCTGAGAAGAGATGTTTTATTCATCAAATTTGTAGACCCAAACATATGCCTATCTCTAAGAAGAGATGTCTGATTTCCATTTCAGGTTACATATTCATGTATACATGTTTTTAAGGTAGGAGGAGGATGTGGAAGGTCACCAATCTCGAGGGAGATTAAGTGGTTCAACATCCACAATTTACAACAATACAGAATTTGAGGAATTATTATTTTTAGAAACTTACTATTTTTAGATCGCACTACTAAAATCTAAATTTGGGGCACTTTCATTTGTATTTTGAGGATCAAAACCCATTGAGTAAAACTCATTCTTATATTTCTAGCAGTTTAAACGGGGAGTCAAATAGAGCTATGGTGCAAAAGTTCTGGCTCCCAAAAGTTTTACCACCAATTGGAGTAGAACCATCACCCAAATTGTCAATTGAAATGTTACTCGGATCATTCCTCCCTCCTTGAGAAACAATGGTCCCCATTTCATCAATATTTTTCATCAAGTGTGGCAGTTGTGTTTTGATTTGATTCTTGATGCATACTTGGAATGGATTGTGCTTGGTGGAGCTATAATTTATGGAGCTATGTAGTGCTATGTACCTAGGGATATGATATATTGATGTATATGGGTTGATGGAGATGCCAACATGTGGCACACATCCCCTTAGTTAGTTATATGGATACAATATATTAGTATAATAGAGTAACTTGTGGAATTAGTACATTGGGTAATGGTCGGCCTACATTGGGATTAGGAGGTTACCCATCCATGGGTTAGATAGATGTCTATATATAGGATATGATTATCATGGTAAAGATATAAAGTAAGCATTGAGTCTTCTATTGTAAGAGGATATTGGATATTGTCCCCTCAAAGAGACATTGTGGAGTTATTCCTTCCTAAAGGAGTATTATATGGTGTTTCCCTACCTTAAGGGTATTTCTGCATATATTGAATATCAAGATTATTACAAGTGGTATCAGAGCTTCGATTTGGGCAATTTGTGGAGTGAAACCCTAGTTTTTTTTTAATCATCAATAAATTTTGATTGGTTGCGAATTTTTTCACAAATTTTTTCCTAGATACGGATAATATTTCAAATAAGTCACAGTAAAAAAATCAAGATTTTTTGATTCGTTTTGAGGGAGTTATTGATATTTTATGGTTTATAATAATTTCACTATATCTTTCAAAATATAGGGAATTTTTATTTGAAATTTTTACTAGAGATGTAAGAAGATATAAGAGAAGCACATTAAAAATTTCAGAATTTTTTGAGTTGTTTGAAGTGATTTGTTGTGATTTTATGGATCAATTTTGACATTTTAGGATTTCATGAACCTTAATTTTTTTTTGTGGATCATGGAGTTGCAAAAATTTTCAGGGGAAGATGATATTGATGCTAAAGAATGGTGTCTCCTTTTGGAGAATCATTTTATAAAAACTTTTATGCAAAGATGATTACTTCATTTTTTGTCTGGGCCTGCACGACATTGGTTTGATCAATTGAGCTGTACAGAAAGATTATTTTCATGGAAAGAAATGGAATAGATCTTCGTAGATCGTTGGGCTATAAAACAAGAAGTAGAAAAAGAAGAAGCAATAGAAGAAGAAGAAGAAGCAGAATAAGAAGAAGAAGAAGAAGAAATAGAAGAATCAGCAGCAGAAGAAGAAGAAGAAGAAGAAGAAGAATTGGATGATAAAGGTTCAAATTATTTAGCTCTAAAGAAATCTGAGTCAATTTTTCAATTTCATGGATGCATTCAAAAGAAAAGGGTTATTGTGTCCATAAATCCTACCAGTAGGTATAACTTCATCAACATGAATGTGTCCAAGCATCTACATGTTCAAGCAAATAATATCAAAGAGGTTCAAGTAGATGGTAAGAATATTTCAATGTTTGAAGATCTAAAGCTCATTATGGAAAAATATGTTTTGCATTCATATTTTTATGCTTTGGATATGGATGATGTGGATATAGTTCTTGGATATCCATGGTTAGAGACTTTGGGAACAATGAATATTAATGTTCAAAAAAAGTTCATGAAGTTTTGGTATAAGAAAAAGAAGATCACTTTACAAGATACCATAGTGAAAAAGGCACCAATAACAATCCAGGTAGATCATGAGGATGAGATTAAAATAGGTGATGAAGATCATGATAAAGATTTAGATGATATAGATAAAGACATACTACAAATGAACACTTAATCTACTCAAGAGACAAAGAAGGAAAAGGTAGAAGAGGTAGAAGTAAAGGTGGATAATGTCAAAGTATTGGAAAAGGTTGAGGTATATAGACACCCACATCATCATGAGAGGAAACAATCATGGAACCAGGTGAGGAAGTGTCATAACAACAATCATTTTGTCTATACAGGAAATCAAATTTTCAATCATTTTGGATATGCATGGAATCCAAAGAAAAAACACTATGGCACATGGAATAAATGGGGAAATCACTATGACTATGCATGGAAGAATACCTACTATGGTCATGGTTGGAATCAGAGTAACATAGCCGAATATGGTACATGGAATAAAAAGAGGAATAATTATGCTTGGACACCAAAGCAGTATAATTATGATCATGAACAAAATAAGAGGAGTAAAATGGAATTTGGAAACAAGATTAGAGAGATATCACCTGCCAAGATCATATATGGATGGCTAGATAATCAAGATTGGAGACAAGTATGCAATGATTTGAAGCACACTCATTATTTGGTTTCTTCCTATGTTTCAAGGACTAAACATGTCAAGGAGGGAAGTAATGCTATATACCTAGGGATATGATATATTGATGTATATGGGTTGATGGAGATGCCAACATGTGGCACACATCCCCTTAGTTAGTTATATGGGTATAATATATTAGGATAATAGAGTAACTTGTGGAAGTAGTACATTGGGTAATGGTAGGCCTACATTGGGATTAGGAGGTTACCCATCCATGGGTTAGATAGATGTCTATATATAGGATATGATTATCATGGTAAATATATAAAGTAAGCATTGAGTCTTCTATTATAAGAGGATATTGGAGGTTGTCCCCTCGAAGAGACATTGTGGAGTTATTCCTTCCTAAAAGAGTATTATATGGTGTTTCCCTACCTTAAGGGTATTTTTGCATATATTAAATATCAAGATCATTACATGTAGGGATCGATTGTTCACCATTTCTATCTGACCATTAATTTGTGGATGGAAGGCTGTGATCTTCTTCAACTTGTTATCTATTGGCTTTTATTCTTATGTTGATTATGTATTCAGGGCTACAACATTAGCCCTTTTGGATTCCTATGGCTTGACCACCATGAGAACAAATTTATTGGCACTAATCAGGGAGATAGATGTAGAAAGTAGTACCTCTGGTACCCTGTAGTGCCATATTCAAGAGTGAGAGTGATCCTTCAAGTTCTTGATTCATAGATGCCATGTCAATTATACATGAATGTCTAACTGAAGAGTACATTGCAAACATCTAAATTGACCACATCACATAAGACCTCATCTTAGAAAGATTTTATTACATAGGAGAGAAGACATTGGTGGGTGACATAGAGGTTTCTTGCTAGACTCAACCATCTAATACTGTATGGCTTTGGGTGAGGCTTCATTGACAAATTTAGGCTTTTCACAACATTAGCAGAGATTAAATTATTTTGACTCCCATTATCAAGAATGAAATGCAGAGGCTTACCTTTCACCCATAACTTAGAATGAAATAACCTTTCCTTATCATTTGGCCTCTCCTTGTGGGTCTGTGATGAAGCAATGATGGCATCAGGCTCAACATCTATAATTTATTCTTTATCCTCTTCAACTATACATTATGTATGAGACAGAGCAATAGATGTTGAGGATTGTGACTCAGACATTGGGGATTTAATGGCTCAACATTATTCTTTGGAGTGAGTTCTAGATTTATGATAATCACACCACTTCCCAGTCTTTCCTTCCTTTTGCTTCCAATTTTGGCCTCGTGTTTGAGCTTCTTTTTCACTTTTCCATTTTGAAGGTTGACTCTTCGTATTCATTATTCCATGCTTTTGCTAAATCTTCACTGTGAACTTGTATGCCTCATCGAGGGTTTCCAAATAGAAGATTTCCATTTGTCCCCATATGTACCATTGTAATCCACCATGATATTTGAGAACCTTGTGTTTCTCACTTTCTTGGATGCCCAATCTCACAGATAAAGAATAAAAAATGTCAATGTAATCTTAAACAGATTGTTCCTTACCTTGGCAAAGTTGTTGCCACTCTATTACAGATCATCATATGCTCCAATGGGGTAGTATTATTCCTTTAAAACTTCTATAAAATCATCCCAAGTAGGTTATACCTTAAGGCCAATATCATCCATATTGAATCTCTTTTTTTACACTTCCCATAGTTTTTGATAGGCAATGATGCTTTCAAAAGAGCAAAAGTGACCTTCTCTTTATTGATGAATTTATTTACAAAAAAATAAGATGAAAATTGATCCAATTAATTTTATAATTTAACATCATTTTTTTTCCTTCAAGTTTAGGGATGCCAAAATTCACCTAACTTTGAAGGGTGTTGGGGCACTGAAAAGATGTGGGGTTGCAGATGAGGAGCCAAAATTTTCCATCAGAATTTGTTAGAGGATTCAAGTGAATTATTGTAGCATTTGTGCTTGTTGTTGATGGAGGGCTTCATTCACCATTTCTTTGAAAGGATCAAATGTCTCGGTGTTGTCCACCATTCGAAGTCATTTAGAGCGAATAGGTGGATAGTCTGTTGGTTCTATTTTTCACCCAAAATTCTTGTAATCTAACCTCATCCTCAGGATCATACACTCTAAAGACAAACCAATCTGATACCACTGATCCAAAACTCAAAATATTTGGTTAAAATATAATTCAAGAAATAATAACAACACAATAAAAATAATGCTATCTCTGAGAAGAGATGTTTTATTTATCAAATTTGAAGACCCAAACATATACCTATCTCTGAGAAGAGATTTATGATTTCTATTTCAGGTTACATATTAATTTATACATATTTTGAAGGTAGGAGGAGGATGTGGAAGGTCACCAATATCGAGAGAGATTAGGTGGTTCAACTTCCATGATTTACAACAATATAGAATTTGAGGAATTACTATTTTTAGAAACTTATTATTTTTAGACTACACTATTAAAATTAAAATTTGAGGCACTTCCATTTATTTTTAAAGGGTAAAAACCCACTAATCAATGCTCTTTACCATCTCACGATGTTCCCCTCATTCTTATCTTTCCAACGGTTCAAACGGGGAGTCAAATGGAGCTATGGTGCAAAAGTTCTAGATCCTAGAAGTTCTGCCACCAATTGGAGTAAAACCATTGCTTGAATTGTTAGTTGAAATGTTTCTCGAATCATTCCTCCCTCCTTGAGAATCAATGGTCCCCATTGCATCAATATTTTTCATCAAGTGTGGCAATTGTGTTTTGATTTGATTCTTGAGGCATACTTGGAATGGACTGTGCTTTGTGGAGCTATACTTTGTGGAGCTGTGTAGGTCCTAATTGTTCACCATTTTTGTCTGACCATTAATCTATGGATGGAAGGTTTTGAACTTCTTCAACTTGTTATCTATTGGCTTATATTGTTGTTTTTCTATGTAGTTGGGGTTTCAACATTAGACCTTTTGGATTCCTATGGCTTGACCACCATGAGAACAAATTTTTTGGCACTAATCAAGGAGATAGATGTAGAAGGTGGTACCTCTGGTACCCTTTAGCACCGTGTTCCAAGAGTGAGAGTGATCCATTGAATTATTGATTCATAGATGTCATGTCAATCATACATGAATGGCTGACCAAAGAGTACATTGTAAACATTTAAATTGACCACATCACATAAAACCTCATCTTAGAAAGGTACATGGAGGTTTCTCCCTGGACTCAACCATCCAATACTATATGGCTTTAGGTGAGGCTTCATGGACAAATTTAGGCTTTTCACAACATTTGTAGAGATTAAATTTTTTTTAACTCCCACTATCAAGAATGAAATGTAGAGGCTTACCTTTCACCCATAACTTAGAATGAAATAACCTTTCCTTGTCATTTGGCTTCTCCTCATGGGTATGTGATGAAGCAATGATGGCATCAGGCTTAGCATCTATAATCTCTTCTTCATCCTCTTCAACTATAGGCTATATATGAGGTAAAGCAGTAGATGTTGAGGATTATGACTTAGAAAATAGGGACTTGATGGCTCGACATCCTTCTTTGGAGTGAGTTCCAGATTTATGATAATCACACCACTTCCCAGTCTTTCCTTCCTTTTGCTTCTTATTTTGGCCTCGTGTTTGACCTTCTTTGCCACTTTTCCACTTTGAAGGCTGACTCTTCGTATTCATTCTTCCATGCTTCTGGTCAATCTTCACTATAAAATTGTATGCCTCACTGAGGGTTTCCAAATTGAAGAGTTCATTTCTCCTCGTATGTACCATTATAACCTACCATGATATTTGAGAACCTTGTGTTTCTCACTTTATTGGATGCCCAATCTCGTAGATAGAGAATGAAAAATGCCAGTGTAATCTTAAACAGATTGTTCCTTACCTTGGTGAAGTTATTGCCACTCTATATACAGATCATCATATGCTCCAATGGGGTAGTATTCTTCCTTTACAGCTTCTATAAAATCATCCCAAGTAGGTTCTGCCTCAAGGCCAATATCATCCATACTGAATCTCTTTTTGTATACTTTCCACCAATTTTTGATAGGCAATGATGCTTTCAAAAGAGCAAAAGTGATCTTCTCTTTATCGATGAATTTATTTATAGAAAAATAAGATGACAATTGATCCATCCAATTTTCCACTGCATCATCATTGATTTTGCCTTCAAATGTAGGGATGTCAAAATTCACCTGAACTTTGAAGGGTGTTGGGGTACTGAAAAGATGTGGGGTTACAATGAGGAGCCAAAATTTCTCATCAAAATTTGTTGAAGAATTTTTGAGAATTTTTGTATCATCTGCACTTACTATTGATGGAGGGATTCATTCACCATTTCTTTGAAAAGATCAGATGTCTCAGTGTTGTCTTCCATTTGAAGTCATTGGGAGAGAATAGGTGGATAGTCTGCTGGTTCTATTTTCCACCCAAGCTTCCTATAATCTGACCTCATCCTCGAAATCATACACTCTAAAGACAAACCGCTCTGATACTATTGATACAAAACTCAAAAGCTTTGGTTGAAAGATAATTTAAGAAACAAGAATAATAGAATAGCAATAATGTTATCTCTGAGAAGAGATGTTTTATTAATCAAATTTGTAGACCCAAACATATGCCTATCTCTGAGAAGAGATGTCTGATTTCCATTTTAGGTTACATCTTCATTTATAAATGTTTTAAAGGTAGGAGGAGGATGTGTAAGGTCACCAATCTCGAGGGAAATTAAGTGGTTTGACTTACACAATTTACAACAATACAAAATTTGAGGAATTACTATTTTTAAAAACTTACTATTTTTAGACTGTACTACTAAAATTGAAATTTAGGGCACTTCCATTTATTTTTTGGAGATCGAAACCCACTGAGTAGAGCTCTGTACCATCTCACGATGTTCCCCTCATTCTTAGATTTCCAACAGTTCCAATGGGGAGTCAAACAGAGCTATGCTGTAAAAATTATGGCTCTCGAAAGTTCTGCCACCAATTGGAGTAGAACCATCACCCGAATTGTCAGCTAAAATGTTGCTTGGATCATTCCTCCCTCCTTAAAAATTAATGGTCCCCATTGCATCAATATTTATCAAGTGTGGCAATTATGTTTTGATTTGATTCCTGATGCATACTTGGAATGGACTGTGTTTTGTGAAGTTGTACTTTGTAGAGCTGTGTAGGGCTCGATTGTTCACCATTTCTATCTAACCATTAATCTATGGATGAAAGGCCATGAACTTCTTTAACTTGTTATCTATTGGCTTCTATTATTGTATTTTTTGTGTAGTTAGGGCTAAAACATTATCCCTTTTGGATTCATGTGGCTTGACCACTATGAGAACAAATTTCTTGGCACTAATCAGCGAGATAGATGTAGAAAGTGGTACCTCTGGTATCCTATAGCACCATGTTCCAAGAGTGAGATTGATCCTTCTAGTTCTTGATTCATATATTCCATGTTGATCATACATGAATGGCTAACCAAAGAGTACATCACAAACATCTAGATTGACCACATCACATAAGACCTCATCTTGGAAAGGTTTTATTGCATATGAGAGAAGACATTGGTGGGTGACACAGAGGTTTCTCCCTAGACTCAACCATCCAATAATGTATGGATTTGGGTGAGGCTTCATGGACAAATTTATGATTTTCATAACATTAGTAGAGATTAAATTCTTTTGACTCCCACTATCAAGAATGAAATGTAGAGGCTTACCTTTCACCCATAACTTAGAATGAAATAACCTTTCCTTGTCTTTTGGCCTCTCCTCATGGGACTTTGATGAAGCAATGATGGCATCAGTCTCAGCATCTACAATCTCTTCTTCATCCTCTTCAACTACAAGCTATGTATGAGGTAGATCAGTAGATGTTGAGGATTGTGACTCAGAAAGCAGGGACTTGATGGCTCGACATTCTTCTTTGGAGTGAGTTCTATATTTATGATAATCACACCATTTCCTAGTCTTTCCTTTTTTTTTCTTCTAATTTTAGCCTCGTGTTTGGCCTTCTTTGTCACTTTTCCATTTTGAAGGTTGATTCTTTGTGTTCATTCTTCCATGCTTTTGCTCAATCTTCACTATGAACTTGTATGCCTCACTGAGAGTTTCCAAATTGAAGAGTTCCATTTCTCCTTATATGTACCATTGTAGTTCACCACGATATTTAAGAATGTTATGTTTCTCACTTTCTTGGATGCCCAATCTCGCAGATAGAGAATGAAAAATGTCAGTGTAATCTTGAACAGACTATTTCTTACCTTGGTGAAGTTGTTACCACTCTATATATAGATCATCATATGCTCCAATGGGGTAGTATTCTTCCTTTACAACTTATATGAAATCATCCCAGGTAGGTTCTTCCTCAAGGCCAATATCATCCATACTGAATCTCTTTTTGTACACTTCTCACCAATTTTTGATAAGCAATGATGCTTTCAAAAGAGCAAAAGTGATATTCTCTTTATCGATGAATTTATTTACAGAAAAATAAGATGATAATTGATCCAACCAATTTTTTACTACATCATCATTGATTTTTCCTTCAAATGTAGGGATGTCAAAATTCACTTGAACTTTGAAGGGTGTTGGGGCACTGAAAAGATGTGGGGTTGCAGATGAGGAGCTAAAATTTCCTATCAAAATTTGTTAGAGAATTTAGATGAATTGTTTTAGCATCTATGCTTAGTGTTGATGTAGGGCTTCATCTACCATTTCCTTGAAAGGATCAGATGTCTCAGTGTTGTCTGCCATTTGAAGTCCTTTAGAGCGAATAGGTGGATAGTCTGTTGGTTTTATTTTCCACCCAAGCTTCCAGTAATATAACCTCATCCTCATGATCATACACTCTAAATATAAACCAATATGATACCACTAATTTAAAACTCAAAATATTTGGTTGAAAGATAATTTAAGAAACAAGGACAACATAATAACAATAATGCTATCTCTGAGAAGAGATGTTTTATTCATCAAATTTGCAGACCCAAACATATGCCTATCTCTGAGAAGAGATGTTTGATTTATATTTTAGGTTACATATTCATTTATACATATTTTGAACGTAGGATGAGGATGTGGAAGGTCACCAATCTTGAGTGATATTAAGTGGTTTGACTTCCACGATTTACAACAATACAAAATTTGAAGAATTATTATTTTTGGACTGCACTACTAAAATTAAAATTTAGGGCACTTTAATTTGTTTTCAAAAGGGTCAAAACCCACTAAGAAAATCTCAGTTCCATCTGATGATGTTCCCTTCATTCTTATCTTTCCAATAGTTCAAATGGGGAGTCAAACGGAGCTATGGTGCAAAAGTTATGGCTCTCAAAATTTCTACCACCAATTGGAGTAGAACCATCACTCGAATTATCAGTTGAAATGTTGCTCAGATCAATGAAGTCCTAACATGTAAATATAGGGCATTGTTAAGCTTGATATCTCACATAATCCAAAGGATGAGGTCCTGATATGATAAGGATAGGGCATTGGAAAGTTTGGGTGCTCGCACAAGCCAAAAGGATGAGGTCCTAATGGGATAATCTTGGGGCACTGTAGAGCTTGGTTGCTCACACAAGATAAAAGATGAGTTCATAATAGGATAATCTTGGGGCATTTTTAAGCTTGGTTTCTCACACAAGCTAAAATATGAGGTCTTGGTAGGATAAGCTTGGGTTATTATGGAGCTTGATTGCTCACACAAGCCAAAGGATGAGGTTTAGAATAGATATGGTATGACATCATGGAGCTTGATTGCTTACATAAGCCAAAGCATCCAATTCCTCCTCAAAAACCATATCATCCTAGTTGGTAACTTGATTTGGATCATAAGTAGGTTCTTGACTTTATTCCTCAGAGAGGTGATGATTATAGTCAATTTGTGCGGCCATTCTATCATAACTTGGATTGTACGTGAATCCACCATAAGTGTAGCTAAACATATTTGAATCAATGAAGAAATCTTTGAAACAAAGAGGCTTAGAGTTCTATAAACTTGAAAAAATAATGTCCAAAGGACAAATGGCTCAAACTTGGTCTAACTTGTGTTAGGAATATAAAACATAGAGTAATATTAATTATAACACAATAGAGACATAGATTATAATGTCCTCATATCAAAGGAAGGTTACATATTAGGAAAAAAATGCACAAACATAATTTATACCGTTAAATTTGTGACCTAATAGTGAATGGTCCGGATTTACTACAAAATTACAATATTTTATAATGCATTTTTAACAAAATTTTACTTCGAAGGAGTTGCCCCCAAACCCTATGACCTTAGTGGGTGGGCGTTACCCCCCACACCCCTATCAAGAATTGGGCATTAAAATAAGATCAGGCTCTACCATCTAATAACTTGGTCGAAGATGGTGGAGTTGTATCTCCAAAAACAATGGTCTAAAAGGTGAAGCTATATCTCCAAAATGGTCTAAAAGTGGAGCAGTGTCTCCAAAATAGTTTATGCTAAGACTTGACATAAAACAGTATAACATCAAATGTCTAATGTAAAATGTCATACACACAAAAGGTCAAGCATTTGAATAAAACCTGGCATGTTAAACTTTATGTCCAAAGTGTTCCAACCAGGTATAAACTAGGAAAGAGAAATGTCGCTAGTTCTTTTGTCCAAATATGAAGTCAAAATTTAGGTTCAAACAGGTTGTGCTAGGACTTTTGGCCAAATGCGGTGTTAAAATCTAGGCTTGAAATAAAGGGTGATGTGGTTTTAATCTATCAAACTTGAAACACTTTAGCATAAACTGGATATACATAATCAAACATAAACATGATCAATTGGCATAAGCTACAAGGCAAAAGGCACCTGGAGAAAGGTTGTGCTCTACCAAATAAAGGCATAAAAATGATGATGATAGGCTCTGAACAAATAAACAATAGTTATTAAATTTGGGTAATCAATCAACCTAAGTTATGCAACCCAAAATATAAATATTTGTGTATCAACCCCTACAAAATAAGGCCTAAACAGAAATCAATTAATATTTGAATATGAACTTGTAAAAGTTAATTAAAAACTCAAATGTTGAAAATTTGGGTTACCATTGACCAAACAAGCTAGATAAATTTGAACAACATGATTGTGTTAAACAAAAATCTAACAAGGCTCAAATGATTGGTTTTCAAATAATGATAATTGAGACACAAGACAAGACAAGTATTTTGAAATAATTTGAGTAACATAACGACGTTAGCACTCCCAAAAGATGTGATAATGTTTATGTTTCAAAGACTTAATGGCACAAACTTGATAATGATTTGGGCAACATAATGTTATCAATGTTAATCAAGTGCCACACTCAATGTTTTAACATAAAATTTTGCTAAGTTAAATCAAGGTATCAAACAGATGGCACAACGCCTCCTCAAACAATGGAGTGATGTTGGACACAAGACTCGTTCATGACATGGTTTAAACAACAAGTTTTAGTTATAACACACCAAACAATACAAGAATAAATGACAAAAATACAACTAAGTATATCATCCTAAATCTTATTAAGGTGTGGTAAAGTAGGGTTGACTAAAACCTATAAGTTTTCAATCATCTAGATTGATCCCATGTGTACACACTTTTACATATGCACATAAGAGAATCAACACATCAATTGAGTCTGTGTCAATTGACTTATTGTGAAAAGGTCTTATCCTTTTCATAACCACTACATCTATCACTTGCTCAGTGTAGTGTGATGTCCACATTGATCATACATCTTGAGCTTAACCTACCACTAATAGAGATGGTTTAACCACTCAAACCACCATCTTAGTAGGCCGATCCTAATTTATATACCCCTCCATGGAGAGGGGTTGAAACACTATCGAGAGATGAAGCCCTGGGTCAATGTTTCCCTAAAGAACTTGTAAGAGGTAATGGCATCCCCTTCACAAGGCAAAATGCATGAAAATAAAATACAATTAGAAAGACTTTAGGGTTGGTTTTATATCACCCAATACTATGCAATTTTTGTGTAGATCTTAGACAATGTTCTTTTTATGCTTTGGTCTAGGCACTAAAATGCAATGGAAAGGCACTTTTGATCCCATGAGTTCCCTATAAGGAATGGGCGGAGAGCATACACGTGTTATCCTTTTTTTGAAACAAACATAAAAAATAATTTATAACTAGTTTGTGAGTGAGGATTGATTTTAAAAACTAATTTAAATGTGGTGTGGTTTGTTACTAGACCCCTAGCCAAGCCTAGATTCATTTTAAACACCAATATCCAAATGTGTGCAAGCTAACATGTTCATTTTAGTACCCAAATTGAAATGTGTAAGGCTTGACTAATTCCTTTTAGAACCCAAAATAAAATATTTGATCTAGTGTAAAACATGAAAATTTGCCTTCAAATCAATCCTTCAACCTACAATTGTTAGATAATAACCCCCTATTTTGAAGCACTTTTGGTTGTGAGCAAAATAAGTTTTTGAAAATAATTGATACTAGTCGATAAAGACTAAGATTAGTTACCTGTGAACCTGAAGGAAAAACAAACACAATGCACACACGTTATTTATCTCAATGTTAACACCAAAACTCAAAAAAACCTTCGATAGGATGCTTAGAAAAAGAAAACACAATTCAATGAAACCAAGAAAAAATGATTAGAAACTTTAGAAAGATTCAAACTCTTATTTCAAGATTTTGTAAAAAAATTATGAAACTTTAAGGTAAATTGATAGCATATTCTAAAAAATTAGGAGAAAACATGTGGTTTTAAAAAAATAATCATAAACAACGTAGTCTGTATGACCCCAAACGAATCTCTGCAAGATGGCCTATTAGCTTTCTATCTCAGGGCACGGGTTATCACACAAAAATCCGTGAATGGAACTTTAACTATTTTTTCACCTTCCTTGGTTATCAAGATCATACTTTTACATGAAAAATGGTAGTAAAATGATCTAGAAGTCTTTAAGATCAACTTTTTGGGGTGCAGGTCCCACCAGGCGTGTCATTTATGATCAAGGAATTTGACTCGAGAGAGGAGGTTAGTATAGTGTTAGTTCCAAAAATAATGAAATCAACACACTAGAAAGCTAACATCTCTAGGCCTAGATTATGAGGGGAGTTTAGTGAACAAATCAATTGAAAATACAACTAAAATGCAAAGAAATGATAACTTTATTTACCTTCCTTGATTGCTTCAAGAGATCTCTTCATTGGCTTGCTCAGTTTGTGCTCAAAAGATCTTAATTAATGGGGCTTGGCTATCTCCATCTCCTCTTGGCACCATGGTTGGATTTGGATTAGCTTAGGTTGGCTTATAATTTTGGCATTATAACACTATGTTTGCATTCATGCTCAAATTTCTGCATAATAACTTTACTCTATCTGAAGCTCTCATAATGAAGAGCTCTATGTTTGCTTTTATAGGCTTCGAAATGACTTGGAATGAGCTAAAGCTTATCTTTGTTTTGCTTAGTTAACCCCAGTTGGGTTAAAAGGTTTCC